>CAWUFW010017984.1:0-240022 GCA_963921515.1 Calotriton arnoldi
CGGAGGTCTTTCTTTTGCCAAGCAGTGTAGAGGATGGTATCTCGATCCTCATAATTTAGGAGCTGCATGATGATGGGGAATGTGGGCGTCCTAGGTGGAGATTTAGCTGCCAGAGAGGTGCGCCTGCTCTACTACAAAACACTGTAATAATGGTCCTTCGAGAAGCCAGGATTTTACCCTAGTGGCAAAATATTGTTCAGGTTTGCTGCCCTCAGGACCCTCCGGAACCCAGACCAGGTGGAGGTTGTTTCTCCTTGATCTGCCTCAGCGTCTTCGGGTCTCTGCTCAGGGTGTTGCAGTCTGCTCAGCTGCCTCATTTCCTTTTTAAGAGTAGCAACATCATCCTTAACTGCGGAAACCCTGGTTTTGACCTACGTAGTCCGCTCTGCCAATTTACAAAGTTCCTGGTGCAAAAACGCCCCCCCCCCCTCCACCTCCAATGATATCTTCTAGTGCCAAGGAGCCCACGTTGTTACTCGCCACAGCATCGTTGGGTGCCCTTGGAGGTCTGGAGTATCTATCAATTGTTCACTGCGCAGCAGGGACCTGGACCTTATCCATGCCTATTTCAGCCCTTTGCCCAGGCCCCCGAGAGTCTACGGGGCAGATCTATGAGGGCGACCCACAGCCAAGGACAGTTAGAGCTTCTACTCCCTCCAAGCCGCAAGAAGCAACACCAAGCAGACTTCCGCTGTCATTGTTGACCAGGCATTGTTCAATAGTCTCCACACCGCAGCAGGATGTAGGGTATCTCAAAGACCTCAAATAGTCCACCAATGCCTAAAAGCAAAAGTGAGCCAGATATCAAGCACATGTCAGCATTCACGCTTGCTCTCTTTAAGCCAACTTTATGGTTTCTTTTTGTGTGTTCCCAGAGAGTTGTGGTGGTAACTGGATTCTCAAAAACAAACAACAGTGTGAGAGGGGTGTACTGGAGTGCCACAGAACTTGATGAGAGGACGGAGTGGCAGAGGTTGAAAAGGTCAAAAACAGAATAAGGAAATCTTTATGCTGTCTATGAGACAATAAAAATTATCTGCCATGCAACCTGTGGCCTATCGGTGCCCAAGGCTCACTGGGGGGACAATATTGAACTTGTAGAACCCTGCTTCACGCTCCATCCACCAGCTAGAAACAGGCTTTAGGCATCTTATATGGCATTGATGATTGTAGCCTATGTTGTAGACAAGTTTATCAGTTATTCTTGTAAGCCAGGTGTATCCTGCAAAGACAACAAGCATTTGCAATGCAATAGGTCTCGCATTTACGCGAGTTTGAGCTATTGACATTGCAAATAGCAATGCCTTTTATTTTTATTTTCGTTTTTAAAACATAAATAAAAGGCATTGTCATTTACAATGCCAATAGCTTAAACTCGCGTAAATGCGAGACCTATTGCATTGCAAATGCTTGTTGGTGTCGCCTCCTGCCACTGCCTTCAGGATCCCTGTGAGCAGGGGTAGAGAGCTCAGTGCCAGGGGTACCACAGGGAATGCCAGGGTAGCAGAGGCCACACTCAGCTACCCTTTAAACAATGTCCATGTCTGTGTGAGGCAGTGTGTTTTATGTGATTATGTGCCTGCAAACTAATTGTGTGTTTGTGTCCATGTGTCATGTGCATGTGTCTGTGTGGATGTCCGCATGCATCTGTGTATGGCTGCAGTGTGCGTGTGTCTTCATGTGTCTGTGTGTATCTTTGTGTATGTGTCTTCGTGTGTCTGTCTACATTTGTGTGTGTGTTTGCGAGTCTGTGTTTGCGGGTTAGTGTATCTGCCTGTGTGTGTCTGTTTGTGTGTATGTGTCTGTGTGTGGCTGCATGTGCGTGTGTGCGTGCTCGCTTGTCTGCGTGTGTCTGGTGTGTGCGTGGCTCTGCCTGTGCGGTGAGGGTCGGAGAGATCACACGAAGAACGAAGAACCCCCAAATTCCGCCAGAGCCTGTCCTTTAGCTGTGCCCACCTCCTTTATTTCTTGTCAAGCGATTGCCTCCGTGGACGCTTCACCCCGGCTCTTTTCTCACAAGCCCTCCGATGGCCTCCCGCGGCTGGAAAGAACTAACTTGCCACGTGGCGGCCAGGACATATTATTAAAGGCAGATTAACACATTTTCAAAAAGCCCTCCTGTGACCGAGGCTGGGAAGCGCTCTGCCACGCTCCCGCGCTTGTGAACTGGGGGCAGTACACGCTTTGTCCTGATGAAGATGGCTGCCCCCTCCCACCGAGAAGGCCACTCTGATCCGATGAACTCCCGTCTGAACAACTGCCTGTGTGTGTCTGTTTGTGTGTATGTGTCTGTGTGTGGCTGCATGTGCGTGTGTGCGTGCTCGCTTGTCTGCGTGTGTCTGGTGTGTGCGTGGCTCTGCCTGTGCGGTGAGGGTCCGAGAGATCACACGAAGAACCCCCAAATTCCGCCAGAGCCTGTCCTTTAGCTGTGCCCACCTCCTTTATTTCTTGTCAAGCGCTTGCATCCGTGGACGCTTCACCCCGGCTCTTTTCTCACAAGCCCTCCGATGGCCTCCCGCGGCTCCTCCGCTCACTGCTCATTCTAGTGGAAAGAACTAACTTGCCACGTGGGGGCCAGGACATATTATTAAAGGCAAATTAACACATTTTCAAAAAGCCCTCCTGTGACCGAGGCTGGGAAGCGCTCTGCCACGCTCCCGCGCTTGTGAACTGGGGGCAGTACACGCTTTGTCCTGATGAAGATGGCTGCCCCCTCCCACCAAGAAGGCCACTCTGACCCGATGAACTCCCGTCTGAACAATGAACAGCGCAACTCTGGGGAGTTTGCTTTTGAATGGGGGGAAGGGGAGGGAGGAGCTGGTAGAATTCCCAATGAGGAGCCAGCGTTTCCGCTAGCAGAACACCCTCCTACGTCACGCCAAACAAAGATGGCGTCGGCCTGTCCACATGGGCCGTCCTAAAAGTGGACAAGGCGGTAACCCAAAAGCCCAATTTTCAATCACGCGCCAGCGTTTAACATAAACGATGACGCAAGCCAATTGGAAACAAGGGCGTGGCTTAAAGTCCCCTTCCGAAACTGTATCGATTCCAAAAGGCCCTCGCAGAGCGAGCAGCGCATGCGCGCTGCAACGCCAGGCGAGACCTAAAAAGGCTCTGGGAAGGGGATATACAGAGAGGACAGGCGATGAGAGTCAGGCTAGTAATATATTAATTTATTTGTTCAGTTAATTAAAACCATCATAAAGGTTCTCCAATTAGAAATGTAAGATTCATATTTCTTTTTTTTCTTGTATCATAATTCCTTATTAAAAATGTTTGTTTTTCAAAAGTACATAAGCAATGAATAACTTTCACAAAACAGTCCAAAAACAGAAAAACATTTTGTTCATTAATAAAATATGCAGTAGTATAAAGCAAAAACCCAAAATGTAGTACCATAAACACTGTTTCGGACATTGATATGGTAAATAATATTTCTACACCAACACACTAATTAGACAAGTTCATATAAATAACTAGTCATAAAGCTCTACAATTTGAGTCAATAAGCAATTGGGTGTTTTGAGCCCAAGGGCCTAGTGCCCTCTACTTTAGGGTGACCAGGCGTCCCGGATTCCGGTTTTTCGCCAGCTGTCCCGGCAGATTTCAGGAAATTAAGCTCATGTCCCAGTTTTTAGAGAAGGCCGGCTGAAAACTGTGGGAGGTATATTTTTATGTTTTGCAAAGCAGCGATAGTTAGCAGCTTTTATAAGAGAGCAATATAAATAAACAGGCTTGCTACTGGCTCTAAAAATTGCATTTTATGTATGTTCTTACTGCCTCTTCTGTTATTCTCTACTAAGGAGCACTGTCATTCTGTGCGCTAGGGTGAAGTAAAATTGTAGTCCTTCTTCTATTTTAGGGAAATGTCCCGGTTTTTGGCTTTAAAATTCTGGTCACCCTACTCTAGTTGGACTCGCTTCAGCCATATAATTCAATATTATGCCTTCCACTGCCTTGTGCTTGGAATGTACAGTCACGAGCTTAAATCAATCTTTGATCAGGAATTAGCCTTGCCATAATACAAGTCATAGGTAGGGCCGGACTGGGAACGAAAACCGTCCCTGGCAAAGTGCTCGGCCGGCCCCCCTGGGGGTTGGGGGTGCGGCCGAGCTGTTTGCCAGGGCCGGTTTCGGCCGATTTTGTTACAGGGGCCGATATTGCAGCTATGCTGCAAAACGGCCCTGTAACAAAACGGCCCCCAGGGGCCCAAAACCAGCCGCACCCTGGCAGCCCACCAGGGAAAAGCCCGGTGCCCGCTACGGCCAGCCCAGCCCTGGTTCATAGGCGGGAACAGGTGCCGTGTGCCAAAATCATTTGCTTCACCTCCACCCTCCGGCCACCGTGGTGTTGTGGAAGATCCGGGTTGAGTTTCAGTAGAGTGTTTTTTGTATAGATGACAGAATGCCGAAGTACAGGCCACTGGCCCTTGAGCCTACTGGGACACAAAGGAAAAGAGAAAACATTGGGAAATGGAACATGAGTGTCTGGCTACAACAGCTTTGGTGTGCTATATATTTTGACCATGTATCAGGCGGGAGGAGTTGTTTCCATGTCAACAATAATTCGTCAAAGCCATCCAATGGCAGGCCTCTTTTACCTTGCACTCAGGGCAATTATCCCACAGCCTTAGCCAATGTCTTCCTGCTAGCGAGTACCAAGGATGCAATCACTGGCAAGCAGGGTGGGATAAAGCTAGCTTTGACAACGTTACACACTGCAGTGGACAATTTTAAGGACAAATCAAAATGTGCTGATGGCAACTTTTGAAAAAACAGATATTTGTGGGGCAAGGAGGGGTGACAATGTACTATTTGATAAACTTCAGGGGTCTCTTTGTGTAAACTGAAAAGTAGGATTTTTCTTCACCCGTAGGCCACTTGAGACGGCTGGCGGTAGGTACACAGCGAAAGATTACGCGTAGCTCCTAGCAAGAGCAAGTTGCTGCCATCAGTTCCATGCTGAACACTACCTTGGCGAGAGGAAGTCTTGGGGAAACGGTGGTCACCTGAATTTGTTGCAATTGGGCATGACTACGAGAAGGAAGATTAGTCCAAAATTCCACCGCTAGAAAGAGGAATTTCGCTTCTTATAATTTTTTTTGCTTTACACTCTATTGATCGCTTTTGCATTTTTAATTGGGCCACACGATTAGCTAAATCGGTGCCCATTTGTTTTGCTTAGTATATAACTGGAAGGCTTCACTATTTTTAAGAGTTTGTTTGATTCTTATTTAGCGTTCTTACGGCTAAACCAAAAGGCAATTAACAGATCCCCTAAACATAATCAGCCCAAACTATCTCAATCTACATCACTCAAATGTTTTGCTCGTGCTCGGGTATGTCAACGGCTCCTCTGCTTGGGCACTCCAAGTACACTCAAAATGACCACAGAAAGCCTATCTATCAATAGCGCACGTTCACCTCAAGATACGGCCTCTTGGCGCTGTAGAAAAAAGAAGTCGTGAGGCCCTCGGACAAATGAGGGTGAGCAAAATTTGCATTTGTGCAACAAAAAACACGCATGTATTCAAATTCTTGATCACAAAGACAGAAATGACTAGCACCCCTGCGAAGTCACCACGCACCTTATCCGAATCCTGTCGGAACATTTCTCGGCTGCTTGTATTTTCCAGATTACAGGTCATTGTCCGATAAGTACGAAGACAAAAGACACCAAACACTCTGCTCACACTTTTGTGTGCACGAGCTACAGGAAGGAGAAAAGAAACGGAGGAAGTAGACCTCTTTGGGTTCATAGCGCAAGCGTAGAGATGGAGACACTGGTCAGAGTGACATACTCAATGACAGCAGTGCAACGGAGCGCACTCCCCTGGAGGGAACTCGGAAACGGGCCAGCAGGAGTTCCGTGTCTGAGCAAACAGAGGTCAAGAGATGTAATTGTCATTGGATTTATATAGCGCTTACTACCACTGACCACTCGTTGAAGTGCCAGAGGAGTCAATCTCTAGGATAATGCCAAAACGCATGGGTCTACTCTAAATCAAGTTAGAGATCTCATGTGACCGCGTAGGTTGTCTCCGGGGGTGATAACTTAGGGCGAAGGGTGTTTTTTGCACCAGAAGTACAGTGTCCGCTTAAGTATTTTTGGGGTCCCGCCCTGGGCAAGACATATTTCCTGCCCCCTTGCTCGGAACAATTTTGAATATTACTACCCATTTTCTTCTAATTCAAGCCCACGTGACGTGAGGACTGCTAAACAATCTTTCAGAAAGTGGGTCATACAAAAACTGTTGAAATATGTTTTTTCCAGCGACCCCAAACATATTTACGTTAACAGTGGGCAAAGAGATATAGAGTCAGCGGTAGCATTAGCCAGAGAGGATAGAGGTTGACATAAAAATAGAGGTCAGAGAGAAAGTTCACTTTCTCGGGTGCCTTTGACAGGTGGAGGACCTGGGCAATCACCCACTTTGCCCGCGCCTTAAAACGTCTGTGCTGAAGTTTTAGCGGCGGGTGAGCCCTGGCAACCTGCACCGTGGCTCAAGCAGGATGTCTGGCTCTGGCTCCGTGTGATGTCCTCTTGGACCCTCAAGCCCAAAACCAGCCGAGCCTGGCTCCCACGGTGACCCTTCATCCCGTGGGGTCTCCAACTATTCCATCCCTCTCTGCATGACGAAGTGCATTTGGCTGTTGCATTACACCACCAGCACAATGCGCCTTATTTTTCCTTTTGTCTGAAATATCTCACGCCTGCTTGCCGGCAATAGATGTGGGATGCATAGATGTGAGATGCATGTCAGACAAAAGGGGAAAATAGTGCGCATCTTCATTTCCCTCCGCCACGTTTAAGTTAAAGACGTCTTCAACATGTGACCTAAACCTGTGAGGTCAGACTTTAGACATTGCAACCACACTGTCTCTGTGCCCCCTGTGGATCGAGCTGCCAGGTGGCTCCTGACCTACAAGGCCTCCTCAGGCTCGTGAGTGCAGGGAGAGTACATGCAGGGCTGGCGTTTGCCAAGATGTCGGCTAGTGCGATATTCGTGTGTGGGGAGTGAAGTGGGCCTTTCGTTTTCACAGATCACGTCCTCTCCCCCTCACCTGAAACACACATTCAGTTGCTAAATTATAGGTGAGAGGCCATGAAAGGGGGCAGTGCAAAAGGGAGAAGGAATGGATCTGGAGGGAAAGGAAGAAGATCATGTATGTAGCGCCTGGTTAGCCCGAAAAGGAGCTAGCGGGCTGAAGTAAAAATAAATGATTATATTCTGGGGTGTGCCTCTGAATCGAGCACCCTGAGCCAAGGTGAGAAATCATCTGCAAAGCTGTATTTATGTATACATCGTGCCCTTATGACTTAAAAAGACCAATTTTTAAATCCCTGTAATTTGTACTAGAAGAATCGCCCTGCAACACCAGCTCAGCCCCTCTTCAGTAGTAATTCTGCACCATCATGGTGTCAAGTTTAAAGCTCCAATACTTTTTATAAGTAATTTACAAGAAACGGAGAACTTCAAAGACTTTGAAAGGCAGAGGGAATATGAGTGTTTTGTTCTACTCTTCTCTCAGCAATTGACATAGTGCCAATATCGGCAACACTCCCCATCCCCCATACAGCAATCTCCTGGAGAAATAAACAGACAAGACACCTTTTTTGTGGAGAAAATTGCTGTAGGTTTATTTGCATAACAAATATGCCAACATGGTGGGTTATCTTACGGGTGATCCCAGGGCAGGCAGCCCCTTGCCGCCTGCCCACCTGATGAGCCAAATTACACCGTGGCCATAGCCAATCGGTGTTTGCCAGATTTGGGGGAGGGGATAACCCCTCCCACCGGTGGACCGCCAGTCCACCCCATTACTCACGCCCTCAGAAGGGGGCGGAGCGTTCCAGGCAACCCCCGGTTGCTCAGGTCCACAACCGCCCGTAGGACTAACGGGGCGCCGTCGCTCCTCCAGGGTCCATCGCGAGGACCTCCCTGGGGATATTACGCCTGTGCACTCTTGTTGTGCTCCTGCAGAGGGTACCCCTCTGTACCTTACAGCCTCTGGATTGCCCTGTAATTCCGCCACAGCTCTGGGTGTGGCCACTGTCACATCACAACCAGGGCCCCCAGCCAAGATAGGCATCTTTACCTACACCCTGCTGACCCTCTGGACAAGGGCACCCCAAACTCTAAAAAAACCCTGTGGATTTTTGCCTGCAGCAGGCCATGCCTGATCACCCAAACCCCCTTTGTTCAGTGACACTGCGCCTGGCACTGTTAACTCTCTTGCGAGATGTTCCCGCGGCAACCCCTGACCGGTCCCTCGCCACACTAACAGTGGCGTTATCTCTGGCCATCATAACACACATGCCCACAATTGGTTGCTTAACTTACACCAGGGGGGTTTCATTTCTGGCAGCCGTGCCCTCCTACTCAGGAAAGTCAAGTCATTGCCTCCCAGGTGTATGGCCAAAATTGTTGGGAGGGGAGACAACCCCCCCCTAGTCTGTGTCGCAGCCTCTACAGCAAGCTGTTCCAGCGCATGCCTGGGACCCCCCACTCACAGTAAGCCCGGAAGGCCCTCCCCCCATACCGTTGGTCCTGGCAACTTGAAGAAATGCTAGGTTGCAAAACCCCCTTTGTTGAGCACTGCACACCATTCTATACAACTAATCCAGCTTGCACATATTTGCCTAATAACACTGCACCCCCACAAACCTCAGGTGCCTCACAGGGGTGCCTATGGTATATTCACCATTCGCCTGTACATAAAACACTTAACCTGTCATCCGGTCACTCCCCTGGGTGGCTGTTGACGGATGTACCTTTTAACACATTGGGATTCACCTCGTCCCACCTGCATGATGCGCTCCACGACAAGCCTGCCCAGAACGCTGGCTTGCTGCACCTGCAAAAGAGTGCTTGCAAAGTTGCCTGCCAGGACCCGCATAGCCGGACATTTAATCATGCCTTCCGTACCCGTTCAACCCCAAAATGGTAAGGGGCGTGCTGTCAGCATGAACCAGAGAGTACCCCTCTCCCGAAGGGCCAGGTAAAAGGCGACCAGACCCACTGGGCCATACATCTATCTCCCAGCTGGGTGAAACAGAATACCCTTCAGCCAAGCCTGGTCGGAATGTGCCCTTCTCCCTACCCCGTGTAAGGGAGCACCACACCCACCCGTCTTCCTAGGCCAAAATTGGGACATTAGTCCCCTTGCTGGCTGACCGCTCCCAAGGATATTTTGCTTAACTGAAGCAACCTGTATCATGGCGCTGTGGATCGGAGGACATGGAGTAAACCTATGGTCAGTGTACCTGTACCCTCTTAACTATAAAAGCAAAATGTGCTCTGATAGTAGTCCGTCTTTGTGATCCTAACCCTCTATTCCAACACTATTGGGTACCAGCACCCTTTTGGGAATGGCAAACTCACGCCCCAGCTGACAGGATAGAGCCTATTCGTATTCGGTCTAAAAGACCCGACCGACACCTCAAACCCTGACAAGATGAGGCCTGCTAACCTGCCCCCACTCTGTGGAAACAACAACCTGTGCAATATTCGGGAAAGCTGCCACCCAGAAAACCCTCCCCGGCACCCGGGAGTCATGCAGTCGCTCCTTGGCTTGAAACTAACCACGTTCACATGTGGATGAAGTCAAGGACCCATCCCTCAGCGCATGCTTGCAACCTGTCCCCTGCATCACCCTAGTCAGAGAGAACGACTGCAGGGAGCAGGCCGAGCAAGTCGTCCCCATTTACTGGCCCAGGTCCCCACCCTCACGTGAGCAGCCCATGGCCAGACTCCTGCTGCCGCATACCAGAATGCAGGCCTGCGTGTGGAAAAGCTACTGGAGTGGGGCGAACAATCAAGCAGTTTGCCTGCCCTTTCTAAATATGTGAATGTTCAAAGTCCAATAACTTGCAGCCTTTGCTCTTGTGCTGTAGCTCTCCCAGCGCCAGTGGCATTTTTCTAAGAACCGGGTGGTTGAACCTGTGGGCATGTTGGAGCTAAAGAGGGAGGTGCCAGGCTGAGCGAAACCCCACGGGGGGGAGGGGAACCGTGACCGGGAGGTAGAACCCCGGCCCCCGCAGTGTACGCTGAGTCGCTGAGCCAGCAGAAACCGGGAATAAGAGGTCCTGCTCAGCTGACAGAGTCCCATCCCAGTCTAACTACGGCTAGAAGCAGGACGATATGTAGTTGACCGGCGCACCCACCCTGGTATGGATTACCCAGCACCCAGATTGGAAGTAATGCTGGGATGCCAGTGAGGAAAAGCAGGTGGCTTTGCTACACTTTGTCCGCAAGCGTCCTATCCCCAGTGTACCCCGCACAAAAGGGCACCTTGCACTACATGTGGACCGGGCATCCACTGTGTAAAGCTTTCCCCTGTGTTGTCCAAGTGAGCTATGTTAGTTCATCCCGTCCACAAGCATTGAGGTAGCCCTGGTTGTGTACAACCCCAACCTGTAATTGCATGCCACACACCCAAAGGTATCTTGGCTCTGGATGACAGGTGTCTGTTACTGAACTAGGTGATATAAGCCCCTCATTGGTACACATGCCTGACTGATGCTGCAGGCCCCTTCCCTCCCTGCACATCTCCCCAGGCAGCACAACTCAGTTCAGCTCCCTGATAACGCAGCAGATACAATGCCAGATAAATAAAGACACAAATGATCAGTTCACTCCCTAATCGCCATAAGAACAAGCTCACCTGACAGCTTAAATATTTCGCTTCCGGAACACTGATTTCTCCCTTATAACCCGCACCAAATCTAGCCCCCTCTTACAAAGAGGACCCCGACCCCACGGAAGGGTAACCTCATCTTATGGTGCAGTACCTAGGGGATGTCCTGGAGGTGTGAGAAATGGGTGTGCAGGTGTATTGCAGGTAACTGGAGGATGTATGTAATATTGCCGGTAAGCGCTATGCCATGTTTTCCAAAAACTCGCATTAGATTCACGTGCTGAATACAGCAGGGAGCTCTGCCCCAGTGACTGCCCACGTCATTCGAGACCCGGGCAGGAAAGGACCCGCCCAGATATCTTTGACCTAACCGCGGCCCAGCTGTGCCCCAAGACCTCAGAATCACACATTAGGTGCATAATGTAAAAAACTATCTGCCGGTACTGACGTCAGGCGGCCACTTCAGCTCGCCCCACACATTGCTCCAGCCGTGCTGGCAATCATAGTAACATCCCAACTACCGACCCTGACACTTGTGCAACTATATGCCAAGACTCAAGGCAGGCGGCCAATCAGTTTGCACCACACATTGCTCCTGCCGTGCTGCCGATCCTGGTGCCATCGCAACTACTACCCTATATTTGTGCCAGTGTGAACCTTCAGTCTAATCCAGGCCCCAAAACTATCCGAATGGCTTGGGCAGCAGGCACTGCAACACAATGATAACCGATGGTAGACTGAAAGCCCCCCGCAGGTAATACCACGTTAATGTTCCCCGCCTGACACCAAACCACAGGGCTGCTCGAGCACCGCCAACACCGTAGGGGGTTGTGATGTCTAAAAATTGCCCCGCACAATACACCGAGGAACATTGCACAATGCCCACTATTAACACAATATTGCCCACAGCATAGTACTGATCTTGACAATATAGAGCTTGCTAGGCGCCCAATCTGCCATTACTTGGAGCCAAGGACAAAGCAGGCCAAATTAGGCGTGTTATTTCCCCCACAAGAGCGGCATGCGAAAAGGGTCTAGTCCCTCAATCCGAGGAGCGCTCATGACCCGATAAAAGGCTGTGGCACACATAGTAGCAGGTATTGCTTTGTCGTCTCCTGCGCGGAATCTTTTAAAACAATTGAACAGTGATTAATGACTGCCCTGCATCCAACTCTTCACGTTACAAAGAACTTGTAACAACGCGTGCTATGGCCATTGTAACTGGAGAAACCCCTGTCTCGGTGCCCTCTGATGGCCTGTACACCTCCACAAGCCGAGCTGAAATGGCTGCGGAGACACAACCTTGATCGAGTTCCCCTACCCTCAAACACATTCGACATTCATTGTTAAGCATTGGTAGAATAAAACAACAGTGGACCCGTATCCTCGGGTGGCCAAAATTATCTTGCATACATTTACTGTTCATCGAGAGACTGTGGGGCCGTGCCTAGTGGCCAACGTGCCCTGGAACACAACTTGCGATATTCCTTGTAAACTCAAAGAGTTTACAGTCCCGAGGAGCCATACCGTCCCGTCCGGAAGCCCAACTACAGCGTTGTGTATACTTCACTAAACCGCAGTCCATTTTGCACCATGCTTACATGAATGAAATTTATTGTCTTACAAAAGCCATGCCGCCACGCAACTATTCGTGCGCCGGCTACTTGGCGAATACTGTTTTCCCCGAACTACCAGGCCTTTGCATCACAGTTGCCCATTCAATTCCAGTGGTACCCCCCGATACGCCTAAATGCACACCACGTGCGAGGCGGCCGCCATTTTAATTTTGTCACGTGTACATCTGCCAAATTTTACCTGTGACCCAGTTATTCGTTGCGCCACACTGTCCTTACTCGCGCTACCACGTCCTTGCAAACAAGTACCTTGTTTCACCTAACGTCGGCATGCGGGAACCCCATCGTGAACATCACCCACCTCAGCCCACAATCTAACTTGGCTTAATTTGCGGTTGGCCAGTGCTACAAGATGAACATTTTTACTGTAACGCTGCGTATTTTGCGCTACCCTGTACATGAGCCACGCAAGTACCCAGTTCAAATAAACATCAGCATGGGGGACACATGTGATCTTTTCATACCTAACACATGATATGACTCGTTAATCAGCCGTTTGGCAAGTGAGCACACGTTCATCAAATTTAGAGCTCATGATGCGTCCAAATAAACATAAAGTAACCAAGCGCTGCGGACAGCCTCGCGAACGCTACCAACGCCGACTGTACATTTCTTTATATTTGTGGGCGATACGTCACCCATTATCGTTGTACAACCTGACCCGCAATGGACCGAACCTGCGACCTTGTTAACCTGAGTGCTAAACTCTAATGTCTCGGGCTATGTCGTACCTGGGACAAAACAATAACTCCGTTGCGATAGCCGTAAGCATACGGGCACAAGTAGTATTCCCACGTGCATAAAACAAACGTCTCAGTCCGTTGTAAAACAGAAAGGCAATCGACGAATGGAATAACCTTAAGTATTGCCCGGCGATGTCGCCTCTATTCCCCAAAATATGAATCAATGAAGAGGCAGGCGCTGGAGACTGGAAGGCAGGAAACAAAGGTTTATTCTCTCCGGAGGAGAACACGTCAGATCAGACCAACAGGGAATCTTCACGAGGTGCTCTACTGCATCTCTGAGGCCTGGCCTCTTATACACGCATTTATGGCAGGAAGACATTCTTTATTACAGTAAAGATACTTTGAAGTATGAAAGACATCCCTGGGATCTTCTGCTTCAGACCCGTTCCCACGCACCCTTACAGTGAGAATCCCCTCCCCATTCACCATACAGAATCGTCATCAGACGGCAGGATCAGCAGGGCATTCCGCCGGTTCCCGGAATGCATGTGGTGTGACGGATCTCATGGGGTGGGGGCCTTGATCTACTGTAACTCCTTTGAAGAGGGGCGATTCCTTACAGTCGGGGCCATAAACTGTATCCGCAGGGCTAGGTGATAGCCTGGGACCGGCCTGGACAATCGGATACGGAGGAAGAGGGGTGTCAGAGGGTGTGATAGTGTATAGGAGGAAAGGGAGGTGTCGGGCAGGCCCGGGGTGAGATTCCCAGGGAAGTGCAGCGCAGTTGGAGGGGGTTAATGGCCCGTGCATGAGAGAGAGAGAGAGAGGGTGACCAGTGCGGGGGGGGCTTGCGAGGATGTGGAGCCGCGCTGGGGATTAGCGGTGTGCAGAGAGTGGGTCTGATCAAGGTAGCTAAAATGGCCGCCGCGGACGACGAAAGTGTGGCATTGGGAAAATGGGCAAGATGGCGCAGACAATGTTTATCGATACAAATTAATTTTCCACAGTCCCCCTTTTAACATTTCTCGCCAACTTGTTAATTCGGGTCGATCCCCATAATGCCACGTATTTCTGTCTCATACAAAGTTTTCATGTGTTCAGCCTGTAAGTCCAAAGTCTTTGGGCAAATGCAATTTGAAAATAATGAACACAGAGGAGGCAGACATTGGATACTTAAGCAACACCCGCATAGCACCACAATCGGAATCAGAATGAATGTGAACAACCTCCACCCCCAGGCTTTCAGTAAGTCCCAGAACCAGCTCCCAAGCGACCATCCTTCTTGCTCCCGGTGTACTTCAGAGGACAGTCTATGGAGGTGTTCGATGGCTTTGTAAACAGAAGGTGAATTGTCTGGCACGTAGGTGCAACAGCTGGACCCAATGATGCGGCATGCTCCTCCTCGGTCTGCCAGAACCACGTCTAGAACAAGGCGGTTCTGCAGAGCCACCAGGCGGACTGCCTGAAGCTCTGCGGTGTTATTGGTCAAGATGCCAGCTGTGATGTTCATGGTGGTTTCAACTGCCTGGGTCAAGTGTCGGATGGCGCGGCTGTTCGTCATCGGACCCCAGAATGGCACAAGTCCTTTCGCGGCATCCAAGAACTGTGCTCCTGTCGAGTCGGCCTGGTCGATGTCCCTTGCACGCTTTTGCCGGTGATGGCTTGCTGGGGCCACATACGTAGGTGGGAGGATGAAGGCAATGTAGCATGTGCCCCCCAACCTTTGGGGAGCCAGGTGTATGCTTTGGTGCCACAAACAAAGTACATATTTGGAGAAGCAACAAAGGAGGGAGGGTCGGATGAATCCAGTGTTCTGGTGATGACGCAGGCGCTGCGGCCCACCAGTTGCGTCCCCAGGCCTTCGATGCACACAAGGCCCGAGACGTTGACAACAGACAAGGCCACTGTCAGAGTGGTGGCTGTTCGTTTCCGGAGGTAGGAGAAAGTGGGTCTGGCTGGGTTATGGAAAACTTGCATTTCCACTCGTTCTTTGGCAGGGATGTCCATGTGAATAGAGGTACCAGAGGTCAGAGGGTAAAAGGAGTAGCGGTTCGCCCAGTCTTATTCAGCCATGCCTCGTGGTAGAAATGCGAAACAGTTCTTTCTGATGTGGCATTGTCTTTAAAGCTTTCTTGCAGAAGAATCAGCCAGGCAAGACAGGAGCCGTGGATGGAAAAGGGCGAAGGAATGAACGGGATGGAGTGTCCGGCTGCATGGGGCAGCAGCCCGCAGATCCAGCAATTAGTGGCATTAGCGGCAAGGTTGTGTTGGTGCAGCAGTTGCACAAAAGAGTTATTCCAGAACTCCCTGCGTCTCTCTCGGAGCGGTGGAGAAAGGGCAATCAGGAAGTGTTCCTTGGTAGTTATCGGCAGTTCAGTGGGGAGCAATGTTTTGTGAGCGGGTGTGCTTTCTTCGATGATCCAGAAGGTTGTCATGAGGAGGAGGCAAAAGAGAAGGGTAATGAAAACGGCTATAGTCTTTGAGCTGTGCAGTTTGTTAGTCTTTGGGTTTCGGTAGGTCCTCTTCGGATATCCAGTTGCTTCCATCATTGGGGAGTCGGGCGCTTCCATCATCTTCAGAGTGCTCGGTAGCGGGCAGAACCACCGACTTTCTCTGACTTCTCTTCGGGCAACCTTGAGTGTGTTAGGCTACCGTTCTGAGATTTTACCCAGTCAGTGGTCTGCTTTGCCGAAGCTCCTCCCTTTTACGTAGGTTGTACCCTTCCCTGGACGGTACGGTGGGATCGGGAAACTCTGCCAGTTCGAGCGTTTCTGTGTCGGTGTGACAGCTCAACGATGGTTTGTCTTTTGTCAGGAGCTCTTCCTGAGTCGCGATGTCTTCTTCCGTCGTCAGAGTTGGGGGGCGCGTTTACAATGGTGCGCATGCACCCAGTGACGCTTGCCTTCCACTCGAAGGGCCGTCCGTGTAGTGATCAGGACTTGCCAGGGGCCCGTCCACCGAGGTTCCAAGCTTTTGGCACGCTGGAAGTTGCGGATCAAGACGTGATCCCCTGGGTGAATGTCGTGTCCTGGGCCCCTGGAAGCGTCTGGGATGGCTTGTAGCACCTGTTGATGGATGACAGTTAAGGTTTTAGTGAGGGTGCACAGATAGTCAGACATTAGGACGTCTGGGACGTCATGGATCGAAGTTGGCCTAGGCGCGGCCCAAATATTCATTGGCCGCCCGAATACTACTTCGTAAGGGGTCAAGTGGTGCTTAGTGGGGGTGGAGCGCATTGATAGCAATGCCAATGGGAGGGCATCAGGCCACTTCAGTCCGGTGGAGGCAACAATCTTAGAGATTTTTAGCTTGAGTGTGGCGTTGTGTCGCTCGACCAGGCCTGCAGATTGGGGGTGGAAGACTGCGTGAAATTTCTGTTTTACACCCAATCCCTTTAAGATAAGTTGGATGACTTCAGCTATGAAGTGGGGGCCGTTGTCACTCCATAAAATCCGACAAAGGCCATATCGGGGGAAAAACTCTTTTAACAGGACTTTGGCAGTGGTCATGGCAGTGTTGTCGCGTGTGGGATAGGCCTCCACCCATTTGCTGAAGGCGCACACGACAACAAGGACGTACTTCAAACCCAGGCAACGGTCTAGCTGAATGTAATCCATCTGTAGGACTTCAAAGGGATGGTCGGGGACCCCGAACCCACCCCGAGGGACAACAGTTCCTTTCCCTGGGTTGTGTTGCAAGCAGATTAAGCATTGTTGAACTAGGCGTCTAGCAGAGTCGGGAATCTTGTCGTTGTGCCAGACTCGGGTGATGAGTTCAATCATGGGGGCAGATCCTATGTGTGCTGGGGAGTGTGCCATAGTCAGTATGGGGATCAAGTAGGAATTGGGTAGCAGCCATTTGTTCGTGTCTTTTGTCAACCAGCAGCCTTCATCATCTTTCAGTCCCACCCGTGCCCATTCAGTCAGTTCTTGGGGGAGCAGGCCATTTGTATGTCTCTAATGTGCTCTCTAGCGTCCTTCCATTTTTCCGTCTGTGACCTAGTCACGTACATGCGTGTCGTCGTCCTATTCTCAGCTGTGGTTCGAGCAGTGATGTCGGCTAGTGCATTTCCTTGTCCAATGATGTCTGTCACTTTCTTGTGTGCCTGGCATTTGATGACTGCAAGTCGTTCGGGGAGGAGGACTGCTTCGGTCAAGGTAGAGACTAGATCTCCGTGAAGGATGGGTGTACCATGCGAAGTCAGGAATCCCCTTTCCTTCCATAAGAGCCCAAAATGATGAACCACCCCGAAGGCATACTGGCTGTCGGTGTAGATGTTTGCGACTTTGCCTGTTGCTAGGACGCATGCACGTGTGAGGGCAATTAGTTCTGCCGCTTGTGCGGACCGTTGGGTGATGCGGGCCGTCTCAACTACCGTCCGGGCTGTGGTGACTGCATAGGCAGCCGAGGTCGTGCCGTCGGGGAGTTTAATGCACGAGCCGTCTACCCATAGCTCTCCATCAGGGTCTGGGATGGCAGTGTCACGGAGGTCAGCTCTACTTCTAGTTTGCTCGTCCGTGAGGGTCACACAGTCATGCATAGGGGACACATTGGGGTCGTCATCGGGGAGGGGCAACAGAGTGGCAGGGTTCAGAGTGGTACATCGTTTCAACGTGATGTGGGGTGTAAGCAGAGTTAACTCGTAACCAGTCAGTCGTGCGCTAGTCAGGTGCTGAGTCTTGGTCTGGTTCAGGAGTGTGTCGACAGCATGGGGGACCAGCACAGTGAGGGAATTCGAAAGTACGATCCCCTCACTTTGTCGGATAGAGACGGCAGCGGCAGCTACCGCTCGAAGGCAGGCGGGCAGAGCTCTGGCTACAGGGTCAAGAGTGGCAGAGAAGTAGGCACAAGGGCGTTGTTTGGGACCTATGGGTTGCGTTAGGACAGACAAAGCGCACCCCTCCCTCTCGTGGGTGAAGAGGGAGAAGGGCTTGGTGTAGTCAGGGGTCCCTAGAACAGGGGCTGAGCAGAGGGCATCTCGTAGTTCTTGAAAGGAGGATTGGCATTCAGGGGTCCAAGGGAGTGGGAAGGGAACGTCTTTCGCTAACAGAGAGAGTAGAGGTCTGACTATGAGACTAAGGTTTGGCAACCACTGCCGACAGAAGGACGTGAGGCCTACTAAGGAGCGAACCTGCTTTTGAGTCTTGGGAACGGGGGTCTCTAGGATGGTCCGGATCCGATCGGGTGTGAGCTTTCTCCCGTCCTTGGACAGGAGGTGGCCTAAGTATGTCACCTGTGGTTGGCAGAACTGCAGCTTCTTCTTGGAGACCTTGTGACCATTCTCCGCGAGGAAGTGCAGGAGTTGGATGGTGGCTGTGGTGGCAAGTGGCGTAGTGTCGGCAGCCAGGAGAATGTCGTCGACATACTGGATTAACACCACTCCGTCCGGGAGCTGGACTGCGTCCAGCTGTCTCTTGAGAGCCTGGCTGTAGATGCTGGGGCTCTCAGTGTAGCCCTGGGGTGCTCTACAGAATCTATATGAACGGGCTTTTAGGGTGAAGCCGAAGAGGTATCGGCTGTCTGGATGGATGGGGATAGAAAAGAAAGCATTTTTGAGATCTATGACGGTGAAAACAGTGGCAGTGGAGGGGATCAGGGTCAAGATGGTGGTGATGTCAGAGACTACTGGGTACTGAGGTACGACTACTTTGTTTACTTCGCGGAGGTCAATGATGAAGCGATAAGCCTTCTCATCTCCCTCGCCTTGCTTCTTGACAATGGGTAGGATAGGGCTGTTACAGATATTACTGACTACTTCCTCTACCACTCCTGCATCGACTAAGGACTGAATGATTCCTACCAATGCCTTCTCGCCCTCGGGCGATATCCGATACTGTGGGAGGTTTGGGAGCATAGCGTCTGACCGTACAGTGATGTGCACAGGGTCTATCATTATGCGTCCTACGTCTGAGTCGGTCTTGGCCCAAAGGTACGGGGGTAAAGTGTCTAGTAAGGACAAGTCAGCGTCAGTGATGGAAAACATGCGTCGGGTGGGACAAGGTCTGAACGGATTCTGGTTATCGTACAGTATGACTCGTACTCCGTCTGGGGAACATCGAATGGTGGCTCGAAAGTGCTTCAGGAGGTCAAGACCCATAATGGCGTCGGGGGTGTTGGAAGATAGCAGGAAGGTCGTGTCCGTGATGTTGTTCTCTAAGTCAAAGGGAATCGGTGTAGATAAGGGATTAGTAGAGGGCGTTCCATCAAAGCCTATTGATGTCACGTGTGAGCCAGACAAGGGTGCCCTTGGAATCAGTCGTTTGGATAATGCACTACGTGTTGCCCCAGTGTCCACCAAAAATGGGGACTTCGTACCCAGGACCTTAGCAGTGACATAAGGACCTTGCTGGTCAACACAAAGCTCGACTGGATCCCTCCCTTGTCCCTGGCTGTCCTATGCGAAATCGCGGACGTTCTCGCAATCGGACTGCTGATACTGATTCTGTCGTGGGCGGTCAAATGTGTTAGGTCGGCTTGGTCTGTCATAGTTAGCATCATTGGTGTGTCCCCGTCCCTGGTCCCTGTTCTTTTGTCCGTTTGTCCCATCCCTAGCCTCTCGGTTCTTGTTTGCTTCATGAAGGACCGGGCACTGCGACTTCCAGTGACCGTATCCTTTACAAAACGCGCATTGGTTTTCATCTAAGTCCCTTCGGCTTGTATAGGGTACGGGCATTCGTTCTCTGGAGGGTGTATTTTTAGGGGCTGTCGGCTGGTAGTTCCCCTTGGAGGGTTCCCTACCTATCGTCACCCCCTGCAGTTGAGCTATCATGACCCGCTCTTTCAACTCCTTCTTTTTACGTTCGGATGCCCTATCATTCTCATTCTTCTGATGTTCATAGTATTGGGCCATCTGGAGGATAGCCGTGGGTTTAGAGGCTGCCCAACTGCTTTCGCTCGCCTGCAATTTTTGAGAAACTTCTTGCACCAGGCCTTTCACGAAATTCTGAACGAACAAGTGGTGTCCGGTTGCAGTGGCCATATCTTGGCCGCTGTAGTCGGAGAACACCGTTTCGAACCTAGAGAAGTATTCCGAAGCGTCTTCTTGTGGTTTCTGTCTACAGGCCGTCACTATTGACCAGTCTATTTTCTTCTCGGGAATCAGGGTCTTGAGTTTCTGGACGATCTTGTCCGGGAGTTCAAGGATGGCCGTTACGGGTTTCTGCCCGGCTCCTCGTTGCTTGTCGAACTCATCGAGTTGTTTCCAGGTATGTCCGAACAGCTCAAGGTGGTCGACCTTGCGGATCTGCTTCCACACATCAGCTGGCAGACATAACCCGAAGAACAAATCGAGGTCCGTTAGGGTCATGATAGTGGAACCTAAGGCTGTACCTAGTTCAGTGTAGAAGGCGGTGGGGTTTTTTCGTAAATCGGGCAGAGATTTTCGGAACGTCAGAATATCCTGTCGATCCCATGGTTGGTAGACCCAGTTGTACACTATCCTCCCTTTTGCATCCGTATGGTTAACATCATCGTGTGTTCCCTGACCTCGTGGGGGGACCCAATAGGGGGCGGCCTCTCTTATCGGCATCATGGTGCTAGGTTGCTCTATTCGTGGCTCGGCCGCTACGGATGTCGTAGGTTTAGCTTCCACCTCTGATTCAGTGAGGTGGCAGAAAACCCTAAGTGTACGCGCAAGGAGGTCCGTCACGTCACACTCGCCCTCATCCCCGATATCAATTTTTCTATACAGAGTCGTTAGGCTCTCGGGACCTCTATCTCGATATCGGTCCTCATAAGCGTTTAGGACATGATAACATAATCGTACGACAAAGTGTCGTCTGTGGCTTCCCGCATATGAGTTGAATATATCCATAACGTGTTCCTCCTTCTCCTTTCGTTCTACTAGTGTCCTGACTACCTTGTCAATCCTCTCTTGCTCGATTTTGCCCAACCTGTTCGTCCTTGTGGGTTCTGTGTTTCGGGCCTCATGGTCATCTAATATTGCTGCTTGTTTTGTATCTGGTGCGAGGGATTCCGCCGGTGCGGAGGCCTTGGGGGCCGAGGCCGTGGCGCTACTCTCGTCTGTGCTTGGGGGTCGCGAGTGTTGCGCTGAAGGTTGAGAAGGGGCATATGGAGGGGGCATGTAGATGATCGGAGGACCTAATAAGAGATCATCGTTGGTTCGCTGTTTCGAAGGTAATTCAGGGTAGAGCGCAGAGGGTGTTCTAACAGGACACTGGCTCGGTGTTTCGATCTCTTGTTTTCGCTTAGCCTCCTCTCTCTTCTTTATTTCTTCCTCTAGTTTCTTTGCAGCTAGGTGGGCTGCTTTACGTAGCTCTTTGTCTAACCTAGCTTCCTCTTTCTTCTTTCGCTGTACAGTTTCTTTGCGCCACAGGCCAACGCTGTCTAGCATGGTCGGTGTCGTTCTACGAGTTTTTAGGGCTTCATCTAGTGCATCTAGTTTGCTTTCTTCAAAGGATCCTATCAGTGGCCACTGACTCTGGGGTTCCTTCTTCGTATACCTGTGCCATAATTTGCAATATGCTATAGCGACTAGTCCATGCTTTGTGAACATGTCTTTGTTAGGGGTGCCTTCCAGTGGGACTGGATGATCCACCTCTAACAAGCGGTCCGGGCTGAACCAGCTACCACTCAGTGGGGAGAAGATAGGCATGACAGATTACAAAGGGGGACAAAAGTCCGCGTTACCTACCCTTCACTACCTGCAAAAGACTAGGCAGAATATTGCTATTCCAGGTTGTTTGCAGACAATAAATGTTTCAAGAGAACTAGATCCAAATAAATAATCAGTGGGGAGAAGATAGGCACGACAGATTACAAAGGGGGACAAAGGTCCGCGTTACCCATCCTTCACTATCTGTAAAGGGAGAGAGAATATTCCTATCCCTCGCCGTTTGTAGACAGGGAATGCCTCAAAAAGGAGCTACTCTGATACTCAAAGAAAAAGGGAGCTACCCTTGACAATCAATCAAACAAACAATCAGTGGGGAGAAAAGATAGGTACGACAGATTACAAAGGGGGACAAAAGTCCGCGTTACCCACCCTTCACTGTTCACAAAGGAAGATAGAGTATTTGTACTCTTCCTCGTTTGTAAGCAGCAAATGTCTCAAAGAACCGTTATCGTTTCACAATTTGTCGTTTTGTACGACCTTACCCGGACCGCATGGGCTGTTTCCTGTCCTCCGAATCCAGCGCCCGATCGTCCTCTATCTTCTATCGCGGCACTCCTGATGGTTCCCAGTCAGGACCGTAGATCACTCGAGAGAGGTCTGTTCGGAACCAGTGAAGTTCGGATGATCGGCTGTCAGACGAGGGTCTATCGGACAGGAGCTCTCCCGATCGTTGCAGTCGTTCACTCTGTCGTCAGGACCTCTCCCACTGGATCCACGTGTCGCTGATGGGCCCCACGCTTGGGACGCCAATTGTAAAACAGAAAGGCAATCGACGAATGGAATAACCTTAAGTATTGCCCGGCGATGTCGCCTCTATTCCCCAAAATATGAATCAATGAAGAGGCAGGCGCTGGAGACTGGAAGGCAGGAAACAAAGGTTTATTCTCTCCGGAGGAGAACACGTCAGATCAGACCAACAGGGAATCTTCACGAGGTGCTCTACTGCATCTCTGAGGCCTGGCCTCTTATACACGCATTTATGGCAGGAAGACATTCTTTATTACAGTAAAGATACTTTGAAGTATGAAAGACATCCCTGGGATCTTCTGCTTCAGACCCGTTCCCACGCACCCTTACAGTGAGAATCCCCTCCCCATTCACCATACAGAATCGTCATCAGACGGCAGGATCAGCAGGGCATTCCGCCGGTTCCCGGAATGCATGTGGTGTGACGGATCTCATGGGGTGGGGGCCTTGATCTACTGTAACTCCTTTGAAGAGGGGCGATTCCTTACAGTCGGGGCCATAAACTGTATCCGCAGGGCTAGGTGATAGCCTGGGACCGGCCTGGACAATCGGATACGGAGGAAGAGGGGTGTCAGAGGGTGTGATAGTGTATAGGAGGAAAGGGAGGTGTCGGGCAGGCCCGGGGTGAGATTCCCAGGGAAGTGCAGCGCAGTTGGAGGGGGTTAATGGCCCGTGCATGAGAGAGAGAGAGAGAGGGTGACCAGTGCGGGGGGGCTTGCGAGGATGTGGAGCCGCGCTGGGGATTAGTGGTGTGCAGAGAGTGGGTCTGATCAAGGTAGCTAAAATGGCCGCCGCGGACGACGAAAGTGTGGCATTGGGAAAAAGGGCAAGATGGCGCAGACAATGTTTATCGATACAAATTAATTTTCCACACCGTTAGCACATGAGAACGACGTTGTTAAATTAATAAAAGAACAGTCGAAAGGGCGGCCTAGGGATGGTTGCTGTAACCGCCTCGCCTGCAACCACGGCCCCCCGCCGCGCCCCTGAAAGCCTGCCGCGGCCACTCAGTGAGCTGCGAACCAGCCATGTGCGGCCCTTAGTTCACCACGCTCTTTGCTCTGCCCCCCAATGCTGCTTGCCGTAACTCGCATCGCCATTCACCATAAACATATGCGCAGAAAACTTGACCACTTTAACACAAGGGAACCAAAACAGCCGGAAACCTCCACGCATTCAATGCCCCCGGTAACACCTGCGGTCCCCGCCCCAGGACAGACCAAGGAGCCCGTGCAGCTGCGGCAGAGATGGGTGCAGGCTCCAGAGACGGCCCGCTGGCCACCGCATCCACCCCACCTGCGATGCGGAGCCTCCCTGCCCCCCCCCCGGAACTTGGACTGGCACCCAAACATGAGGACCAATCTGGACCGGTCCCCATTGAGTAAGGTGGGCGCCCAACCAACCGTAGGACACCCCACGTGCCGATCTACATACCCACTCCGTCCCGGGACCCAAGGACAGACACGGAAACAAACGCCCAGTCTACCCTGCCTTCCACCCCACCGGGAGGACAGCAGGCCCACGCCCACATGCCGGTAGGGTCAGTCGCAAAGTATGGCCCGAGGGGCCCTCCCATCCCCAAAACTCACCGCGACTGACACTATTTGGTCCCGGGAACGCGCTTTTAGAACCTTCGGAACCTAGTTCGAGTCATGGAAACAAAGAAAGGGCCTGCCGTGGAGCACATTGGCACCGGAGAACCAAGGAACGCCTCCGCATTGCCACCGGGGCTCCGCTCGTTCGAGGGAGCAGCTCTTCGCCTCGGGGCGTCACCTGCGAACCAGGCAGCCACTCACGGTGGCGACTAACAGCCCGCCTTCGTCCAAATAAACCACAAACTGGCGTCAGCGTGCACATACCCACTGAGGGCCGCTCGCCACCTGCACCCATTACTGCCTAACCCATACGCCACGTATTTCGCCATTTTTTCCATGGCTCTCACACCCTGGGGACGGGGAGCATCGGGGAACCCGGATCCACCTCACCTCTTGCCACCAACAACACGGGCCAACCCCTGACCGCGGCGTGCCCGGACACCAGTGGGAGCCCGTGCACCCGACATGGCCACGACACTCCTTCCCCCGCCAGACCAGCGGACACGCAAGCCCTAGCACACCGCACCGCCCAGGACCACGCATGCGTGCCAGCACCATGGTTCTAGCCGACAACTGGGGTAGAGTGAGCGCCGAAGCCTCTCTGACACACTATCACGGTGCGCAAACCACGGACGAATTCTGAGTGCTTAGTTGTGTCTCGCATCGGCTGGATCCTACGCGGAGCGGCCCGTGAATGAGGCAGATGGACACAGCCCAGGCTATGCGCCCATCCATCACAGCCCGTGGAGAGCTGCAAGAGAAGCCGAGGTGAGACCCGCCCCACAGGCCCCCCCATTGTGGTCAACTCGGCAGCCACCGGCGAGCCCAAAACTGCCGCTGAGTGCAAGGCGAGTCACGAGACCCGCGCCTGCCACCTCTCCCAGTACCCCGCGCTGCCCCCCAGTGGACACACCATCAGCGGTCCACGGGCCCGGACCTGCCACCCGCCCTCGAGCAGGCTCACCCATTCGCCACCCCCTTAGGCTCCGAAACCGATCCTGAGCACAGGCAATGTGCTCAAGGTATTACCCGCTCACGACGGGGAGCACGGCAGATCAAGTCAGCGCTGGGAGGGCCCCCCGGGCCGATACCCGCGACCAGGGACGGGGGACGACGCCCATGGACCCGAGGAGCTGTACTGACACCCCCCCCCCTGGCGGACCGCAGCCATGGCAATGGCTGTGCGCTGGGTGCCATGTCTATTTAGTAAAGTGGGGGGGGGAGAAGGGTCAAATCGACTTACCATAAGGAAGTACAGCTCCCTGGAGAAACGTCCAAACGGCGTCAGGGTTGTGGGCAAAGAGGACGCCAAGTGGGCGGGAGAGGTATTTGTACCTCGCCCCCCGCCCACTCCTGCCCAGACGTGACGCGGGCGCGGGGACCCCTAGGGGGTCCCCAACACTGGGCGGCTGCCTCGTGTGCCCTCATGTGGCACTAATGCGGCCGCCCTCTTAGGAGGGTCCCATTCGTGGACCCCGGGCAGCCTGCAATGCTGCAGTTTGCTTTTTCTTACTGTTAACAAGTAACTTGATTTTCTTTTTCCTAATTTAACAGTTCCCAGTTTTTTGGCATTGGAAAGTCGTGCAAAGCGGAATAAGCATTCTTTGCCTTGCCCACCTCTAACATTTGTGCACCAGTGACATTGTTGTCAAGACGGGGGACTTGAATGTTTTTAGGTCGAGCCTGGGCAGCGCATGCGCTGCTTTGCAAGGCATGCTGTATTAGAGTATGGAGTTGAAGCTCAGCCCATTCTCCGCCCATATTTTTCATTGGCTTGTGTCATTTTCCTTTGTAAATGCTGGCTTCTGACTCGTTAATAGGATTGTTAGTCCCTCCTTAGTGCCACCTTGTCTTCATTTGTAACCTCCTATGAGGACTGGCCCTTTTACTTCTGTTGTTCCAGGGTATGTCCTATTTAGTCTGTAAGCACTATTTTCTTTAACGAGTTTCTCCTACTGCAGGCACAACATGCTTCCCTGCAAGATTCGTCGTGCCATGCACGCTTTCACTTTCCAAGCAGCCTGGGACAATGGCGGCCACTTCTTTGAAATGAAATAGGTCTCACATTTACAAGAGTTTCAGCTATTGGCATTGTAAATGACAATGGGGTATATTCACAAGAACGTGCGATAAACATCGCCAAAATAGCTTACAGCAACTTCTCACATCGCAGCCCATCGCGTGAAAATAACGCTGTGTCAATGTGGCATTCCCAACACGGCGATACTGTGCGATATACGGACGCGAACGCGGAAAATGACCGCAAAACAACTAGCACGACTGCGATAAAAATTCAAACCTTAACGCGAAAAAAGGTGCGATGGGCCCAATCGCGAAGAGACAATCCGCGATAAGGCGCGCAAGGCCTGCAATACACACACGTCAGGCGGGAAAAATCACCACAAAAACAGATAAAAAAAACACCAAACAAAAAAACACCAACAGCGAAGCATGATGGAGTCAGGCGGAGCTGGCACAGGGGACGATCGGAACCCCACAAGCCCCCCAGAGCCCCAGCCAGAGCCCTCGGGGACAGGGAAGGACAAGAAGAAGAGGAAGCCGCGGTTCAGTGTGCAGGAGAATCAGTTCCTGGTCACGGAGGTGATAGGACACCATCAACAACTGTTCATCACCTCCACCGTGTCACTGGGCACAAGAAATGGAATATGGCAGTCCATCTTGGACAAGTTGAATGCTGTCGGAGTGCAGAGGAGGTCAATGGACGAGGTCAAGAGGCGATGGACTGATATCAAGCGCAAAACCAAGAGCAAACTCGCCAACAACCTCAAAGCAGCATAGCAGACTGGAGGTGGGAGTCCTGCGCCGCAGAAGGAGCTGGACGAGATGGAGGAGATGGTGTCGACAGTCATCAGTGTGGATACGGTGGCAGGAGTTTGGGGCCTGGACACTGCTCTACAGGACCGGACACAACAGCAACAGGGTGAGTAGCGACCAGGGACTGGGGGGACGGGGGGAGTTGGGCACAATGGCACACATGCACAAATAAGCAGACCACACTGCACACCCACAATGACTACGGATCATGTCCCTGAGCCCCTTGCCATACTGCAGCACACATAGGAACACCAAGTACGTCACCCTCGACCATCTGCCCAGAGTGGGCCCACCCCACACATCACACAGCTCACATACAACCCATGCACATGTACTGAACCCAGCCAAGCTGCTGCTCCGTGAGCCACACTGACAACGTAAGTGACACTGCATGACGAATACCATGCCTGCAGTCCGATTACCATGACATGGTGCACTCAACAACACTGAGGTGGCTGAGTGTGGACCACATCCGTAAAGGAGCAGGTCACACTCTGACACATCCACCTGCACAATCAACCCCTGACGTCAACAACACAGCTGCGGAGAAACCATGCCCCAGAGTCCCCACTCCCACCAAGACACACATCCACCCAAGACTGGTAACGTCTCAACACTGCATGGACACAGAAGTCAAAGGCACACCGCCTGCAAGGGACAAGAGGCAGCAGACTCAGAGCTGCAGGTGCGACCCTCACTAAACTGCAGCACACACATATGACAGTCAGAGCACAGCAGCATAGACAACAGTGTGGGACAAACTGCAAGACGTGAACAACAGGACAGAGGGCGAAACTGCTGCCGCTTGTGTGAAGATACTGGCCAATTACATTTGGCATAGCAGGGGTATGCGAGATGAAACTGCACAAGTACAACCTCACATCCCTGATGGTGTTGAAATGTCAACTGTCCCGCATCCAACAGGCATTTCCACCTACATAGCCACAATGTACCTCGTCATGCAGTCTGTATGTGAACTTGTACAATGCCTGTACAAACATGTCAACACAATGTAATGCAGCATCTCCCCTTAACATTGCAGAGGGACCATCAACACCACCTGCAGAGCAGACCCAACAACTCTACACTGATGACGAGGATGACAACCCCATCATCGACACCGAAGCCTTCAGAGAGCTCATCGGCCGCATCAGCTCCCCACCTCCAGGATCAGGGCAGCCCAGCTGCATCGAGGAGACCCCACCCCCGCACAGACCACACAGCAGGCAGCACCTGCCACACTGGCTGTCTCCCAAGACCCCCACGGAACACACCTGGCCTTCCAAACCCGTGTGTTAGAGGCCCATGAGAAGCTGGCTGATCAGGTGCGGGTGGGGTTTGACCTCCTGGCAGCCAAACTTGATGCCATCCATGGGTGTCTACGTCCCTTCGGGGACCACTTACAGTCCCTGACGGACACCCATAGTCCGCTCCATGGCCTCCAACGAGCCCTGGCCGACATCGCTGGAGTCCTGACACGGAGACAAGAACACCTGTCAAGTCAGAGTGGCTCCAGCGATCTCAGCAGTGACTTGGCACATATGCGGAGGCTCATGGAGGACATGGTGCGGATGGAGGCGGAAAGGTTGGCTGTCACTGCTGCACATCAGCAAAATGTAGCTGGGATATACCATGCCCTGCAGATCCTCGTCATGGCATTGCTGCCACAAGGCCTGGCGCAGATGGATGCTGCTGCCCCTACACCATCCCCATCTGCGCCCCCTGGTGTGTCACTGCCTCACAGTGCGGCAGACATTTCTACTCCTGCACCTGATGTGTCACTGCCACACGGTGCAGCCGACAATCCACCTCCGGCCCCTGATGTGTCAGTGGCACACAGTGCTGCAGCCAGAACTGCAGCACCCACAGGTGAGGCAGAGCACACATCAGAGGACGAGGATGTGGATGATCCAGACTTCTTGATCATCAGGCGGCAGTAGCATTCCTCCCACCCATTTGGCCTGTTTCATCTTGGTTCTGCCCTTGGCATCATGACCTTCCACTGCCCCCCGATGCACTCATTGACTCACCTTGGACCTCGACATGGACTGCCATATTCTGTTAGATGACCGATGACACAGCGATCAGACTGTGGTCTGGACTCTTCCTCTTCCGATGTACTGGTCATGCCCTGAAGGACTCTGGCTGGCCCGCCACGTGCCAATGATGTGAAGTGGGGTCTGCATGGCCCTGTACTGCTCCAGCTGCAACACTCCACTGGATGACAATAAATCATTCACTAATGCACAGTTGTGTTATGTCTTCAATCATTCAAGTATGTGAGTGTGGATGTGTGTTGGGTCAGTAATTCCCCCTGACGTCCATGTTGCACACGTCGTGGGACATGAGTCACAGGGTGCTACATTGCCCATTGCGTTCCGTGCGGCGTAGTCACGACATCAGGGACACACGCATTCGTCACTTCCTTGTCCGGACAAGGACTGAACCAGCGCACACAGCCCGGGATCATTCTTGCACACCCGACGCAGGTCCGGCGTACGCCAGGCCAGACCACTGCGCTTACGCTCCGAGGGGGGACGACATAGCTACATGTCCCAGGATTCCACGCTTGGGATCTGCTGGTCACTGTTCTAGTTGCCAGCATGCCACGGCCACTCCCTGAGGGCAGGTTTGCACACACACCACACCCATCCAGCAGATGCGTCACGGGCCATGTGACACCGCCAATAAAAGGGGCCTGCAACGTCACATTCCCCACTGCCGGAGGTGACCTGACGACGTACGCGCAACGGGCTCAATCATGGAGGGTCCATGACTTGTGGCGCACAGGGTTAGTCGCCCCCGACGTCCGGAGGCCGCCACGGGCCTACCACCACGTGGCGCTGGCTTGAGTTGCACAGGGTTAGTCGCACCTATGAAGCTGAGCGGGTGTGCAGCCTGCGATGATGACGTGTGCACTGATATGGTCTCTGCCATTTCTGACTCAAGACCCAGTATCAAGTGTGTGACCTGCTGGACCGCGGGGGGGGGGCCTCATGATGTGGGGACTGCCAAGGCTGCGGGCCCGGCCTTCGACTGGCATGTGGTGTGCCCTGTTGGGGACACACCGGTGGCAGCAGGTGAGCAGTGGGGCCTGGGTGCGCAGGGGCGGACATTCACCGCTGGGCGGTGGGAGGGGCTGTGGTGCAGCAGCATGTGTGCGCAGGGGCGGACAGGCGATGATGCCGTGTGCAATGATTTGGACTCTGCAATTATTTGTTGTGTACTTGTTTCAGATAGGGGACCTGGCGGATTGCAGTGTTGCCGGAGCCTACGTGCGACGCGGGCCTACCGCCACGTGGCGTTGCCTCAAGGTTCACAGAGTTAGTGGCACCTATGGAGCTGAGCGGGTGTGCAGCCTGCGATGACGTGTGCACTGTAATGGACTCTCCCATTCCGAACTCAAGGCCCAGATTCAGGTGTGTGACCTAGTGGGCCGCGTCCGCGTGATGTGGAGTCTGCCAAGGTCGCGTGTCCCGGGCTCGGAGCGTGCACCGGCACGTGGTTGGAGACACACCGGTGGCGGAAGGTGAGCAGTGGGGCCGGGGTGCGCATGGGCAGCGGTCTCTCTCCCTTTCTTTCTCTCTCCCTTTCTTTCTCTCGCTCCCTTTCTTTCTCTTTCTTTCTCTCTCTCCCTTTGTTTCTCTCGCTCCCTTTCTTTATTTCTCTCTTTTTCTCTCTCGCTCCCTTTCTGTCTCTCGCTCCCTTTCTTTCTTTCTCTTTCTTTCCCTCTCCCTTTCTTTCTTTCTTTCTCTCGCTCCCTTTCTTTCTCTCTCTTTCTTTCTCTCTCCCTTTCTTTCTCTCTCCCTTTCTCTCTCTCCCTTTTTTCTCTCGCTCCCTCTTTCTTTCTCTCGCTCCCTCTTTCTTTCTCTCTCCCTTTCTTTCTCTCGCTCCCTTTCTTTCTCTCTCCCTTTCTCTCCCTTTCTTTCTTTCTCTCGCTCCCTTTCTTTCTTTCTCTCTCTCTCTCCCTTTCTTTCTGTCTCTCCCTTTCTTTCTTTCTCTCTCTCCCTTTCTTTCTCTCGCTCCCTTTCTTTCTTTCTCTCTCTCTCTTTCCTTTGATGAGCGCATGACACGCCTTCTTATCTCAGATTTTTTCTTGCAGGCTGTGACTTCCAGATTGTCCGGAGTGGATCCGCATGGACTCTTCAGAATTGTTGTTTTGTGTTGTGTATTAATAAAGTTCTGTTGTGTGATTTCTAAGTTGTATGTTTGTTTCTCCTTATTCTGACCACACATGTACACATGACCACATGTTGTTGTATTTGTGCGACATCAGGCTCTTATTTTTCTCGTGATTTCGTAAGTTGCTGTGGCACATCTTTGTCCGGGGTGGGTGGGCCGGGGGGGGCAGGAGTGTGGGGGGGTCCTGGGGGTGGTGGCGCTTGGTGTTGTGGGCCTCAGGGGTCTCCGAGCTGCATGGGCAGTGGCTCCATGGCATATGTTGTTCTTCAGGTGTGGCTGTGGGCTGGGCTCCCTTTTGTGGTGCAGGTACTCGTCCTGCTTAGCACCAGCAAAAGGCAGGTGTTAAATCCCTGCTGCTACCGCGGCTTATCGCCTGTTTTTGCCTCGCATCGCAGATCTGGCTGTCCGTAGAGAATCGTGCGGTGTTGTCTTTTCGTGTGTTTTTGCACGGACACGCCTATTTTGCATCTCATTAGCGTTAGTTGGTGGTGTCAACGGTGGCGATGTTTTTTGCGGCAGCTATCGCGGGTTATGTGGTGATGTAGGCAGTTAGCACCAGCTTGCGAAAGGGGCGGTAATTCTATTGCCACTTTTGCTGCGCTAAAGTGCCGATAACTCGGCGATAAGTCCTTGTGAATATGCCCCAATGACTTTTATTTTTGTGTTAATTATCAAAACAGATAAACAAAAGGCATTGTCATTTACAACGGCAATAGCTTAAACTCTCGCAAATGCAAGACCAATTGCATTGCAAATGCTTGTTACATCTATGTTTGAAAACAATCACTTTTATAAATGCCTCACACTGCAGTGATATATTCAGATTTCCAAAGGTGGCACTCTTCCACATGGTAGAGGAATGTAATTGTTTGAATTCTGAAGAGATTTCATAATATTTTTACATGATGTTTGTAGCATGATTTGAATGCCAAATATTTTCAGGGTTTGGCTCGTTCACGGTCTCTTAGAGCACAGATATACCCTTGGCTCGACTCCTCCTGTTAATTTCTTGGCTCATCCACATCTAAGAAGTATGCTCTTCTCAAACTGTGCACATGGATGTGGCTCCGAACATTACAATAAGAACTCCGCTTTGTGAAGTGTTGAAAAGGGGTGGCCTCACAGGTATATGTGGAAGTGCTTGGGCCTTGTGGGCATAGGTGATGGTTCTGCCTTTCCTTGCGAGATCTTTTTTGAGCAGGGCAGCTTCCAGTTTTTTTGGCTCTCGTCTGATAAGTCAATGAGGTGCCAGAGGTTGAGGTATGCCATTATAATGTTTTCTAGCTGTACATTCTTGGTGGTCTGCACTCTGGTTGGCTTCTTCATGCTGGCTGCCCATGCTAGTGTGTTTCTTGACGTCTCAGAGAGGCTCAGACATCATGGCAGAGTAGTAGATGAGTTGCCCATAATATTTGGCAATGTCTAGGAATCTGTTTACGTTCTGGGGGGAATACTGGTTTGATGCCTTGCCACTTTTGTGGGTCTGCATTTATCCCAGTGGTTGAAAAACGCATAGCCTAAGAATTCTAGTTTATTTTTTCAAGAAATCTATTTTTCTTTACGTATGGTAAGTCATTAGTTATTAAGGTGTTAAAGGGCTACAAAGAGATGCTGATGATAATCCTGTTAGGTACTGGGATGATGAGGATGCCATCAGTGATGTTGAGCAACCCAGGGTGACCAGTCCGTTCTTTTTGATGGTGTGATTTGATAGATGCATGTCCACACATATTCTCAGGTTTTCAGATTACTAGGCCTTTCATGTCACTACAGTGGGTGAGACCAGGGAATGTGAAGCCTTTCTCAATGACTTCCATCTTCTTTCGGTTTATTCTGCTCGTTGTTCTTTTGCCATCACATGTACAAGGCAATTCTAAGGTGTGATGTGGTTTGGCAATTGGCTATAGCGTGGAGTCAGGTACTAGATGGTGTTTTGTTTTCAGATGCTTCCCCAGCTCAGTGAACAGCAACGCAAATTGCTCCAGTATACTGACCAATTCACATTGCCTAACAGTGAGTGTGAACAGTATCGTCAGCTCCTGAGGATTCCTGTTCTTGTAGTAGTAATGAGCACATGGACATGTGCTATATAATGGACCATTTGGTGCTTTCAAAGCATAATTTCAACTGGATGTCTGCAACATCTCTGTACACACAAAGCATGGCTTTAAGCGGTCTTGGACATAGTTGAGTGTTTTTCATATGATATTTTCTAGCCGCACCTAGCAGAGCTTAGCCAAAGGCGACACAGACCTTACCTCCCTGACCTTAGAGATCAATCCCTAATGTGCAAGCGATCTTACTGGTTCAGGCCACAGTCATTCCACAAGTTGTAGAACATACACACTTGAGTTTAAAACAACAAAGCTATCTTTCGGGTTTCAGAAATATTTCAAGATAAGGCTGAAGACAACAGAGTTGTTCTCCAGGTAAGAAATTGCTCAGCCTGTGTACAGCAGATCAATCCATCTGGCTTCAGAGATCTCACATGTTTACTGAGTCCCACTATGTCTAGTTAGAAAATACGGTGATGGGGATGTCCTTCATAGTGTCTCCGCAGTGCGCCGATTGCTCACTGCCTTCCAGTTCATAACTAGGTTGGGTCAAGGACTTGTAGTTGTCCATAAGCTATTCAAGGAGGTGGTTTTTCTAACAAAATGGTGATCTTCCTTTTCTCCCATTCAACTAATCGCTTCTTGTTGGAAATGTCCAGACACTGGAAGTAAATATTAGTAGCCACTCCTTTTCAATTCAGGCACCTTCTGTCCTATTCTTCCACTGAATCTAAGATGTGAACCTAAGCACACCTGTTTTTGTAAGGGTTTTTGTGATCAAGCCTGCTAAATGATGTCTGTCCTTGACCTGTCCAGATTCTGGGTCTTCATTTTAAAAGACGCAATTTGATCTCCCCAAACCAGGTGATAATGTGCTGTACTCAAATTATAAAATAGAAAAAGAGGAATGCTCTGCACTGCAGATTGACCTGTAAACCACTCCAGATAATGCATATCCACCCTTCGTTTACACGAGAAAGAAAAATACCCTGTTAGTTTCAAACTTGAAGTGCAGTCAAATTAGTGTGAGTTCTACTCCATCCTGCAGCTACTTTGTGGAAGTCTTCCTGAGGAAAGGTGGAATATGTTATCTTCCCAGGTCTCCACAAATAAGCCAAAAACATGGCTAGTGTCGTCCAGTCTACACATCGGCCAAGTGAGGCACAGATGTCCCCAGACTCTTTTGGCTCTAAAAGACGGCAGGAGAATGGAGTTAATAATGGCCTTTTTTTCCACACTATGACTACGTTTTGAATTCAAATTCAACTTCAGTAGAAAGGTCTATGCTTTTATTGCAACCCTAGGGCGAGGATATAATGTGGTGTGTAAGCAGTGCTTCATTTGAGATGGTGGTTTCCGATGCTCAGCACTGGCACTTAGGGGCTCATTAGGATGGCGGTCGGAAAACCTCCCCAACCGCCATGGTAGCGGGAAAAGACCGCCCGCAAGGCCCGCGACATAACCGCCGGTCGCATTACAATGTTCCTTGCTCGAAATCCGACCGCGGCGGTCGGATCGCGGGCTTTAACATTGCGGCGGTTGCTGATGCACGCAGCACCGCCACGATTTCGAAAGGAGCATGTCCTGCATTTCCCTGCACTGCGTGGCAGGCACTGCACAGTGCCTGCCACCTGGTACAGGGAAATGTAGGGGGGGACCATGGGTACCCCCCCAGTGCACCCCCCCACCCAAACACATTGGAGACATTCTCCGCCGCCTTTCCATGGCGGTTTCACCGCTGAGGAAAGGCTGGCTACCGCCGGCATCATAATCGTGCCGGCGGAGCCAGATCGGCACCGCCACCATTATTCCAGTCCTTCTCCGTCCGCAAGGTAGGAGTGCGGATGGCGACCGGCGGAAAAGCGGCGGTCGGAATTTCCCACCTCCGCGGTCACCACCGCCATCCTAATCTGACCAGCGGTTTTCTGGCTTGAGATTGCGGGCGGATGTCCGCCGCCGGTCCGGCGGTCGCCACCGCCGGCCGGGCGGCGGTCATCCGCCCGCCATCCTAATGAGCCCCTTAGTTCTCAAGACTGGCTCTTATGACAGTCTGCCACATGGTGGCGCTGTTTGTCTAATTTTGAGATGAGCACAACAACAGATGTCTAATCATTTAATGTACATTAAAACAAATGATACCAGCCACCCACACCATTCTTATCCCTTTGGTTGGCCTGGAATAGCGTGAATTGTCGCTCTTGTTGGTGTGTGGTGGTTAGTAGTTGTGTTGGTACTGTCATTGGCAACGCTTGCAAGGGCAATGGGTGGTGCAAGTTGCAGTGACCTCCTGAGAAGGGCTGTGGCACTTACCTTTTTAGAAATTAAGCACATTGTGTAAGAAATATACCTAGCAGGCAGTGTGAGTGATGAGAGCAACCAAAGAGAGCCCACTAATGACCGGTCAGGTACAAAACCAAATATCTCCTAAATGTACTTGCCTTGCCATTGGGTAGAGTGAGCCAAGTGCAAGACTTACCCTAGGGAAATGGCAGAAGAAAAGATATTGTGTAACTAGCACAAAAATAGAAAGTCATTGGGAGAAATCCTTAGTATAGAGGTCTATTAAAACCAATGATATCCTATGGGAAATGAAAGCGTAAGAGCCATGCCTAATAGTTGCTATGGATCTTCCTACTGAATGGGAAAAAAACGAGGCAGACTCCTGGGTGCATGTGGTTGAGCAAATTTTGGATTTCTCGCAGAGAACAAAGTTACTTTTAAACATAAACTTTCTTATGGACCTCACTCCTCCCTACTGGTGCTCTAGCACAACCAAAGTGTAACAAATCAATTTTGGGGAGGTATCATGTAGTCTATCTATGTGTTGTATCTATTCACTGATCATCTCTCAATAATCAGTATCCATGTACAACTGCTTTAAACAACTCCTCCGGTTTATGTTCCTTGCCATAACTGCAGTTTATGTTATGTACCGCTCCTGTCCATATGCACGGCATTTATGTTTGAAATCTCAACATGCAAAATAAATAAATAAACCTGTTAGTTCGTCCACACATGGGAGCTTATGATAGAGAACGGCAGAAATTAAAAAGCTTCCACTGGGTTGGAGCACCTCAAAGGCCAGTGATGTTGCGTCTTTTCCGCAAATTCGCTGGAGCTTTGTTCTGGTCCTCCAATGGATCTCTCAATTTTCTTGAGCGGTAACACTTCACTGCTGGCTTTGTCTGGCAGACTACATACCATTCATAGCAGTCCTGAAGGGGACCTTCAATCCAGCAAATCTTGATGGGCTTTCCTGAGTATATGCCAAGATGATTAACATTGAGATTTCCTTTTCATAATTATTGTCAGCCAAGAGGATATTGATAAACTGGCTGGTTTAGTGTCTTGAGGTAACACATTTTAGCCTTTGATAAAAGTATAATGTCGCAACTAATAATTTTAGATTAAGTTGTTTCATACAAAATGACAAATATTTGCATTTTGTTTTATTTCGCCCTTGCCACTAGGTAATATAGCAATATACATGTAGCAAAATTCAGAGGTTACCAGACACACTGGCCTGGAGAGACGAGAAAAAAAGCAAGTGGAATAGAGAGAAGGGGAGGGGGATAGGTTGGTAGGTGTGCATGTGTACATATACTTTCAAGGGTTAGCAAAATAGCACAAGGAGTAACATGGGAAGAAATTAACACTTCTTGACAAGCTACTTTAAAAGTAGCCCCATGATTTGGAACTGCTCTAGAACATTGCCTAAGGTGAGATTTAAAAAAATATATACATCCCTTTGTACAGAACATGGGACTTGGCTAATGTCAGGCCATTATTCTTATTACCAGTGCTGTTGTTGTACTGGGGTGAAACATTTTGTCAATTTAAACTGATGCATATGAGATCTGAGGCAAAAAATAGAAGCCACAGTCATCATGGCCGGCACGATGGCAGACGCAACGTGACTGCAATGAGCTCCACCACTCAATACAGAATCCTGTACGAACCCTGCATTCCACAGCACCATCAACATATATCCTCTGCCATGAGATGACGCAGCATTGTTTCCTGTACTCAGTGACACTATCTTTGCCCTGAAGACCACATTGTGAGAAGCCAGAGCAATGGCTGTGATGGTGCCATCTTGCCTAGCCTGTTTTGTATATAATGGTGGCATCCTATGCCCTGCGTTACTGATGCTGAATCACAGGGGAGTCTTGTGGGCTCCCTGGTGCGGAGTCCGAGAAACCAAGAGTGGAGCTTTTGCAGAGGCGGTGCAGTGAGATGTGCCATTTGGTCACTGTTGGACTGGAGCTCCTGCCTTGAGGCCATTCGAGAACTAACGGAGCAACTGGCTGGGGTGCCAAACACCAAAGATGGACACACCTAGTAGAGCCCTCCAGAGGGCGGCACACAGATTTCCCACGCCACACTGCCACCAGAGACTGTGCCAAGACTTACAATGGATACAAACCAGTGAAGAAGGGCCACTTTGTTGTCAAGAACAGTAACGTGATGATATTTCCAGGCTATGCAATGGTGGTGCAAAATCTGCACTCACACTTTTTGGAAGTGAAACTGAGACTTGAAATGGAATGCTTTCTATGCTGCTCTTTCTGGCAAGACTAAAGGTGTGCAGGCGGCGGGTTGGAAAGCACTCCTTTTCACTGGCCCCAAAAGTAGTCTGGGAATCAATGAAGCAGCAAAGAGATGGCTGGAGCAGCATGGAGATGGCTGATCTGGCCCATCAAAGGAGCAGTCCCAAGAGAAACCGTCATGGGAATGAATATCTTTCCATAGCATAATAAATCAGCTAGTGAACATCACACCGAAGTTGAGCATTTTGGATCGTGTCCTAGCACTTTGAAACCAAAAAGTGAACAAGCATGGGCTTTAATAAACATGTCAATCGTCCACTGGTTCTGCTGTACACCATGGGCATCTGGTGTGTGTTAAAATTTTACATTTAATAATTTATCCGCAGGATAATACAATTAATCACTTTCAACTGTTGCAATTTTAAATTAACACATTTAAATGTAGTATGGCCATGCTGAATGCCTTTAACATATCCTGTTCACTTATTGAATTACCTAACTTCTCCGACCATTTTTAGGCAATCTTATTTAGCCCATCACATAATTCACTGTACACACAATACAATCTCCTTATATCCATCACCTTATTGTGCTCCTGTAATAATTCCAATAAAGATATTGCCTGTATTAGGAATTCCAGTTTTAATAAATTAATCCCTTATTTGCATTTACATAGAGAAATTGTGCTTAGTTAGTGAATACCCCTCCTGTAAATCAAGAAATTGGCAGAATATCCCTTCTTTTATAAGTTATCCTGTACTAGTTACACCATGCATTGCCCAGATACAGCAATCAGAATCATTAAAAATGTCAGGGAACAAAGAACACCCCCACAATAGAGTGTAGACATTGATTCTGGAAATTTGAAAGGTATGGCATAAGGCTTTCCGGATCGCATATGCAAATCTAACTAATTTGAATTAGAACCTTTTTGTAATAGCTAGCATCCAAATATTTGAGAAACTTACTACCTACAGAAAGTCCTAAACCCATCTGGTACATTTTAAAGTACATCAAATTTGAATGGTCAAATATTAAATAGTACATTTTTTGTAACATTGATGCCCAGAAGTAGGATTTGAAAGCTGGCAGTGCCCACCCCCCTATTAACACGTGGAATTTAAGAAATCTAATCACCTTTTATGGTCTTTAATAAATCCATAAAAACTGTCCAATAGCGGATTCAAGTAAAAAATTGGTACAAGCAGTGGGGTTGAACAAAATAAATACAGCGATTTCAGTAGTATAATTAACTTAATTATGTTACACCTACTGACCAGTGTTATAGGTAAATTATGTCCATTTCAAGATTTAAGAATACATTCCTTCAAGAGAGATTCATAATTGAGTTGTTTAATTTGATCAAATTGAGTACTAACCTTAACATCCAAATAACTAGCTACTTTACTTAAATGATGATCGGGCTTGAAATTAACACAATTTATAATAATTTGTGTTTAATCTGAGTTGAGTTTATACCCTGAAACACTTCCAAATTGTTCAACTGTCATCTTAATTATGTACATGGTCTAAACATTTTGGGAAAATAAACTGCCACATCATCTGCAGAGGGGAAACCTTGATCTTTACACCATTTGTCATCTGGCCCTATACTTGGATTCGGAGCAGGTGTCTAAGATAGGGCTCTAAAACAATTGTAAAGTGCAAAGGAGGGATGGGACATCTTTGTCTAGTACCCCAGTGATATTTATCTAATCTGAAATCTGTCCCAGGCTACTATTCTAGCTCTAGAAGTTGTATAAATGACCTGTATTTGCTCATTATTTTTTTAATCATAATAACCCATACAAATCTCCATGAAACTTGATCAAATGCCTTTTCTGCATCAAGTAAAATTATACCGGCCCGGTATCCCATAGTATTGGCGGCATCAAACATAGCAGTAGCGTTAATATCTTCAGTGGTAATTGCAGTCAGCATCAAACCCTGCTGGTCAGAGCCAATCAGTCTGCTTATCACTCAGGATAATCTACCAGCCAACACTTTGGAGTATATTTTGGCATCTGCTTTAATCAAAGATATGGGCCGATATGAACCGCACTTATTCGCTGTTTTTTTAAGAACACTGTGATAGTGACGGAATTCCATGAAGATGGTATCCCCTGCCCATAGTCCACACCTTCAATAATCACCATTAATATGGGGGCTAGGATAGAAGAGAAAGTCTTAACAAATTCAACAGGAATGCAATCCTCACCCACGGCTTTGCCCGACGGCAAAGATTGTATTGCCAGTAGAATTTCCTCTATTGCTACCCCTACTTCTAATTTAGTCTTCATAGAATCATCTAAATCACGTAAGTTACTAATTTGTACATATACGTTGACCGCATTTTCATTACTAACATTTTCTTCTGTGTATAATTTCCTCTATCACTTCCTCAATTGTGCCAGTATATTTTCTGCAACACTGATCAAACCATCTGATTCATCCTTAATTTCTGTTATCTCTAATTCATTATTATTCATTTATTATAATAACAAAAACATACATCTTGTCACTGTTTGATCTTATTTTTTTAAATCTTAACTATTCCCTTGTGAATCATGAGCTAAGGGCAATAATTTATTTCTCATGCCCTCAGATTCACCTTTAGAAAATCCCATTATCCACTGACAATTCAGCTTGGTCTAGGTCTTGTCTAACCTCTCTAACTTACCGGATTGTGACATCTCCATTACCGTAGTCAAATCCGAATCCTTTTCTAATTCTAATTTTCACTCTTCCTCAGCTACTATGATGTCCTGAACAGTTCACTACAGCACCTCTTTGCAGTTCCCTTATTTTAGAGTTAATCCTGCTTGCATGAATCTACAAAATATTAAACACACCCTTTCATCATGTTCACGCAACTTTCACCGAAACATCAAGAGATCATCTTGATAACAATGAACAGCTGTTATTCCATTCAATAACTTGTTCATCACTCTGTAAAGAGGCTGCCGGTATCAGCCTAATTAGAATTCTCTTGAACTTAAACGCTCAATGGGAGTGATGAAAGTGGTCAACTTTTGTGAACTAACATCCAAATCTATCTGATGTAAGGCTGAAGTTAAATGAAGCATTGTGAAATACTTGATCCCAACAGGTGTGCGGAGGGTATCTATCTACAATCAACTCTCGATTCAAAGCTCTGAGATCTACACATAGACAAATTTAATTATTTGACACCTTGGTGACCACTATCAGCACCAACTAATCAGTGGCCTCTACGGGTTCTATTATCCACACAGTAGTCAGCTGCAGGAAATCACTGCTTACAATCTCTTGCACGCTCACTGGAGCACGCCTCACTTTCGCAAACAGGCACAGCATATTTTTACTTTATCTTGTGTTTGTAAACAATAGGTCGCCCAAACTCTGTTTCAAAATCAGTATTATGGTACTCAACTTCTTGAACCTGCACTTGAGGATTGGCATCTGGATTTAAATAGTTTCTGATGAGGCCATCCTATCAAATCATCACCTTAGTATGGCACATGCACTTTACCAATCATATATCTATCGCCTAGCTCGAAACAGGCATTAAAATATCCCAACATCTTTAATGGAATGCCACCATACCTACCTGGTTAGACATCTGTCTTACATAACATAACATTCCCTTTGATGTTCTTTTCAACTGTATAATTAGAAAGTATCGTTACATGTGAACAGGAATAAAACCTCATGAGAACTTCAACAGTTTCAGCCCTCACAGTATCACGTGGGTGGTCTCTAGTAAAACTTCTTTCACATTGTAGTGTTGTTCCCTCTTGATTTGTTTCTTCGATATTAGTAAAAATGGGCATTTTTCCTTTATAAATTACAATATACACGCAAAGCAGGACAATCTTTTGCATTGGCTTTATGGCCCTGCCTCCACAAAGAGAACACTCTCCTGTGAAATTACTTTTGTTTTCTCTAGCATAAGACTTCTTTTTCATCTCACATACTGCTTATTCTACTTTGTTTGATAGATGATTTGCTTACTATTATCACTATTCAACTCATTCTCACACTTAACCATTTATTCTACTTTTTTGGTTACTGCAATGACTTACTTTAGAGGTTGTTGATCTTTCATCCTTAGTTCCTACCTTTTCTTGTCACTAACACACTTGAAGCACAAATTGGTCCCTTATCTTTTTCTCAGTAGAGCTTCCAAATTTCCTTTAGCTAGTTATATATTCCTCAACAGATTTGTCTATTCCTAAAGTGATAACGTTTTTTTATATTCCTAACTTGTGGAAGATAATATTTATCCAATTTGACTATGGATGTCCCACGATCATTTCAGGTTCCCTTTTCTTCTGGATTTTAATTAGGTAATGTTTCTAAGACTCTTGACCCGCTTAGACAATGCAGTAGTATTTACGTTCTGCACTTAGGTTGGTTCCACAAACCCTGGTTCAATTGATAAATATTTTTTCCATTTGCTCCATCTTATTATGGGTTTTTCCAGGGCTGGTTAAAAAATGGTGGTGTCAAATTGTGCATCTTTCACAGTTAGAATTTGTGTGAGAAAAGTGGATTATTAGTTGGGGTGGTTGTGAGACCTCACAATGTAATAATGTCACTAATCAGTATCAGGTCCAGTTAGATTTCTTTAATTCAAACCTTAACTCAGCCTTGGGTAGCTGTGGCACAGAGCAGCCAGGCTTAACTCAAAGGACCAATGGTACAGCATTTATCAGTACCAAAACAGTCAATAAGTAAGAAACACAACACAATAAAAACCCCACTCCAATTTATGAAAATAGAATAGATTTTATCTTTAAATAGACAGCAAAACCATAACAATCAGATAAAGGGAACCAGAGTTATGATTTTGTAGGCTTTTCATAAATCCCTGCTTTTCACTCCAAAAAGTTTGGAAAAGTTTTAAGAAGCTGGCAAATAATCACATCTTTTCACTCTTAGCAGTAGTCTATGAGTCTCGAATGCAAGCGTCTGGGGCAAAGTCAAAGTTTCAGACCAACTGCAGTCGTGGTTGGATGCGGGCACCAGGTTGTTCCTGATCAAGATTTTACCTTCGCATTTTTCTGGTACTTTCTGTTGCCTACCTGTGCTGGCGGGATTCCTGCAGCTGGAGTTTGGCCTTGGGTTCCACATCAATGGATCGGCGAAATCAAGGGGTCCAGTGAAAGCCTGGTTTCATGATGGCGTTTGAGGCTACCCACACACCAGCAGGTAGCAGTAAACTCGCAGTCTCAGACTGTGTGTTCAAAAAACGTTATCTTTGGCTTTGGCTTACAAGTTGCAGTCCTGTGGTGAGTACACTCTAACACTAGCCAAGGGTCCAGGACCTGAGAAGGATCTCTTGAGGGCTAGTACTCGATTTCTTAGATACGCCAGCGGAGTAGGACAAAATGGTGACCTGGGAACTGTGCAGGTGCAGGGCTCCTTTAGCTTTTGTGTCCCTGAAGCTTAACAGGAGACTAGCCAACTGGCCCTTGGAGTCCCCTCACTGTTGTATGACACGAGTGGGAGCAGGTCCAGCCCTTGCGGTCTCTCTTCACAGGTTCAACAGCAGGAGCAGCCTTTCTCTTTCTGAAGATCTGTCTTGCTTCAGTAGGTGCAGAAGGTGCAGTCTTCTTTGGTTCAGCCTTTCTTTTTGGGTCTAAAGTTTCAGCAGGTGCAGTTCTTCTTCTGTTCTTTCAAAATGAAGCAGTGCTCTGAGGCTGGAGGCCAGGGGTGCCACTTTTTTGCCAATTTTGAGTTTGTGGGTGGGGAGGACTCACTAGCCAATAAGGCTACAATTTGCACCAGGAAACTCTACCTAATTTTACATCATTTTTTGTCAGGTCAGCAATAAACAATCCCACAGTGCATCTCTCTAGCCCAAACCCAAGATATTGTGACCTTTATTCACTGGGACAGAGTCATGAGCACACCCCTGAGATGTGTCCAGTATAATGAGCCACCCTCCTGGTTTTCCCCCTCTGCAGGAGACGCCAGCTGGACTACCTAAACAAAGGAATAGGCAGGCTAACGTGTGACTCACATTTGCCTGTCAAGAGGCGTTAACCTCTTTGAAACTGGGCCATCTATTTCAACTGGCCTTGGGCGATCCTGGCAAAAGGAGGTCACACCTCCTCCCTCGAGCAGACCTTTTGTTCCCCTTCCTGGGAGTGCTTCACACCTCTTAATAGGAGGGCAGCAGGCTGTCTCGGATGACAGCTGCTCCAGTTAATCAGACGTGGCTACTAGAAGTTTGGGGCAAGAAATTGGTGAGTTTCTAAAGTCACCTTTGTATTAAAAATTACCTTAAATCCGAACTCACCACTAAGTTGGGTGTAATGTAACGATTAATTTGATACCTTGGGAGTACTAGGTTTGGTGATCCAAAAGTTAGCATAGTGCATGGGCTAGTGAAACTCTAGATTAGCCAAAGGGGCCACAGCTGTCACTGTCAGGACATGCAAAGTATGAAAGGAACATGTCCTTCTCTTTAATATTTAGCACCCTGCCTCGTGGGATACTAAGGCCTTCCTTAGGAGTGGCTGATAAATATTAAAAAAGAAGGTTTTACATTGGCCAAAGAGTTGATTTTGCCTTGCTGGGTTGGTGGTTTAAAAGCTGCCCGACTAGGCTGGAGTGGCAGATCTAGAACCACTTTTTCACTTTGTCACTGCAGTGGTGGCACAATTAGGTGCTACATTCCACTAGTGACTTTTAACTTACTATCCACAGGTACACTTTGTACCGTATACCAAGGACTTACAGGTAAGTTAAATATGCTTGTCTAGTATTAGCCAATTGCCTGTATGCTTTGAGGGATCAGAGCAGACGCAATGGGGCCTGGCCAGCAGGTCCCACTGCATGTCAGAGTTGAAAAACCAGCAGCATCAGCCCAAACATTTGGGGGTGATCAGAGGGCTTAAGTAAAAAAGAAAATGTCATTCCTAAAAGTAAGCTGTGGAAGGATAGAAGCCAGCCAATCACAAAGATGGTAAAGTACCTATGCTTCAGGGGAGGGACAAACACAAGATGGACCAGCTGAGACACGGAAGGCATTGAATAAAAAGCAAGAAAATGAGTGACAATAACGCCACACAATAGTAAATTGTGAGGAGTTTACAGAACTGTACTTAGATATCAGATTGCTACACTTTCAAAATGTGTTTAAAAATACTGTAGTCGTATCATTAAGAAGCTGGAAAAGCAGTTATTGCTGCCATAGCACTTGTTCTCATCGTGAACAGGAATTAACAACATGCAGCAATGTGGCCGTTCTGTGACCAGAGTAAAAGGAGTCAACAGATGAAGGCAAGTTTCATTTGCATTGAAAAAAGAGGAAAGGAGTAGATTTACAGAAACTGGGTGAACCTATTCAACATGACCTCAGAACAAATTCTGGCTGCCTATCAACTGGATGACCAATGTGTCCTTTTTTTTTTTTAAACAGATTTTATTATGAGCAATGTGCCCTTAACATGCTTGTACGGACATGACGAAATTGGAACGCTTAAGTAATCCTCATCTAGATAAATGACTATCTGCTACATGTGTGTGCTACAGATTCCTTCCAAGGGGTTTCCGCAAAGACAACAGGTACGCCCGAACCAATGTTTACCTAATTTTGCAGGAAGTGAGTGGAATGCCACACATTTTCTAATAATTAACACAGGACTGAGTATGGTAAACAAAAAAGCGTTTTATGGAGTTGCATCTCCCCTAATATTCGTTGGGGGCTAGAATAGCATTTATGTATGCATTGCCCTCCCCCCACAAGCCCATGACCATATCTTCCACAACTAGAATATGGCTAAACTCTTAAAAATTCAGAAGATCTGCAATGCTAATTGCGCGCTGTTAAGCCAATTACCCTGAGTCTGCTACATTAAGCAGAACAGAAATATCCCTTGCGTCAAGGCAACATTAAATGAGCTAGATCTTCGGTGATACTAAGTTAACTGTCATTTATTTGCTGTGTACTAAAGTGCACAGTGCACAGATAAAGTTATTAAGGTCACCAACGTTATGTCAATTGAAACTGTGGTTGTTCACTCCAACCTGCATCCCTAGATTGGGTAGACACAAGATTCAGCAATGGGAACGTCGAGACAAAAAGAAAATCAAGAGGGAATTCAGACTGCAGAACAGCAGAATTTTCGCCTTCAGATATTAGGACCCATGATGTACAAGTCAGAAAAAGCTTGTCATGCTATGGCCATGTATTATATGGTCCATAATGTGGCTATGATGAACAAACCAGGAAACGTTTGCAGCATCCTGGTCATGCATTGCATGTTCCGTAATCTGGCTATCCTATGAAATATATCAATACCTAGAGTTACTGTACAAAATATAGGGATTGATGGTGAAAATGATGACACAGGAAGTTCAAAAAGATGTTTTGCTCAGTAACAAAAGAAGAGAAATCCATCGTGATTTTGTGGAACAATTTGTTTATCTACATGTTGTTATGAATACAAATGTTCTTTATGTTTCTTACCACTGCTACATCACTGTTTGAAGGATAGAAAACAATAAGATATCATTTTGTTGGCAAAGCAAGGTTGCAAAGATATACATATGTTACCTTTCTGCTTTTAAATGTGTGCATGCAATACATTATAATAAAAAAAACACAAATTAAGAAGGCCTGTCAAGTGACAGAATCCTGCCAACCACCTTAGGAATTACTAGAATATTTTTTTCTGTTTTCACTGAAAGCCTCATTGAGTTGTGGTTGTTGGCTATGGCCTTGGCGTGGCTGAGAAATGGAGAATGGAGGCACATTCAATGCAACTCCGCTAGAAGAAGGTACATAGTCAGCAACCTCATCTAGTTCACACTGATTTTTGGACTTTATTATTTCAATGATCCCACCAATAGCTTGGGCATTACTTCTGCAGGCCTCAAGTAAAGTATTATGCAGGGCGTCTGTTTTAACGGAGTGTTTTTCCACTGCAGCTGCCATGGCCCCTACAGCATTTGAAAGACGCCGGACTTCAAGACATAATGCAGCGTTACTTCTCCGTGTCATGGCACTATGTCTACTGATTCTGTGATTTAAAGACTCCATCAAATCACACTGTCTTTGAGTCATTGTGAGCAACTGTACCTCGGTGTCTAAGGGAGGGTAAAGTTCATTTCTTGGTGCAGTAGGGCACGCTAAAGGAACTTCATCAAAGACATTTGTGTCCGTCTCTGCCACGTTTGGACCTGCGCTTTGTTCCTCAGTCTCTTCATCTTCCAAAAAATCAGCATCCGATTGTTGTTCGTCTGAAAAATGAAGAAGTGTATGCATGTCAAAAAACATGTATCCATTGCATGTCTATCATAGGCAACACTACTGAATGGAAAGACACATGCACATAACTCACCTCTAGTTTCAGCTGTGGTGTCTACTCCATCAGTGCCTTCATTAGTACCTACTTCCATTGTGGCCAAGACCTTTTCTTGGATAGCACTGAATTCCAGTCCTTGGGGTGAAATAGCACATGCGCCTCTGCTATGGTCTGTGGCCTGTGTAATTTTGTCCTTTATTCTTCTTTTTAAATCATACCATTTCTTCTTACAGTCTTCTTTATTCCTTCTCACTGCTGCAACCGAATTTACCTGTGCTAGTATTCTGCTCCATATTTTATTTTTCACAGATATTGGTGTTCGGTGTGACTGTATACCAAAGAGCTGGGACTCATTTGGTATGATGGCATCTACCAGCACTTCCAGCTCTCGTCCAGTAAACTTAGCCTTCCTCTTCCGATCTGCCATGTTGACCCCTGTATGGGAGATCATAAGATACAGCATTTTGAATACATTTTGGATTTATAGATTCACATACTCCAAAATATGTTGCTTACACATAAACACAATTGTCATACAGATATAATTAGCAATACTCTAGATACAATTATGTAAAAGGGCTTCCACAATCGCTTTATTAACATTAATATTAATTATCCATCATATATTTAAATGGCATATCATCTGGCTCTGGAACCAGTGGTGCTGGCACAGATTTTAGAGTGGGGGTTCTCAACAATAATGCCACCGTACTGAAGGCTTGGGGATACTTGACAGAGCGTCTTTGAAGATACATCAAATTCAAACATTTAAAGGTCCTTTTATTGTTCATTGTTTTTCTACACTCTTGCAGGTTTTCTGGGGGTGTATTTCCCGTACACCTACTTTCAGCACCACTGGCTGCAACAAGATTCCAGTGGGTAACATTCAAAATAACTGATGTAGGAAGCTGGCTCTCTATATAATGCACTTAAAAGAAATACACTGTGCAAAGACTCCAGTGAGTCCCCAATTGGCTGACAGAGGCAAAAGTAGATAATACTAACGCTCTATTTGTGGTAGTGTGGGCGAGAACTTAGGCTTATCAGAGGGTAGTGCTAAGCATTTGTGGAACTCATAGAGGCAATAATGAGACACACACTCAAAGAATAAATCCAAGACCAATTTAGAAAAATAACAATTAGTTTTATATATATTTTCGAACCAGGATATACATTCAGAGTAAGTACTGTATTTCTTATGAATTCTCAAAGTTAAGCAAAAAGTTCAACGTTGTGCGCAATTATGCACCATACAGTTCTATGGGAAGAAAAAGCAGGTAAAGAGCACAGCACAGACAGTTGTAGGGATTCACCTTCTGGGTATAGGGTAGCAGGAAGCCAAGGTTCAATGTCCTACCAATAGGTCGACGGGTGCGTCCCAAATTCCGCCGGGAGCAGAGAGCAGGTGGAGTTGGTAGCTGGTGCCCTGCGGGGAAGGCGGGCCCTCTAAAAACAGGCTCCACAAGGGGACTTGCAAGCAAGTCTGAGAGCTCCCAAATGGGGGCTAGGGTTGCAAGGGACTTAGGGACAAGGGAGCACAGCTGGTTTGTCGTTACCCAGGCTAGACGGGCGGGGTGCAGAGCAGGTAGGTTGGCCAGCCCCGGTGTGTAAAGGTTCTCCTCGCGGTCAGCGGCCACCAGCTGGCAGGGTAAATTCAGGACTGCTGGGCTACTCTCGAAGTGGGTCTCAGGGGTTGTGATGACTCTCGGCGGCTGCTGGGCTCTGGTACAGTTGGAGTCCTGACAGGACTCCTCGTTGTCAGTCTTGGTTGCAGAGTGTCCGGTACCCCAGGGATTGGTACTGCACGGCTCCAGTCGGTTCTGTTGCCTCCACACTCGAGGGGGAGACAGATCTGACCTTCCAGAACATGAGTACCTCTTCCTGGTCGGTTGCTGCGCCGGTCGGGCCGGGGAGCGGCAAGTCAGTGGACTGGACTTTGCGGTTTCAGTGCCTGCAGTCTGCAGGGGAGTAGCTCCTCTACTCCGTGGGAGATCCTGGGCAGTTTGCAAAGGCTGGCAGTCCTCTGGGGTTCTTAGAGGCCAAACAGCAGCAGGTCGAGACAGTTTACCTTGATTGTCGAGTCTTGAAGTGGCAGGCAGGGGTTTGCGCCAAGACTTTCCGACAGGCACTCAGTTCTCAGGTTCAGCAGCTCTTATTTGTCCTCTTCTTCTTTAATTCAGTCAAATCTGAAGTTCTGGGTCGAGGGGTGCCACCTAAATACTCAATTTAGGGGCGTTAAGGGGAGTACCAGGTAGTAGCCAATGGGCTACCTACCTTACGGTGACTACATCCTCTATATGACCACTTCGAGTGGAGAGTGGGCATAACCCCGCCTCTAATAGGCTAATTCTCTCCAACACAAGATGGAGGATTTTAAAAAGTGGGGTCCACATCAATTGCCCTACCTTAGGGGTGGTGCTGGCTAGGTGTGGGCACACCTCCTAATCCAACGAATTTTCCCACCTGTCCTCCTGCCAAAAAGTGGGGTCAGGACAGGGGGATTGGCGTCTTCCACTAGTTGGAGAGGCCTGGGTTGCATTTCAAATGCGGCATGGCCTTTGAAGCTTCCCGCCTTGGAAGGCAGTTCCTGCTTGGACGAGGTGTGAACACCTCCACCCACAGTATGCTTTTTTCCTGGTCTCTGTGAGCGAAGGCTCTCAGCCCAGGAGGCCAGAAACATGTCTAGTGGTGACAGGCTGGCTCAGACCAGTCGGTAACCACACTAGGAGTTGGCAGGTTTTCAGGGGGGCACCTCCAAGGTGCTCTCTGGGTGCATTTATTAATAAATCCAACACTGGCATCAGTGCGGGTTTATTAAGACGAGATGTTTGGTACCAAACATCTTGGGGTACAGTGAAGGCATCATGGAACTGGTGAACTCGTAATGACGAGTGTCCAGTCCATGTACTCGTTATGGCTTCCCTGTTTACTTGTATAAGAATGGACTTAGACATTGCAGGGTCATATCTGCTCATACAGATAGGTCTACACATGGGATATAGTGCACACAGCCTTCGGGCTGTCAGGCCTGCTTTAGGGGTGGCCTACCTATATCTCATGTAATGTCTGTTGGCATGGCACATGCTGCAGCCCTAGTGGACCCTCTTCAGTCCCAATGAACTAGGTACCAGGGGTACCATTTACTAGGGACTTACAGGGGGGCTGAAGTTGTGCCAACTGTGGAACAATGGTACAGTTTTAGGGAAAACACTGGTGCTGGGGTCCTAGTTAGCAGGAACCCTGCACACTTTCAGTCAAAGTTGCACCAGATTCCAGGTAAAAAGTCGGTGGGGTACTGCAACAAAAACTCTGTTTTCTACAACTCAGATCTCGGTTACTCTGCATCAGACATCAGTTTGTAAGCAATACACGCATCTTATGTGGCACACAAGAACATCATTCACTTAGTTCACAGATTGTTCCCCTCTCGTGCGTACGTGCAGACTGTTAGAGCACTTGCAAGAAGAGACTTGTCCCAGCATTTCACAACATTTCAAAAAGTTCAGACAGCTGAAAAAAATGATGCAAATTTAAAGTCTTTATTCCCCCAAAAATATGTACTGCCAAAGATGCCCCTTTAACAGCGTTGCGCATAAGCCTGAATTAAGTAAACACATACTATTTTAGCAGTTTGCATTCCAGCTGGAGGTACTGGAGCGGTGGAGGCTCCTCCTCCAACGACCAAAAAGAGGCCAGCCCACCCTAGACTTTGTTGTGTCAGGGGAGATTTGCCACTGAAAGTGTTTCTGCTGACTTAGGTGAAAATGCACCATTTTGACCAGTACGTCCTATGGTAACATGGCAGGCTGTCCCTCGCCCACTGTCACGCTGGTGGTTCCTCGCAGTTACACAAAACTAGCAGAAGCGCCAACCTAAATAGGGCAAGTCATCTAATTCCACAGACCAAGTAGTACTGTGGTGGCTGGACTGCTGCAAATCTGAAGAGATCGCTGAGCCTCCTCCTAATTGAATGGTTGAAACCAAAAGTAGGTGACTGGTTGGGATGGATGGGGCATGGGGAATATGCTGATCTATGTCAATTGCCCCAATACTCCCCAACACTAAGCAAAGAGCATACACAAAGTATCTCAGAAGAAATAAATGATGGTTTTGTCAAACATTACACTCAACTAAACCTAAATGAGAGCCTCAGATCCATAACCCAAACAATTTAGATAATGAAATATTCAAATGTCTACACAACTGAATATTTTCTGACACACAAATTCACACCCAGTATTAAAGCATGCCTATAAAGCACGCGGACTGGTCTAAGAAGGCATCTGTATGTCTACTCATGCTTAAATAGCTACTTTTCACCTCGAAAAACTTTAAATGTCCTAGATTCATTAAGTGCCTTGGAATTCCTAACTTTACTACCTTCATCCTAATGGCCAACCCACCTTTTTCTGTTGTGTTCCATAGCCGAAGTTGAGGAAAACAAGTGTCTGTTCACTCGCCATATATTCTGCCTTTTAAGGCTTGTTCTCAATCATTTGGATTTTTCAGTGTCACTGTGACAGTACATCCATTTTGTTTACTCCCTCAGGAGCTCACTTTGGTTTCTAAAGAAAATCTTGATGTCTGCTGGAACAGAGCAGAGAAGAGAGGGAAGGGAACCCACCCATCAGCAAACAAGCAAATATTGTCTTCAAGGTAGATTTAATGACTCCAAGCAGTCATACCACAGACTTCAGACATTTTCAAGATTCTCCACTGCGGATTCTTGGGTTTACAGCACATTCCAATAATTAGTTTGTATTGTTTCCTAGCTCTTCCTCTCTATCCAAATAAGATTTTCCTCAGCAGTTTCCAAAGTGGCCTCATTCATTGTAAACAGTCGGTGGTACACATTCAACCTACTCCTCTATTTGTGTGAATTAGACCTAAATTATATCTTTCTTCGTCTGGTGGATTTTATCAATTGTGTCAGAGACTTTCCCACTTTGGTGAGTTTAATGGAGCCAATTTGGCTTTCCTTTGCCAACCTACTGCGTGTGCACTGCAAAGTTGAATTCTGGTTGAAAATATGTAAAGATCTCCGTTTTGTGTGTGGCGTTTCTGAGACATTATGTTGCAGGAATTTTTAATTTTCTGTGCACCGTGGCTCACTCACAATAGTCCACCGCTCCTCCTTGTTGACCAGTCGCATACATGTACAGCTAGTCTTTGATTGAAGAGTGTAGTTAATGGCTTCAAAGATTTCTGCCTCATTGCAGGACTGTGAGATCACAATTTCTTACTTATCACAGTAGTAGCAGAGAAGCAAAGAGAGCTACCCTTGTGCTTAGAGCTCCTTACTTCGTGGCCCATAGTTAAATCAGTGCTGGCTTTAATGAACTCGGTCGCATTGTTTCCTGTCTCAACCCCTTATAGCTAGATTGTAAACCCACCATTATATTCCAATTATGCTACTTTGGTACGGAAGGGGAAGTGAAGAGAGGAAGTGAGCAGTTCTAGGGCTTGCAGCTCCCTACTCCCCAGTGCCTAGTTAATTGGTGCTGGCGCTGCTGCTGGACTGTTTAACTGTCAGCAATGGGCACTGCCAGATTCATACACATCTCCCTAGACAAGAGTGTCTCTATCAAGCGGGTCTAAGAAAGCAGCTCCAGCAACTGCAGACATAGCATTGCTGATTGAATCGGGCACAGCCCATAAATCACTGACTGCCCTACCTTGGAAAATTGTCAATACTTACTTTTAATTCCTACAAAACCTGTTTCTGTTACTATTCACACTGATAGAGGTCAGTCATCTGCATTGCGGAGGAGTCCGAATGCATCACAGAAACAGGGTTACTGATGAAGGCCAAGGAAAAGACTGATTTTATGACTACCCAATTTTATGAAGCCTACCCTTATTTGCCAAAGGATTCACCATTATTCTCTACATTGATGTCCAGTGGCATGCACTGAATTCCTTAATGGAGCTCGTAGATGTCAGATCGACCGCTTTTTCTTCCTCCTAAATTGACCTTGGCTCTGAAAGTGAAATCTTTGACTGCTGCTGGGTCTAGCACTACATCACCGGATGGTAGAGGCTATAGCTGAACCTTTAAGAGAGTACTGCTGGTATTATTTTAACTGGGAAAGACTCCATGCAAGAATTGCAACTAAATGAACTACAGACCTATGTTAATAATAATCAGGATGAAGCTACTATTATTCCCTATGCCTCATTGACACACAATGTCCACTAGGTTACTCTCTGGCGCCTCCCAATTTTTTAAAGTGGAAAATAAAGGACCTCATAACGATGTAATATTGTAGCAAGATGATGGCATGACATCTCATAAGATCCGTTCAGAGTTTTTATTTAATAAGCTTGTATTGGAGTCTCCAGATGCTCTGACTGATTTTATATTTGCCATAGCAAAATACAAGATGTTGAGCTACTGGCTGCAAGTCCAATTATTTCCACCCAAGAATGTTGAGTCTACAGTCATGCCCACCAAGGTGCAGTGTGAAGTTTAACAACAAATCCCTCTGTTAATGAAGCACATAGTAAACAGAGAAGTGTGCTGGAAAATCTGATCTTTTCTCTCAGAACACATTTCAAAAGTAGATGAGCAGAGAACTAGGAAACTAGAGCAGGAACTAAAATGATAAGAAAACAAATATAAATCCTTTATTCTAGATGGATTTTAATATTGGATACTTTAAAGTTAAACATTTTGAAGAGCACTGGCTTTTGGTTTTGAAAAGTGTGATACATACAAATTCAGATTTAGATTCTATGACACCTAATCAGGATCTATGAGTGGTACATTTACAACAATTGTTTACCGAGGCCTTAAGGTTTGAAGTTTCAATGGGAGGAATACTGTCTCATTACAAATGGCTAATAATGAACAATTTAGAAGAACTGAACAATTTTATGAAAATATCCCTTTTGTCAGGACTGGATGGCTAAACTTCAGCTTTATTAAAGATATGCAAAGTGTTGGCTGGCTGGTCTGGAAACAGTCTGTAGGGTTGCCTTATTGAAATGACCCTTGCAGCTGAAGGTTATTATTAAAGTTCAGCCCTGCAGTAAAATATTGTTTAAGATCTCTACCACACCTGTCAAATTGGGTTACTGAATAAAATGTGCTACCAGTACCACACACACGCTTCATTCCACATCACATGATGTTAAACAGAGCAGCTATGGGGAAGAACTCACTACTGTACTGTGTCTTTATGGATTAGATACCAGTTTTGAACAGGGTGACCAGCAGATATTGTGAAACAAATTGGGGAACTTCAATCTGCTATATTAGCTCCTATCCAAACAATGTACAAGAAAAACTGAGTGGCTGTCAGACTAAAAGAAAATGTCCTAAAGAATTGTTAGTACTACTGGCTGTACTGGCACCATTGTAGTTTAATTTGTGCCTGGAAGACATTGATGTCCAGTTAAGCAAGGTAAATGGATATTCGCTTTGTATTGGAGCCTACTCTTTACCAGACTTGTATTACATAGTTTAATTCGCACATATCCAGGTTGGCCTCAAGCACAGTTTAGATTTGCCATCCAGTCCTTGCATTTCCAAAAGAATGATAACAAATATTGCTTGGACAAAGTGTATTATATTGTCCCCCCCACACACCCGCGCCCCCAATACCCCTCCTCCCCCACTGGGAAATATTCAGCTACACAGATTTAGGTCTTATGTTGGACGCCAGGAAAGCAATTTAATTTCAAAAGACCGTAACCATTTCAACACGAGTTACAGTGGACTTTCATAGCAGTCCTTCAAATTGGCGTATTAAGAAAACATAACCCTTGTTTTGGACATACATGGAGTTTGAGTGGTCTAGTGAAAGGAAATCCCATTTGGACGAGGTGGAAGAACCAATAGGGAAAGTGACTATGGATCCTACGTTCAGTCCTAATCCAAGCTCCAAGGTAAGAACTGTTAAACAATCGCATGGCAAAATCTCTTTCAAAACTAGTGTTGTCTAGTTAATGTGATTCACAGGCTACTTCAACCATATTAAGTATTTGTTAAACCTGGACACCTTTTACCATCAAACCTACATTTGGAGGCAGTGGAACAGGCAGAAAGAGAGCAAGAACGATGGACCATATAGTTTCTGGATGCAAACAAAGCATTTGACTTTGTGATCTGGAAGTATCTGAGGGTGTATAAAGCAGTTCCACAATACAGTTGGCCAGGCTACTTTACTAACTGTAGATTGGAAGCATCCTGGAATGGGATTTATTAAAATATTTCAAATGCATTCAAAGATGGCTGAGTTAGATTCACATGCAACAATGGCAGTCATCTTTGAATGCATTTGTAATATTTTAACAAATCCATTTAAAGATGGCCGCGAAGATGCACATGCATCTGTGGCAGCTATCTTTGAATGGATTTTGTTAAAATGAAACAAACCTACTACTTGGTGCCCACTACACATACATACACATGTACACTCGCAGGTGGACATCTTAAAATGGTCCCCAAAAAGTTTTTAAGATGAACGCCTGCCGATAGTACAGCAGAAAGATAACAAGCATTGACAAAGCCAATAGGTCGCGCCCATGTAAGAGCTATTGGCTTTGCCAATATGTTTTAGTCATGCTGTACTCCAGCTTGGCAGCTGTTCAGCATGGGTAAAAGATAGTGGCGTAAAGGAAAGTGATTGGAGTGTCCTAAAGTAAAGTGTCATGGAGTGGCGGAGTGAGTCCTGGAGTGATGTAGAGTACAGTTGAGTAGCGTGTAGTGGAGTGGCGTGTAGTGGAGTGACATGAGTGGAGTGGCAAAGAGTGTTGTGGAGTGAGTAGAGTGTCATAGAAAGGAACAGTGTAGAGTGAGCAGATTGTCGTAGAGTTGAGTGGTGTAGATTGGAATAGAGTGCCAGATTGGAGCACAGTGTCGCAGAGAGGAGTGGCACAGAGTGTTGTGCGGTGGTGTAGAGCAGAGCGGAGTGGCGTAGAAGGTGCTGTGTAGAGTAGAATGGCGTAGAGCGGAGTAGACTGTCGTAGAGTGGAGTGGCATAGAATGGAGTAGTGTAGTAGAGTGGAATGGCATAGAGTGCCGTAGAGTGTCATAGAATGGAGTGGCACAGTCTGTCAGAGTGGAGTGGCATACTGTGGTGTGGAGTGGCGTGGTCTGGAGTGTCGAAGAGAGTGGAGTACTGGAGTGTCGTAGGGTGAAGTAGTGTGTCATAGGCTAGAGTGGAGTGAAGTGGCATGGAGTGGCGTAGAGAGAGTGGCGTAGAGTGTCGTAGAATGGGAAGTGGAGTAGAGTGTTGTTGAGAGGTGGCATAGAGTGGAGTAGAAAGTCATAGAGTGGAGTAGAGTTTAATGCAGTAGAGTGTCATAGAGTGGAGTGTTGCAGAGTGGCCTAGAGTGAAGTGGCATAAAGTACAGTGGTGCACAGTAGATTGGCATAGTGCATTGGTTTTGAGTAAAGTGGTGTAGAGTGCATTGGCGAAGAGTGGTGCAGAGTAGAATGGCATAGAGTAGAGTGGTGCCGAGTGGAGTGGTGCAGCGTTGATTGAAGTAGCGTACAGAGCAATGGCGTGGAGTGGAGTGGCGCAGAGTGGAGTGGTGTAGAGTGCAGTGGCAAAGAGTAGATTGTTTCAGAGTAGAGTGGAGTGGTGCAGGGTAAAGTGGAGTGGTGCCGGATAGAGTGCAGAGGTGTAGAGTGGCATAGAGTGATGTGGCGTGCAGTGCAATGGTGCAGAGTCGATTAGAGTGGCGGAGAGTGTAGTGGCATAGAGTGCATTGCTGTAGAGATGAGCGCTGCAGTGTAGAGTGCTGTGGTGCAGAGTAGCGGAGAGTGCAGTCTTGCAGAGTAGAGTGCTAGAGTGCTGTGGTGTACAGTGCATTGGTGTAGAGTGCATTGGCGAAGACTGCCGTGGCGTAGAGTGCGGCAGAGTAGAGTGCTGTAGAGAGCAGTGGCATACAATACAGTTGTGAAGAGTAGCATAGAGTGACGTAGAGTGCAGTGACATTGAGCGCAATGGTGTAGAGTGGCATAGCGTGCAGTGGCAGCACATCAATGAAGATCATGTGTATTTACAGAAAACTAATATCTGTTTTGTTGGTAATGTTATGTTAACTCCCTTTGTTTCTGTATGGGAAAAGGCTTTTTGCAAGTTTAGCCCCACTTTTTCCCCCATTTTGACTACCAGGTACTGGTGTAATCACTCTGAAATGCCTTGCTAATCAGGACTCAGTGCATGTGCTCTGACCCTTAAAATGGTGTATATTCAATTGGCTGATACCCAATTTGCATAGCCTAACCTACTTGTACGTTCCTAATATATGAGACTACTGAATTTTGGACTGTAAGGTACCAAAGGAATCGGTGCATTAAATACAATTTATTGGTTAAATCAAATTTAATGTTACTGATGGGCAAAGTGCAACTTTTGAAGTTGCTACTGTAGTTGCGGAAGGTTTCCAGTGCCCGTTTACGGTTGCACACAAAGACTTTTCTCACAGACAGGCTTCTGCCCTCCTGGGGAGATGTGTGAACGACTCCCAGGAATGATAACAATAGAGGCCTCCTCCAGGCAGGAAGCCACACGGTGTTAGCCCAAAAGAAGAGCTTTAAAGGAGAAGCCATCCTTAAAGAGCAAATGGAGAACACTTGGGAGAGGGACTGCCCTATTGTTTAGATACACAGACTGGCATTCAAAAACAGGAAACCAGTGGTCAAACAGGTTTTCCAGGTGCATGTAGCCTCCTTGGTAGATACACCTCTGCGTTGGATTAGGGACCTCTGGACACCGAGAGAGGGGTTCAACCATGTTGGTAGTGGGCAGAATAGTACATCCACACTTCGTAGGAAGTGGCCATCAGGAGGAAGGGAACCTAGTAGCCAACTGGCTACTAAACACATCCTACTCTGAGAGCATTTTCTGAGCATAAATAGGAAGTCCCTGCACCCAGAAATCAGATCTAGACTGGACGGGAAGAAAGACCAAAGAAGGACTGCCCTGCTGCACCGAGGAACTAACAAAGAGAGGCTGGGCTGGCGTGGACTGCACCTGCTGAACCTGGTGGCTATCAAAGGCGAAGGGCCTACTGTCCCTTCTGTGTTCAGCTCGTGGAGAAGTCGTCTCTGGAGCCCAGCTGAAGCGAGCGAAACCAAAGGTCAGTTGGCTGACCTCCTGTTCACAGCACAGGGCCCCAACAGCTGAAGCAGCCTGCTGGGGCAAGTTGGTAGCCCAGAATCTTCACACCACCGCCAACCTCCACTGCGCAGCACCAGAGACCAGTACCCGACACTCAAAGTTGCACCTGCGTCCGCTGGACAAGGGAGAGTTTTCAAAGTGCAGCTTGGTCACCCAGAAGACGAGTTCTCACCATGGAAAGCTTTGGCTGTGACCGCAATACCAGGTGACTGGTAGCCCAGTGGTGACTGGACTTCGAGGGAAGTCAACCCAGTGGTCAGGACTGCCTCACCCCCTCCATTGACAGAGGGGTAGCTGCAGGAAGACCCTGCTGACTGCATCGCATCTAAAGCATTCTTAAGGATCTTCAGCATAATGTATCACTTGCATCAGGACCATTTCCACTGAAACATATAGCAAAGGTATAAAAAATGCCTGGAACTTACTGAAGACTGCTTCCTAGACCAAGACGTTTCTGAGGACCTAGCTGGTCAACCTGACTTTCTCCCTGCCAGAGTTGGTTGCCCAAATTAACTCTAACCGACTGCAATACAAATAGTCAAAGTTTTTGCTAATAAAGTTTTTAAGTGTCAAATTTGTTAAATTTGCCAATGCTTCTTCGCCGGTTGAGTAAAAAGTGCAGGTTTACTGTACTTTGTAAAATCTATGTCTCAGGAAACCTTTGGTGGATCTTTTTCATTGTGGTGTCAAAAAAATACATAAAAATACAGTCTATTTTTAGGTCTCGCCTGGCGACGCAGCGCGAAAGCGCTGTCGCTAGCGAGATCTATTGTTACTGACTTGCTTTGGAAGGGAGACAGGAGCTGTGCACGCGCAGGACGGACTGGAAATGTGAACGCGCCCGTGAACACGCACGCGATGTGCACATCTCCTGTCCCCCTTCCGTCCTCGCAAGCCTCATGCAATATCACTTTTTTTTTTTTATGCGCACGCGAGCTCCAAGCGCGGCGCGCTTTACACGCACAGCATGCCTCACCCCACTTACCTGCTCTTGTGGGGACTCTGCGCTGCTCCTCGGCTGGTCTCCGTCTTCAGCCGGTCACTGCAGCAACACGCGGGGCTCCGTCTTGCTCCCAGGAGCCCCGCCTAAAATCCTGCTTTGGCCGCACCATGCGGCATTCACGAAGGCGGGGTGGGCTTCCGCCGGACTTCCTCTACCTATTGTTGTCGGTTTGTTGGTGGAAGGGGGACAGGCCATGTGCACGCGTATGTAAGACATGAGATGTGCACGCGTACGGCGTACGGCTGACGGCGTTAGTGGAAGAGACAGCAGATGTGCACGTCCGGAGGACAGGAAATGTGCATGCTTAAAGCTCGGCTCCGTCGCTCCCTCCCTGTCTGCGTGCACGCTTCACAGCGCCTGAGAAATATCCCGGGGTGCGTCTGTTAACAAGGCATTATACACATTCCTAGAAATGGAGCAATGCTACATCATTTCATATCACTCTCGAGTGCCAGCTACTCCGCCAGGGGCCTAGAAACACCAGCGCAAGCACGGGAAGTCTGCCAGGTTTGCTAGCTACTTTCAACAGCATGGCCATCTCTCTGTTCTATATAAAAATAGAGAGAGACCCCTTGTGCAACCAAGGGAATAAGGTACTCTTCACAAGTAAAACAGAAATGTTTCCCCTTGGATCAAAGTACTAACACACTTAGATAGTTGCTTGATAAGAAAAGCAACTATTGCTATTCACTTAAAACTTGTACTACTTATCCACTCCAATCCATATCATATAACATCAGATACTGACTCGTATAATTCAAATATTAAAAAACATCTCTCTGTTCTATACACTCCAATTTACTGTAAATCCAGGACTTACAGGTTTCCAAGACAATTCACCGATTCAGGTAGAGGTCTGTGAGTGTCTGACAGTCGATAGTCAGAAAGGCTGTTTCTTTTGCTGGCATCAGTGGTCCCACCGTATACTCCAAATCTTTCCCCGACCACAGTCGTCAAAATCCAAAGGCGTGCTCTTCACCAGGAGGAAGGCACACCACCCCAGTCAGTCACCCGAGAAGCGGGATTTCCGTAACGTTCAGAACATGACCCCTGAATCATTTCGGTACTTCCTTCACCGCGTCCTCATTTCTTACATTTCTTAAATTTCTCATTTCTTGTCTGTCACCTCAGCAGTGCCCGCTCTCCTCTCCGCCCCTCACCCAACCCTGTCCTTTCTTATTTTGGCCATTTGCTACCACCTCCTCCCGCCCCAGCACTTCACTTGAGACCCATCCATCTTCCTGTCCCCAAAAGTGACAGATGCTCCGAGGAAGGTTCGCATTGGCCGATGGAAGACAAAGGCGAACATCACCTCCAAGAAACTACAAGGAATGGGGCTGCAAGCTCTGCTCTGAGGGGCTTCTACCCACCCCTGCTGGACCATAAACCTCTCACAAGTGCACGGGGTCGGGGAGATGGGGGCCAAAGAGAAAATGTAACAGAAAAAAAGAGCATTTGCAATGCAATAGGTCTCGCATTTCGGCGAATTTGAGCTATTGGCATTATAAATAATGCCTTTTATTTAGGTTTTGGTTTTTAAAACATAAATAAAAGGAATTGTCATTTACAACGCCAATAGGTTAAACTCGCGTAAATGCGAGACCTATTGCATTGCAAATGCTTGTTATAAATAGGTGTTGGATTTCTTTAGTATCACAGTAATTTTTTCAATTGTTTTGGTGCCATTTAAATGCTTTACGCTTGTTTCTTTGTGTAAGCCTTGCTGCTCAGTCACATCTACCCAGGGTTGAGTAGAGGAGCTAACAAGTCCTAAAGTGGTTTGTAAGTGTATTACACAGTGAGGTTGCACAGCCACACCATATAATACACCCCATTTCCTCACAGTTTCCCAATAAAAAATTTGTTAATGAAAAGTAATGTGATGTCTGTCACAATTCTGTGTGTGTACAATACTGAAATGAATGATTCAGTGGGAGTGAGTGGGAAAAACCCCAAAATATTAGGGGTTAGAAACTGGTATAGTGATATGCCAGTCGACATCTTGTAGCGTTTACTCACCTCTATAATCTACAGCCTGGGGTCCTCACATGGGGCAGTAGGATGCCTCCTCATCTTTTCACTCTGAAAGACCACAAGGAATACCACCAGGGTCTGGGAGCCAAGAAAAATATCCTTGGTTGTCCAAAAACCTTTTGGAACATGACAATGATGTCCAACATTCGACTATCGACTAAGTGTGGCCCCTACTGTTAAAGTAGTCAAAAAGTATATTAAAAGGCAGAGATTCCCGTCCAGTACTCTAGTAATTCCCTTTCTTTGGATAGGGGAAGTGACTCCTCTTTATCTAGAGGTATGTTAAGCTTAACAGTTCAATAGGAAGTCTCAATTGTCAGTACCTTTTTCTAAACACAGTAGAAAATGTACGCGACTAATTGAACTAAGCGTCCCAGCTATGGGAGGTAATATCTCATTTGTTGTGGAAGAAGACAAATAACTGACATTGCATTCATGGGTAGTATCCCACTACTCAGCGCACTCGTTTGCAGACAGTCACTCCACAAACATTAAACGATATGATGGGAAAATGTCCAACTAAATGAGAAAGATACCTTTCCGTGTTTCTCGTAAAATACATCCACTAGACGTTGCTTACTATAGCACTAATGCACAAGACTAACATAGAATTATCACCATGTGCCGTGCATGGGTGATAGCACCTCAAGAAACTCAGTGGGGCACCTTTATAAGCATGTTTACTAACATTACTACCACTACACATGACCATCCAAATACATAAGTTCTACAAGCAGTTCTTAAAACAAATTCAAGAAGAACATGGGCACTCCATTGCTATGTAGGGCCTTCCTTCAATGCACCTTAGGATACCATTGATGCAGTGTATTGGGAGCTATAACTCTAGATCCTGTGCCTCCCACAGAAAGGGCAAATGAGTTGCCTGTAATAATATCACAAATCGATTCTTCCATGTGCAAAAACCAGGAACAAAAGAAATCTAGGAAGGTTTCGGCCAAGCCTAGGTGCGAGTCTCCCCGCAGGAGGTTTAAATCCACACTATGACAGAGGGTCTTGTGAGGTTTACCAGCTAAGGCGTAGTGAAGCATTTAAGCTCCCAGAACAGACACATAGAAGATGCTCATACTAATACTCTGGAGACAGGAGACTTTACCATACAGGAACCTACAGTTCTGAAATAGTTACATTCAGATAAGGGACAAGCCCAGCAACAGAACCCAAAAACAAATACTAGATAGTACCAAAGAGGTTCAGATCAGAAGGCTGCTAAGGCAAACTTACTTCCCAAATTAGAGGGTTGTTCTGACAGAAGGAACGTGGTTGGTGGCACTTTAAGGCAGAGCAGCATAAATCACTATAGCCAAAAAAGGTTTCCAGGCCTATCTGAAAATGACTCCGACTTCTGAATTCATTCAAGTAGGCACACCAGATGCATATGTAAATACGTCAGACCAAATTTACTTCACTCAAAAACAAAGGAAATGGCACATAGAAAGGTTCATAAAATGCTTTTCTGATCATGTTTATCAGAATATTATAATACAGTGCTAGCCAAGGAGGACTGGCTTTTATCCTTAATGAGAGAGGCACCAATAGGCAAAGAAGTTATAAATGCCGCTTTCCTCTGTCCTACAGGAGTCGTATGCATGTACCCGGACAAGAAAACTAGCTCGAGCACGTCATAAGAACCATGATCACTGGAATAAAAGGGCAAACCACATTTTATATCGATGCAGGATGAACCACATGTGTAAGCACAATATAATACATGAGATTCTGCATTCCTGTATAAAACCCTGTCTATATTTTCTTTATAATAGGAGACTTGTGACTCCCCCAGTTGCCTATTTAAAGAAATGACGTAGCCGCTCAGCTGTAATAACTTATTACAGTTGAGTTCTGACGCACCAGATGAGGGGAAAGGCAGGTCACTTCACGAAGAATAATTAAAGCAGCTGTTTAAAGAAGGAAAATGAAACATTGCTTTCTTTCTTTTGTTTTTCTAGCTTTTAAGCTGTACAGTGACAAGCAGAAAGTACTTCAAGGGTAATTATCGAAAGGTTACAATCTTTTTGCATGTTTCTCTACATCCTGTGCTTCTGCGCCTTTAAAAAAAATTATTGGTATTAAACTGATTCTAATATCTTTTTGAAACCAATATATGCTTAATTTGGCACTGAAGATTCTATGTATATTCTTCCAGTTTGAAAACATCCTCTTGAATTCATATGAAAGAGCTATGTACCAAGGAATTAAGTGGTTTGTGGGAAAGGTGATAGTGCGATCATGTTTTATAAGGTAAACAGCCTTTACTTCGCATGCTAAACAACGCATGCCATAACAACGCGGTCGTTACAACGACCGCGTTGTTATTTCGCATACCGTTACAACGCAAGTCGGAAAAGCGACTTGCGTTAGGGGGAAGAAGGTGTTGGATTTAAAATCCAACACCTTCCCTAGTGTACGCACAGACTGGAGTTGGAATAGTAAATTATACTATTCCAACATCCAGCGCCCCCTAAAAGCAAGTCGTTGTTACGACTTGCGTTGTAACGGTATGCGAAATAACGTGGTCGTTGTAACGACCGCGTTGTTAAGGCATGCGTTGTCATGCAAAAAAAAGGCCTATATTCGTTTTATAAGCAACAACGTACCCCGTCATACATGATAAGGATATTGCAAGTCACCTCAGAGTTCTATAACCTTATAAAGCAACTCAGCCTCGTTCCTCCACATGGTCATGAAACTCCGCAGGGACTTGCAATATCCTTAAAATGTCCATTTGGGGTACTTTACCCCATTTATCCTGTTAATTCACAGCTAAGTAACCTATAAACAAAAATCTGAGGTTCTATACCAAGAGCAGATCATTCCTTGCCACTCTTCAAGAACTTCACAACAACCATGGTTTCTAAACCAGATGGTACTCACAGATCAGTTCTGGTTTGCATTTACCCCAATAGTCATACCATCACGCATGCAGTCCAAAATGTGCACAGCACTGATCACATGACAAATCTAGTCCATGCAAAATATGAACCACATTAAAACTTGAAATGCCTAATTGTTTTTTTAGCTAATGTGTAGTTCCATAATCTCAAAATGTGATGGCATGTTTATTTGAGGGCTCACAATTCGTGTTCACTCGCTTAAAAATAGTTGATGTATGTTTGAATCCGGAACTATGGTGCTCTTACAAGATGATTCATCATATGACGATGATATATATATATCTCACAAATGGAGACTAAATAATCAACACTTGTGCTAAGCAAGACACAAGTTTCAAAAACTGAAAATAGCACACCCAAATGTCATCTTTTTGGGCTACAAATTATCCAGAGAGGAGAAATGGTTGGTGCCTGACCTGCTAGAAAAACGTGCAATGGTAAAACCTTCAAACACACTTCGCAAACTTCAAGTCCTAATGGGATTTTTGAGTTTTGGGTGCATGTACATGGAATATTAAGTGCAAAGAACCAGCCAACGCCCACCTTCTCAGATAGGGCATGAACAGAGGAACACACAAAATTATTAAAGGAATTGCAGGTTGACATGCTAGAAGCAAAATATTTGCAAACTAAGAATAACTAACTCACTGTGGTTATACTGGTATTTACCTGTATATTTAGTCTCACACACATCCTTAACAGTGAGGAATAGCAGCCACTGCCTGCGATTCACTATTCTTCCTAAAAGACCTGCTGTGTATGGTACTAATATTTAGAGTGGGCTTTGGGTCAGCTCATTGCTCATCACTGGTTGGCTTCTTTTGTCAATCTCATTTGCTTGCTTCTTATTCAATGGCTTTCTTTCTCTCTTGTGCTTACCCCTCCTCCCAGAGCACAGCTACTTAAGATCCTTTTACCTGGATGATTCGTATCCTTCCATGGCTGTCAAAAGGTAACTGCTTTTTTCCATTTTCTCTATGTGCCCAGTGTGCTGCTTCACCCCTCACACCCCCTTCTCCGCTTTCCAATGTTGATTCCCCCAGCTTGTCTGTCGCTTTCCAAGCCCCTGCCCCATCCTGCTCAGTTTTTTTTTGTTCTGCCCCAAGCTAGTCAATTTCTCCCCTCCTCCCCCCAACCCGCTGGCCATGGCTCCCTACTCTTCGCAGCATTGCAGTTCTCTTTTTAGGAGGACCCAGCAGCTGTAATTCACAACTGGACCACTCCTTTCTCTACAATGTGATTTAATGCACTTTTTATATATATTTTTAATTTACTGCTCCAAGATGAGCGTCCCCCATCCTGGAACAGAAAATTAAAAGTTAATAAGAATAATAAAATGGCTGCTGCTGTGTGATGACGCATACACAGTAATGCTTGCATGCATATACATCATCACGCTGGAAACGTCCATTGTAATTTAACTTGAGGGTCTTTTGGCCTTATGCCATAGGCAATTGGTACAGTAAACTTATAGGATATCTGGGCCTCATACCGAAGATGAGACAAAATGCCAACAACCTCATTGTGGTCAAATAAAGCACCATGATCAATAAGCATGTCCATCTGCAAACAACATGTCACTAAATTACAAACACTGGCATCTGTCTTGGTGAGGCAAAGATGGAAGAACAAACAAGAAATTCAGAAAATGATAAGATGTAAAATATTTGCTTGGCCCCCTTCCCCCATTCTTCATTCATTGGTGTACTGTTCTTTACAGGAGATTGTAAATAATCAGGAGGCATGTTACAAGCTGAGCACAACCCAATGGATTAGCTTAAATACATTTAAACTTTATCTTAGGACAATGGCAATTACTAACCTGTGTGTCTCTTCTTGCGCCAAGGCTCAGCCAGGAAATTGGTATATTCTTCATGCCTACCATTTAGAGAAAACATAGATCTGATAACAGGATCACCTGATATAAAACAATAATGAGAATCCATAAACTGATTAAAATACACTACAAAAGAAATTAAAAGATAAATGAATGTTCGAAGTGAAATATGTTAGCTCAACTGACTACTTCTTACATTTGCAAACATGTTTAGTTCTAATTTTTGACAAAAGATATATCCATTTGTATTTAACTTTTGTCTGACCTGGTTGTTTGTTCATTTTTGTCATTTAAAAAGACCATGTGCAACCGCTCCATCAACAACTTGAATTAAGATGTAAAATGATGACTGACCCAGTGAAGACATATCTGGTTTTTGCGTTTTTAAATATTTAGTTATGCATCTACATAGAGGGTTACAAGGTTCTGGTAAGTTAGAAGTTTGGACAGAGTCAGGGTTCGATATGTAGCCCTAAAATGCATCAAAGGGGACAACATATTCATGATACAGATGACTATACAGAAAGTAATTATATAAATACTTTCAAAACGTAGGCATCTGCAAATTTGCCCTTAAATTATCTCTGCAACCTCTCATGCTTATTCACAGTGAGGTTTCCTATACCACGTTTGAAGCATGTCTTTGAACTTCAGGCACCTCACGTATCACTTTCCATAAAAGTCAAACTACAACACCCTGTCAAGCATGCACTCAGATTCGTGTCCAGGAATCTGATGCAAAAAGGAGTGCTTTGTGACCTCGTCGGTGGTATGGAGGGCTAGACATACTCAACAAATTACAACAGCTGATAATCTAGATACAATCTGCTTCAGATTCTGATTGGCACTCACTATACCTCCAGAGCTACAATGGGAGGGACTTGGAATGTATTACAAAATGTTATAAATCCTGCAGAAAGTAAGTGGCAATACATCAAAATGTACTAAGGCCTAGGGGTATGAAGAACTGTTGATACCTGTAGGATATTCACCAGTCCAGACACTGACATCTTGGACTTGTGTTATACGAATCAATCATCAGTTGGAACTCAGGTCTCTATGAAAGAATAGATAATTATCGCCTATGTCATAACACTTTAATACACTGCGCAAAACATGGACAAGCACAGTTCAACATAGTTGATAGGAACACACCTGATTAACTGATCTCTGCCTGTAAGTGGTATGAGCCTGCAACTGCCCTTTGAAATTGTTTGGAGTGGGGGAGGACCTACTCAAGAACACTGCCATTCTTATTGGACATACCCGTAAGTCAATGTCTCTGTCATTATATTCTGCATACTTTTTTGGGGGCAGTGCCTGTTATTGTGGGCATCATGTAATTGTTTTTCTCTGCCTGGTTTGTTTGCTGGCCCTTCTCTGCCCTATTACAATGTTTTGGAAAAAAGGAATGGAGGTTGTAGAAAACCCAAAACTGGGTAGTACAGAATCACTATTGGAGGATGACACAGTGTTAGTTTGTGGCACGTAAGACTTCCGCGGAGCCTTACCAGGGATGGCACACTGCAGGACTTCTTTAATGAGGACACTGGGTTCACTTGCCTACCACTGGATAGGGCAGTTCCATGTAAAGCTTGAGCCAGTGTCATGTGACAAAGAATTGGGCTAGGGGAACAAGGTTTTATTGGAGGTTAACACCACTGTCTGGTTGTGGCACACACTGAAGCCTCTTACTGGGGACAACACATTGAAGCCAGATGCTTGGTTTACTTGCTTACCTCTGGACAGGCAGCAAACCATGATCTTTGAGCTATTAACACTTGACACAAAGTTTTGAGGGTCAGATTTTGGAAATTCTAAACCATGGGCCTGTCAGATGAATACAAATACAGTAATGCTAGCATACTACAATGCAAATGCATGACATTTGAGTAAGTCTTCCTCGCGTAATATTGGATGAGAGAAGAGCTGTATCTGGGATTACCACAGCTGTTCCTAGACACAGGTACAAAGTCACTTCCAAATCCCATCATCATCCCCCCCCCCCCAAAAAAAAACTAGCCTTCAGGGACTAAAAAGCATTGTCTTTGAGCTCATTAATCTCAATTGCTCTGTTAGAAGAAAGGTGTTTGAGAGGCATGACCGCTACTTTTTTCTGGTCTTCATGTCTAAGCACCCGACCTAACCTGTCCAATCAACCGCACATCTGCCTGGAGTATCACTGGAAAATGCAAATTCCTACTTGGCAATTGGTAACCTTTTAAGGCCAGGGCAATATCCATTGCATTCTATCCAGCATCCATGGCAAAGATAGGCATTTCACTACCACAAAATGGAGACTACAGGGTGAGGCAAGCGCTGGAGCAACGTGAAAGGTTTGGTGGTGACCTCGTCCCGAAACCTCTTCCTAATGGCCTTTCCACAAGCTCATATTTAGCAACTCACAACCTACCACTAAGAGGATTGCTTACACAGATACTATGAGGGAGACAAGTGGATGTGTTCCGAAGAACTGGCTGCGCTCTACAGGACAGGCGAACTGTCTGAGAAAGCGGTTGATGGCCACATTGGGCCATCTTCAGCCTGGGAGAGCAACACATGTCACATATGTCACTGTGTGAGCAAAGTAGCGGTAGAGTCCCGAGCAGAAGGAATTGAAGATGGCTGAGAAGTGGAATTTGCAAGATAGTGGGACTGCCCCTGCCATGAATACTGGACAATACGGAGAACCAGTTCTAGTTATGATGAACGGGAGCTGGAAGGCCACATGTAGCAGATCGGAGATATGAATGGCTTCGGTTTAAAAGGTGGAGAGACGCCCTTATGCAACACTGTTTCAGCATACATGTGGAACGTCTCCGTTTAGGGTGACTTAGAACTTTGGAACAAAAAGATATACCAAACTACAGAAGAAAGCTCGGAGGGAAAGAATACTGAGATAATGCTTTGAGTAATGGGAGATCTGCCGGGCCACAGAAAATCTAAATATAAAGGCACAGTGTACACGATGTTTGTGATTTGAGAGATGCTCAAACCAAGACACCCAGGATTAGCGCATCATACCATACATCTGTACCCAGTATTTAGTTGCAGTAACTATAGAGAAGACAAGGAAATGTAAGGGCCTTGACTGCAATGACATGTTCACTTATGAGGAAAGCAGATTCCCAGAAAGTCCACCGCAACCGCAAATCCTACTAGAATAAAGGGAACACGAGGAAAAGTACAAAGGGCAATGAGCAAGACGATGGACTATCACAACAGGGTACACAATGGCCTTTAAAAATACTGAACAGGCTCCTCTGACAAAGAACATACTAAGGTGTTTTTCTGACCGACAAAGATGATAGCGGTGACAGCTACAATGACAGACATAACTAAAGACGAACAATCAATCGGAGATCACATGAGTACTACTGAGGAAACTATTGCCACAATAGTCCCTCCTATGGATGACATTCACTCTGCTGTGGAACACTTGTTTGAAGAACTGAAGGACAAATCCAATAACTTAAACGACAGATCATGCCGTTATAATATAAGGTTTAGAAATGTGAAAGAAAATACTGAAGCAGGAGACAAAGAGACCAATTACAGGGTTCTATTATATCATGTTTTAAATGGAAATAAACATCTGAAATTAATATTGTGCATGCCAACAGAGTGGGGGCCTGCAGATGTCTCCTGGATCCTGCCAGGAGACATTCTGGTAAATCTGGATTCATCTACTGTGAAGGAAAAGTTATTGAAAGAAGCACTAAAGCATCCATTGTAGTGACTGTAATATTGAACTGTCAATACCAGTGACTGCAATATTGAGCTGTATCAGAATCTATCTCAAAACTTAATGAATAAGAGAAGAGTTCTCCTGGAAACTAGAAACTAAGACAGAGGAGAAAAGGCAGATTAGATGGGCATTTCCTTTAGCACAGATGTTCCACTTTGATCCTAACAACTACACTGTTATGACTCCCTGGAGAAGAGAAAGCAATATTAGCTTACTAATATAAGTGCAGAGGAGTGAACTGACGAAGAAAAGTCATAAATCAAAAACAGAAGAGGACGGGAGCAGGTTCAAAACAACAGGAGAATAGACAATGGAATGGAACACAATTGATGAATCATTAGTGGAGAGCTATTCTAGTTTAGCTTATCGGGTGGTCGAGTCTCTCCTTTGAACTGAACTTTGGTCTCATTCTTTCCTGACAGCTTGTTAGTTGGACATATACACTGGGGAGGGGAGATAGACAAATAGGGTGTTTCTATTTCCCACTCTGGAGGAGTTACCAAAGTTTTGTTATTGAGTTTGTGATAGGGAAGAGTAGGACCTGTGGAAAGAACTTTCAAGCATACCAGAATGCTATGTTTACTGAGGTAAGACAAATAAGCTGGGTAAAAGGGCAAGCACTCGCTTACACAACCACTGTTCCTACTACCAATGGTGTGTTTCTTAATTTGAAATATTAGGGGATTAAGGGCAATTAGCATTAAGCTTATTTGCGTATGCAAAAGGTGTGAATTGCTACATTTTGCCGTTTGCGAACGCAAAATAGGTTTTTTTATGTATCAAAAGGCATTCGCCTCCCAATTTTAGGGATTGTCAATTTAAGCGAAAATTGCTACTCCAAATTGGAAATCGCATCTAGTGATTTATTAGGGAATCGCTATTGTAATTAATCAAACATTTGCAAATTGTCGCGAAATGCTTGTTTTGCACATGCAATTTACTACCAACTCCAATCAGGTGAAATCTATATAAAAAAGCCTCAGAATGCATCTGCATTTTGTACAATAGCTGCTCCTTACGCCATTGCGAGGAGGATGAGGATACTGGCAGGTTTGCAGAAGGAAGGAGGAGACAGGAACGCATATTTAGAATTTGGATTACTATGTCTGATCAAAAAGAGGAGGAAATCTTTGGGAAGTACAGATTAAGTAGTGCCCTTATCTAATATTTAACTGCTGAAATGAATCCTCGGCTAGAGCAAAACACTCGCACAACAAATACTATCCCCACCCATGTAGCTGGTCGGGTTTCCCAAAGTGCGCTTTTCATGTTTTTTTCAAGCATTTCTGGATGCATTGCTCATTAAGATTAAGGATTACATTACACTTCCCAATACAGCACAAAAATAGAAGCTTACAAAATTAACTTTTTATCAGATAACACAATTCCCACATCATAGGCTGTATTTATGGACACATGTTCCAAAATGTCCTTCATCAGAAAATGAGTACATCTTTACAAATCATAAGCATACTCATTCATTAAACATTCAAGTGGTGTGCAGTGCCTCTAATAGGTTTACTGATCTAGTAGCCAGATTCCCAGGAAGCACACACGATTCTTTCATATTTCGCGATAGTGGACTTTACGCATGCCTGCTTAGTGTAGAATTTGGTGAAGGATATTTACTTGGTAAATATTTATCTATTTGTCTTAGTATATGGTGGAGATGTATTTCTAATTTGTCACTACACTAATTGTAAAATTTTAATTGTAGGTGACAGGTCTTATGCTTTGCGCTCCTTTATTTTAACACCTTATATGAACTCTGCTTCTGCAAGTTAGCGCCGCTACTATGCTGCATATAAATCAACAAGAAATGTGATAGAGAGGACTTTTGGACTGCTGAAAAGTTGCTTTAGATATCTTCACAAGGATGGTGGAGTACTCCAATACAGACCAGACGTCTGCTGCAAAATTGTAGCAACATGTGCTATGCTCCACAGCATTGTCACATCTAGGGGTATACCCCTTATTCCTTCTGATCCAGAGTTGGATGAAAAGGAGCAACCTCATCACCCTACAGATGGCTCAAGGGCAGAGAACAAAGTTCAGAGACTACACAAATAATTTTTAAAGTTAGAAAATAATGACAGGCTTTGTAAATTATAATGATCTTCTTTATTACCTTTACTACAGGTAAATTGTTTTAAATTGTCAACAAACATTCAGTGCCAAAGCGAAATTGTCATTTTTGACATTACAAATGTATTTATATTTTGGCAATATGAACTTTAAACACAAAACCATGGTCAAACTACTTCTTTCTTCCTCTCATTCCAGTCAACCTTTTGGTGTGCTCAGCAGTTTGACTTTGGGAGCTCTCTGTAGAAGTACTTTGTCTGCGATTACAACACAGATTCATAACTTCGGGGGCAGTAATGCTACTTAGGTTGGATAACTCCTCACTTTCCCCTCCACCAGATGCTGAGATGTGTCCTGTTTGTATGTTTTCAATAGCACTACTGACTTGTACTACACCACATGCTACATCTCTACTGCAATGTGCCATCTCAACCTGCATGGGGACTGTGCGGCAAGATAAGGTTGCTATAGCATGTCAGCCAAGGCACAGATCTTGTGAAACCATCCAATCTGCCTATGAGTTGATGATGGCAATGTTGGTGTGTTAGTTTATCATGTTGCATTAATGTGTATAATACTTTACCAGCTGTCATTTCCTTATAATTTTCAGCAGCAGCTTGTTGCCCCTAAACACTAGTGTTTAGCTGCTTTATGCCATCCTTAATTTCTGAAATGTTTTTATTCATCAACACTGTGCATTTACTGACAAACATTTTACATTACAGGCACTCCACCAATAAAAACAGACACTTTCAAACAAAGCAGTATATTCTACTTTCTCAGAAGCCCTTATAACACCAACTTCATGCCTTCTGATGGCATTGTGTCAGCTCAGTAGAAAGGACGGATGCCTTTTTAAAAATCTTGTGGCATAATGAGTAGTAGGCATGTTTCTTGTTACGCACTCATTTTCTTCCTCTAAATCAGGGAGTGGAGACGCTGTTGCTCTGCGTCTGGGTGGTGCAGGTGTTGTGGGTGTGGGAGTTGGGATGTTATCATCCTGCATACCTGGGTGATAGTCCTGAATTTCTTCCTGTTCACTTTCATCAGTAATTGTAGGTAAATCTGTGAGATATATGATAATTATTTTAGTTCACTTAATTTTTGTTTAATACATTTACTTCAAGTATTTATTAAATGACATTTTTACATCTATTATCAAGTCCTTTGATGTCATTTTGTATCTCCTTTAGATAAGATTACAAAATGTTTCATTTTAATACTCTGTCTATATTGTTAGAACATAGCTCAACAAAAAGAGAGAAAGGGTCTACTGGAAATTGCTCCTGCTCCCCTAGAGGATAAATAACAACAACAAAGAAGGAGTAATTCCTAGGAAAGATTACTGTGGTCAAGAAATGGAAAGTGATACTTTTTTTAAAAAGAACCCTCACCCACCAACCTAGTTGGTGGCATGCTTCATCATAGGGTTCCCACCGAGGGGCCGAGTGCCTCTCGGGTTTGCTGCGACGCCTGAATTACAGCGGAGCGGGGGTTTTTTCTTTGGAGTTAGTGAAAAAGTGCAATTGATTTTAAAATTGCCTCTGTAACACCTCAAGAGAGTTTTAATAGTGGGGTTATAGGGCAAGGCTAAAAATAAAAATGGTGGATGTCAATTGTGACTTTCTTGGTCACAGACATTCGTTTGTAAAAATGGTGACACGGTCTACATGTTTCAGCCTTTGGATGCGTTGTAGCAAGGCTTTCTTCAGGACCGGTGAGATATAGAACTGAGTGCATACGCTAAGGTGCACTCATGAAGTGATTCAATTGACCGCAAAACTTACGGTTAGTTCATCAACGCTTTGTTCTGAAAGAGAAAACAACATGATATCAAGCAAACTACATTCAGGCCAATCATGCATTCCACAGTAGTAAACACATAGCTAGGTTCATAAGGTGCGGTGAAAAGATCCACATGCCAGGAACTACATTCATAACCTACACCCGTGTAACCTAACGAGTGTTGCGGGCAAAACACAGTCCATCTATGACTGTAGTGCATACATGTAACCACACTCGTGGCAATCAGTGTGTGGTTTTGATAAACCGGAGTGATAGTGCCAATTGCTCAATCATCCTCATTTGAAAGAGAAGCTATACGCGGCATTAGATTTTATACTGCGTCCATAATTGAGGTGAAGCTTTCTCTGACAATTACCACTGACCGTGGAATTTTAGTTTATCCCCGTCGTGGTAGTTCTGGTTAAAAACCAGTGATATCCTTCAAAAATAGTGGCGAAGAAACATTAGTCAAAGCTTACGTGAATCGAAAATTTGCGATACCCCATGGACCCAGCCAGGGGGTGTTGCCTATTGTCACACTCTGGGGAGACAAAAACAATTTAATTTCAGAGCCCTTAAGCAACAACCCTGTCTGGTTATTAATGCTCGCAAATACCGCTCATGCCTATCACTTACTTCATCAAGGTCAAACACCTGCTTGCAGCACCTACTTTCCCGGTTCAGGATCCCGGAGATAAAGAGGTAGCCGGCACGGGTCTATTTGAGCAGCCGGTCTCTCTGCTGCTTCCGCATCCGTCATCACGCATGGGCGTGGCGACCGGTGAACGTCATCACGTCGCGCGTCATGTCGGTTCATGTACCGATTAACCATTTCTGCTCCTGATCGTGCGAGACGTATTATATGGGCGCAGAATAAAAATACCTTAGCTCATGCTTTGCCTAACCCTTATACTTCCTTTTTATTTAGTGGGATACAGGCGCATACGGAAGGTAATTACGGAAAATTGCTCATAGTCCGTACAAATGAGGGAAGTTGCTCTCAGTGCGCAAAATTAAAATATCTTAAACTCATGTTTTGTCAATTACGGAAAAATTGCTCATAGTGCCTCTAATTTAGAGATTCTTAGTGATGGGTTTCCTGGGGGTAAATACAGAATCGAATTGAAAGAGGTCTTCACACTCACACTAGATACATCCAGAATACAGGTGGTCCCCTAAATGGCACTATGAGCAATTTTTCCGTAATTGACAAAACATGAGTCTAAGATATTTTAATTTTGCGCACTGAGAGCAACTTCCCTAATTTGTGCGGACTATGAGCAATTTTCCGTAATTACCTTCCTTATGCGCCTGTATCCCACGAAATAAAAAGGAACTATAAGGGTTAGGCAAGGCATTAGCCTAAGGTATTTTTATTCTGCGCCCATATAATGCGTCTCGCACGATCAGGAGCAGAAATGGTTAATCGGTACATGAACCGGCATGACGCGCGGCTGTCGCCACACCCCGACGTGATGACGTTCACCCGTCGCCACGCCCACGCGTGATGACGGATGCGGAAGCAGCCATAGAGACCGGCTGCTCAAATTGACCCGTGCTGGCTACCTCTTTATCTCCGGGATCCTGAACCGGGACCAAGTAGGTGCCGCAAGCGGGTGTTTGACCTTGATGAAGTATGTGATAGGCATGGGCGGTATTTGCGAGCATTAATAACCAGACGGGGTTGTTGCTTAAGGGCTCTGAAATTAAATTGTTTTTGTCTCCCCAGAGTGTGACAATAGGCAACACCCCCTGGCTGGGTCCATGGGGTATCGCAAATTTACGATTCACGTAAGCTTTGACTAATGTTTCTCCGCCACTATTTTTGAAGAATATCACTGGTTTTTAAACAGAAATACCACGAAAAGGGATAAACTAAAATTCCACGGTCAGTGGTAATTGTCAGAGAAAGCTTCACCTCAATTATGGATGGGGTATAAAATCTAATGCCGCATATAGCTTCTCTTTCAAATTAGGATGATTGAGCAATTGGCACTATCACTCCAGTTTATCAAAACCACACACTGATTGCCACGAGTGTGGGTACATGTATGCACTACAGTCATAGATGGACTGTGTTTTGCCCGCAACACTCGTTAGGTTACACGGGTGTAGGTTATGAATGTAGATCCTGGCATGTGGATCTTTTCACCGCACCTGATGATCCTAGCTATGTGTTTACTACGGTGGAATGCATGATTGGCCTGAATGTAGTTTGCTTGATATCATGTTGTTTTCTCTTTCAGAACAAAGCGTTGATGAACTAACCATAAGTTTTGCGGTCAATTGAATCACTTCATGAGTGCACCTTAGCGTGTGCACTCAGTTCTATATCTCACCGGTCCTGAAGAAAGCCTTGCTACTACGCATCCAAAGGCTGAAACATGTAGACCTTGTCACCATTTTTACAAACGAATGTCTGTGACCAAGAAAGTCACAATTGACATCCACCATTTTATTTTTAACCTTGCCCTATAACCCCACTATTAAAACTCTCTTGAGTTACAGAGGCAATTTTAAAATCACTTGCACTTTTTCACTCACTCCAAAGCAAAAAAACCTGCTCCGCTGTAATTCAGGCGTCGCAGCACACCCGAGAGGCACTCAGCCCCTCGGGTGGGAACCCTACGATGAAGCATGCCACCAACTAGGTTGGTGGGTGAGGGTTCTTTTTAAAAAAAAGTATCACTTTCCTTTTCTTGACCACAGTAATCTTTCCTAGGAATCACTCCTTCTTTGTTGTTGTTATATTGTTAGAACTACAACTCCCATAATGCATCAGTAAGGTAATATTAATTTGTGCACTTGGGTGGTTTTAAGTTTCGAAGTAAATATACATTTCTAAGAGTACAAAATACCTAAAACATGATAAAAGATAAAATAAAAGTCTTACCTTTGGAGGTACTGGGTGTGGCAGAGGTATCAATGTCGGAGACCCAAACAATACTTTCTGGCTGAAAGGTAGCCTCAATCATGTCTTCGAGAGGGGTAGATGGTGGCTGTGTGGATTTTTCTCCGTCTGTTCCCCGTGGCTCTGCAAGTCTGCTAGCCACCTTTTCTTTGGTACGTGACCGCAGATCGTACCAGCGCTTGCGAATTTCTTCGAAAGTGCGCTGTGTCACACCAACCGCACTGATCTTAGCCTGGATGTCCGTCCAAATTCTTCTCTTCTCATTTTCTGGAACTTGCAGTGAGCTCTTTCCAAAAAGCTCATTATGGTGTGCAACACACTCTTCAATGAGCACCTCAAGTTCTTTATCGCTGAATTTCAGCTTCCTCTTGCGCCCTTCTGCATCCTTAGCATTGCCATCTGTGGACATGTTGACCAGATTGTACAAAAACAGCCTCCAAACAAGGTCACAGTTGCTCTGCTGAGACAGCCTGCCTTCCTATGTGAACCTGGGTTCTGAAAACAGCAAGGGAAGACTCACGTCCTCATTGTAAGGTCATCATGCTGCTCCAGAAAGCGGCATTCGCAAATCTGTGATTACCAAAATGTGATTAATAATTTAGAGAATTGCTCTTTGGTAATCACAAATTTGCAAATGTGAATTCTAAGGAATTTCAACATCAAAGGCTAACTCTGATACATTAGGAACTGAGATTTTCAAATTGCTATTCAATACAAATCGCAATGTTTTGGAAATAGCAATTACTAATCTTGATCGATTTGACCCTAAGTTCACCAAATAAGCACCATAAAATATGGTGGGTACTTTTGTTGGATTCATGGACCGTTATTTGACATACTCAGCTTATGGCCCATAGATTGTATCAACCCCAGTTCTATGTATCTTCTAAACAAAAGGTAAGAGGAACAATGGATGTGATATATCAAGACACAGCTTTACAGATAGAAGAATTTTTTTTTTTAAAGAGTCCAGGGATGTGATATTAATAAGCAAACTAGAAGGCAGAGAATTAACCTAAATGTTCTCAATTGCTTCGAAGTCTATTCAAGAGAGTCCTATTCTCTCTTATAGAAATTATAATACGGAAAGTAATGGGGAAGCAGCGTGGATGGGGGATTTTAACACTGCAAAACCATTCATTCTGATAAGTACCCAACAGCTAAGTATCTATGTGGAGGACTGTCACATTCACTAGGCAAAGCTTTCTCACGGATGGGTCTTCTTAATTTTGGAGAAATACTCACCATAATGACAAAGAATATATTTTCTTTTCAAGCGTCTATAAATCATACTCTAGATAAGATATTATTTGCAGCTCGAATGCTCTACTGAAGGTGACAGATAGGGTAGATGTAGAGATCATTGCGAATTCAAACCACGATTCAGTTATACGAAATTGTGCCTTTATAGGTCTACCTAGGACAACTCAAAGAAAATGCTTTGACCAAAAGTTTTCTCAAAAACAGAGTATAGGGGGAGAAAATGAAGAATCAAATAGAGGAATACCTTACTATAAACAATAACAGAAAAACATGAATGGACGCATCCTGGGACAACTTCAAGAAAGGTGTTAGAAGAAAATGATTAGCAGCCAAAATACATGAAATGGGTATTTAAGCTTGACAAAAAAGGCTAGAGGGCAACACCATAAAGGCTCTCTTAAGTTAACGACACTGGGAGGGCAAATTGACTTATTACTTAAGGAAAGGTAAGAGAGTGTCCTTTTTAACAATGCTTCCACAAAAAGGAGAACAATGTGGATAAACTCTTAGCTATTAGATTGAGGATTCCCAAGAACAGAACACAGATACTCAATGTGGCAAACTCGAAGGGTTCACTAATTATTTCAAGGAAAGAAGTGGGAGTTCAATGCTTTTCCAGAAGTTATACCAAGGGAGCAAACAACCACAATAATGTATCATCCTTTCTAGAAGATTTAGAACTATCAGTTCTGGCACAATAAGAATGAGAAAGCCTTGAGCAGGCTATTATGGAGGAGGAAGTGGTGGATGTTATAAAAAAAAGTACACACCCAATAAGGCCTCAGGCTTGCATGTGTCGAATGACAATTTATTAAAGATACATAACTCTTTTAAGGAGATGGGATCAATGATACACTTTGTGTATGACACAGACATATTATGCTTAGCTTGTGATTTTTCTCTTCTTTGCTAACACTCTCCTGTAGACAATAGTACTCAGCACTCCAAGGAGTAACGGACTGAGGGTAGGCTATCTTTACATCTAACAAGTTTCTAAATTCCGAGTTTTCTTCCCCACAAAATACATCTGTTTGTGGATGATATTTTGACGCTAGGGAATCCGGAAAATCTATTTCAAAATTACTAGAGATTCTGAGTATGTTACTATTTCGTGATTCAAATTTAATCTTGAGAAATCTGAGATGGCGAGTATCTGGTTTCAGCCAGGATCATGGAATATCCCCCTTTAAATGGGCAAGAGAGAAAATATCTGGGGATATATATATATATATAATGCCAACATCACAGGGGCGATATAAAGCAAGTTCTCTATCACTACTTACTGACAGCAAAGGCGACCTCAAGATCTGGTGTCCATTATTTAGCTGTGGGTTTGGCAGATAGCATCAGCAAAATGAACATCCTTCCCAGATTCTATATTATTGCAAGCTCACTATTCCAAAGCACATTTATAAAAGGGATTTATTTATATGGGTGATAAGAAACCCCAAATCTCAAGAAACGTGTTGTAAAAGGGGAGAGGAAGGACTCAGTCTACCCAGTACAGAAAACTATTGTAGACCTGCCAAACTACATTCTGCATTTGAATGTTTATTAACAGCCTCACAGAAACATTGGTGCCATATGAACAGACACTTCTTAGCCACAGGATCAGGGATCTCTTGAATCTACCAAAGAAGCAGTGGCTTATGTATCAGATATTCTAGTGGACATATGGTAAGGACTATCAAAACACCAGGGGATCACCTCCTTCCCGTCTCCTTTTACACCTATGCATAATAACAGGTAAAGTACAGATTTGTGGGAAAAGACCTTAAATAGACTAACTCTAGAATGTGAGAGCCATAGAAAAACAATAAAGGTCTGTTCTCCTAATAGAAAGCAGCAAAATAAAGGGAATCCGAAATGTTTCACCAGAAGTGCGATAAAAGTGCTGGGTTGTACACATTCAAATCAACCCTACTTACCAATGTGGCTACTGATCCTTCTTCTTTTCTCCAAGTGTTGTTGGTCTGCAAAATTTGTTTTCTTTTCTTTTATGCTGTATGCAATACCTGTGGAGGGGCTGATGTTTTGAAAATCCTCAGAGCCTTGATCGGCCTTGAAAAAGGGTTCTTCCTCTTTTTTAATGCTGAGTGTAGTATCTGTGGGCCAACTGTTGTCTTTTTTCACCATATCCAGATTGGCCATGAAATATTCCTCTTCTTCTTTTATTATAATTTGAATGTCTGTCATGAAATCCAGGTTTTCTGTTGTTGGAAAAATACAAAATATATACACATAAAAACATAAAATAAATGTTTATATTGCTCATACAGATAATTTTCTGTAATGCACCAATGCTCGCTTTTGGCAACATTAAGCATGTGAACTTAAACCCTCCTGCACTAAATTTGTAACTTAGGGCCTCATTACGATGGCAGTGGGACCGGCACAGTCAGGCCGTCAGTGGCGGTCCCACCGCCATCGGACCATGCAAGACTGCCCGCCACATTAGGATTCGGGCGGATGGTCAGGGGCGGAGAGACCCCTGTTGAACGCTCTGTAATCCCTACAATGGTGGCAGTGCCTTGTCAGGCACTGCAGTAGGGATTACAATGCCAGTTTCCGCCGGCCGTTTCATGGCGGTTAACCCACCATGAAAAGGCTGGCAGAAAGTGACTTGGGGGCCCCTTGTGGGCCCCCCTTTCCCCCTGGCCCTACGATATGGGCCCTGGGAGGCACCTATGGTGCCCCCCTACATATCCCTGCACCGTGTGGCAGGCACCGAATGGCGCCTGCCACATAGTGCAGGTATATGTGCAATGTGTTTATTTTGTACTGCGGCGTGTGCTGCAGCCCGCAGCACACGCCGCAATACAAAATATAAAGATTGCGGCCGCCTTCAAGGCGGTCGCATCCTAATCCCTATGGCGGGACCGCCGAAGGCCAGTCGGGCGGTCCCATTTCCGACAGAATGGCGGTTGGAAAAAAGTCCGACCGCCATCATAATGAGGCCCTAAATTAAGTATAAAGTTACATCTAAAACCTTGAGGCCCTAAATTAAGTATAAAGTGACATCTAAAACCTAACCAAAGATGTCTGAAGCAAGCTTTACTACAGCCTTACATTAACTTTCATTAAGTGAATGACTTGGGGAAAAAAGTTGGATGTTTGTTCAGAAAAATGATCTTTAATTCATTTTTCAATTGTTACTCCGAGGGGGGGACACATTTTAACTTATTTAGGGACAGAAAATGTAATTGCCATTCCATAGATTTAAAAGGTAGACAAACCACAAATTTAACTGCCTAAGCTCTATACGAAGAAAAAATATTCTTCAAAAATAACTTAACACAATGCCAATTCAAAAGACTAAGTATAGACCTTAATGGTCTATAGGATGACAAACATTGTAACACAGTAAGGTATTTACGAAAAAGCTTTGAGAGACACAGACGAGAAAATCCCATACCTTCATCACTGTAGGATCAAATTCTTATTCTGTGAAATCCTTTTAGATGTTACCAAAGTATAGGAAAAAGGAGGCCCTTTTGTGTAGTTCTCTTACTGTTTCCTAAAAATAAATGATACTTTCAACTGAGGTGCCTGACCTAAAGTGGATGGAGAAAATACTATGAGTCTAGATAGCCCAATGTGGTTGCCTAAGAAACACTATTATTTCAGATCTTTCTGGTAATGCAATTTCCAGCACGCTGCACAGTTTTAAGATCTTCAGTTCCCCCAAAACTAAGCTTTATATTTTGTCACCTGTCTGACTCATTGTAGTGAGTGGTTACTGGATAGCATGAATCAACTTTAGCAATTGAACTGGAATATATACATGCAGGAAGGGATTCTTGTTTGTATTCTGTTTATTCAGAAACCGGTCCATTAAAACAATAAAAAATACAAAGTGAATAAGAAACTGCAATATAAAAAAATAATAATTAGCCAAAGCATCATACATACAACCCAAGGCACTTCATAAGTACACCAAATGTTATTAGAAAATCATTCTCAAGAATCTTTGCCTCCCCTCCGTTATTCACCAAGTTTTAACAATTTACTCCTATAACACCATGTCTTCCAAATGTAATTCACTGCACAATATTGAACTAATATAATGCTAGAGTCTCTAGATACGTAAAGTTCCTGAGAACAGTTATTTGGGCTAACACTTCCTCAAACGAGATACTCAGCAGTTGAAACTTATAATCCTAAAGTTTCTTAATCCTGCTATTTATCTTTTGCCCTTGTTCTTTTTTAGCACGTACAACACGAACAAAAACCTACACCTAGACTGGATAATCAGGTCTGATGTTCTGATTTCATGGTTAACACTGCATTAAAATATTTATCATGGCAATATTCTTGGTAAAAGTCATATATGGGTGTGTTTTTGTAATTGTGGACCAAATAAGATCTAATAAATGTGAGATACTCGCATTATTTGAACATTTCTCCTTTGAGTGTTGAGAAGAACCTCTTTTTTTACCTCATCACACACTCTTCTTCCCTCAGAATGTACCATTCAGAAGTTGATGGTTGAGTGCCCTGTACATTCCATGTAAACACTAATTATCCATTTGACAAACCTGCATTGTAACAATGTACGTGCATTGCTAACTTACCCGAAGAGGGATCGATGCTAACTTCTCCGTTTGAAGGGCGCTGATCCATTACATTTAAACTTGTGAGATGTCAAAAAAGCATATCCTACAGAAAAAAAAATCAAGTTCCAATAGAGGTGTTAGAATTTGTATTCTTGGATTTGAGAAATCAAACTTAAGCTTATCCATGTTGTTTGAAATATTTGCAAAAGGGCTATTTCTTTCACATTTTAATGATCAATATTGAAAGGTAAGAGTGCTCTGTCTGAGAACATTTCTGTCTCTACAACCACCTATGATTGTAAGCTGCTATTACGTTTATGGATACTATGAAAGCAAGAATTAGCAAAGCCATTAAGTCTGGGTTTAATGTGCTTAAGCATTCAGCATCAGCACATGAGAGCGAGAGAGGCAGGATTGATCTATCAGAAAGAACAGAGGGTTATAGTTGTAAACTAGTCCCCCGTGCAGTTCAATGCAAGCACTCTACTTGAGGCTGAAGTATACTTTCAAATATCCACTAGCATTAGGTAAGAGATGAATACTGTGAGTCAAGACATGATTGACCAATGCTCAAGCCAAGTGCTGAATAAAGTTGGTTGAAGAACGGCAATAGATGAAAGGGGCTGATCCAAAGCACACTCTATTGTTAGCAATAAGTCTCTTTGACAGCTATGCTGCGCTGCTAAAATTGAGACCTAAAAATGTAGATGATACCGAAACATATAAGTGTAAAGTATAGGTATAGTGAAAAGTAATATTAATCTTGGAAAAAGTCTGAAAAAAGATTTTTAAGTTAAATATTAATGTAAATGAATTTTATATATGTATTTTAAATGTAGAACAAAAGAAAAAATGCTATAGCAAGACTAACCTAATGTTTAAATAAATCTTTAATTAATGTAAATATAGTAAATACAAATTGTATTTCTCAAGTTTAAATTAAAAAATTAAATCCCACCCAAAGTAAAATAAATATTATGCATTAATGTTTTTAAGTGATTTGATTTGTAAAATTAATTAAAAGTAATTTAGTTACATTTAATAAAATGTATTGTTGTATTAATGTCTGAAATCAAAAAAGGTTATTAAAATGGTTTACAAGTAAATGATAAACAAGTAAATGATAAACAATCAATATTTTAAATCTTTTTTAACACTAACTTATACTTATTTATATTTTTTAATATTTTAAATAAATGTAATTGAATTAAAATATTTTCAATGGGGTTTTATTTTAAATGCTTACCTTAATACATTTCCATGGGGTTAGAGGTGGGAGGTGTTGCAGGAGCAGTGGTTGGCTATGCATGGTGCTGGACTTACTACTGTTTTTTTCCAGTAGTAACTCACACTCGTAAGTTTGGCTCCACCGTTTTTCCGGGGTGAAGACATGACATTTTACACTTGTGAGTTACTTCACAGTTAAGTTATTCAAAAGTGTAAAAGTAAAGTTAAACATGTAAAGTACTCACAAGTGTAAGTTAGCATTATGTCTAGCCCGGTTAGTATTTATCAGGTAGAGTTCTTCTTTTGTCTCCAAGACAAAAACAGAAGGAGGCCTGGATCCTTTGAGTGAATGCAGTTTAGCTCATATTCGACTTTTGTAATTGTACATAACCCATCAGGTGTGGGAAAATGTATGTAGTGTGTTGTGCACTGCTTAATATTTATAATGTTATAAAGTTCCATCTTTTCCAAATCTGCCTACAGAATTGTGCTGTTAGATAGGCTTTTACAGAGGCCCAAAAGTGGTCCTCAGGTTACACAATTATGCCTTCAACACCCGCAACTCTATCAGAGTGGCTAGCAAAGTGCCTATATTTATAGGATTTTCCATGTGTGGACATTCATTACACACCTTGCATCCCTGGGGCTGTCAATTGCCAGTGCAACTTACAGAAGAATGAGTGAGCAATATGCTACTTAACGTTTTCCAGTGAATAAATTACATGCTGAAACCTTAGGCAGAAAAGCACAGAAGACAAAACTGTAGACCATTCTAAAAAATATACCATGAGTGCATGATTTAAGTATACACTGCCTTGTCAAGGAATTACATGTACACCATGGACCAGCCAGACCATTATCAGCAAGAACGCCTTCATCGTTTCCACATATCTGAAGTCGGCCAAGATTGGTGAGCCTGAGCAGTTAAACTGGGTCGAGAATCAGGTTGCACTTTTCTCCTGGACGGGCAAGGAAGTTGCCTACTTGCAGTAGACACCAGTTTTCTTGTAACCTGAACTCATCTGTAGAGTTAAAAGTTCTGTAAGCAGAGCACAGGGCTAGTTTCTTGACACCAGTGTGTGGGCTTATCATAATCATGCTCCCCTTTTGGTGTTACTAACGTTTGAAGGTCCTAAAAATAAGGGAGCTTATCAATTAAACTAGCAATGCTTGATTTTTTCCCATAACTTTAACTGCTGTGGTCAATTTTGCTCAACCAATGATTTTATTTTTAATATTGAAGGTTTCTTCTGCAATCATACTTGTTTCTTCAAGAGGAACCACGTGAGGCTGACTAAAAATAACATTCATGCTTTGGGTTTTATCAACTGGTTCATGCCACAAACACTCATAAACCTAGTTCTACAGACAAAAATCTTTATTTCATATATGTATATGTAGCTGTGAGGTTCTAGTATTGCATGTTTTTGTAATAAGATATTATGGCAATGCTAACTTTATTATTTGACGAATGTGTATTCCGCAGGGATATCAATATAGTGCGCCTATTTTTTTTTTTATATACTTTATTTTCATTTTCTCATAGTTTACAACACAGCATGGTTATTCACTGCAATTATGAAATAACGATGGAAGAAACAAAAATACATTTGCAAATCGATTGTGCACAAGTATATAACAGATCAATATCTCAGGGTATAATGTACACCATACTTTGGAGTGATCCCTCTCAACCCACCCGGAACAACTAACTTCGTTCGGCTGCCAAGCGCAGGCCCCGCAGGGATAAAGCAATAAAACCCAGCAACACGCGAAAGTGGAATGCGTTTCCAATTACCCCACCCCAGTGGGGACTATCCCATCGGGTTGTACTGAAACAGGGGCGGTGCTGATTTCTAATAAATAAGCTTTGAGAGGCTCCCAGATATCTTTTGGACGGGAGGCAAGAGGTTGAGTCCTGGCATACAGCTCACAATTGGTGTTACAGTATGTGAGACTATGGGGCCAGTCCCTTACCGTGGGAGAGGATCTACTACCCCATTTGAGTGCTATTTCCCTCTTTGCAAGCAAAAGAGCAATGGCAGTGAATTTACGCAGCTTCTTCAGAAGCCCACCCACATAACCCAACAAGGCGATTTCAGGTGTAGGAGCCACCTCCATGTGAATCATTTGCGTTATTGTCCTAAAGATGGATCTCCAAAAGTCCCCAATCTTGGCACAATTCCACGTCAGGTGGGCAAAGTCGGCTTGCGGGCCACCGCACTTAAGACAATAGTGCGGACGATTCAAGTCAATGGCACACAGCCTAGCCATGGTCATATATACCCTCCACAAATATTTAAAGTGTATAAGCTTATGTCTGCTATTTAAAGAGACCTCCTTAGTTTGCTCACAGCAGAAGGACCAGTGTGAATCCTGAATTGGGTGCCCAAGATCTCGCTCCCATGCCTCCCGTATTTTGATGTCCCTGCTAGGGATTAATGCCATACATGCTTTATATAATTTTGAAATTAGGTGTTCTCCCCCAGGACTTGTAATTAGAAGGGTAAGCGGAGGGAAGGAATCGGGCTCCTATGGGTACTCCGAAATCTTAGCTCGGAGCGCCCTTCGTATTCGACTAAAGACAAATTGATACATAAATGTGGCCTCACTAAACTGCCCGCCCTCTGTACTAGAAAAGACATGTCCCCCCGAGAACAAATCCCCTATCTTAGTCATTGAATATGCTGCAAGTGTACGCTGCACTAGTTTTTCCTCCGTAATGGGAAGCCAAGGGTTATTAGCCACAGGGATCTCCGATGAATATAAAGCCCTTCCTCCCGTCACTGTAGTCAGTTTACGCCAGGCCCAACTAGTGGTGGAAACTGTTTGAATGTCTCTGGGGTCTCTGGGGAATCCCCTCAGGAGCACTGTACAGAGAGGCGCCGGAAGCACCAGATCGGCCTCAGGCCTGGAGTAGGGAATCCTTGCGTTCGGACGATACCAGGAATGAGCAAAGCTACACTGAGCAACTAAATAATATATCTGAAAATTGGGGACCCCAAACCCACCCCTCTCATATGGTAAGGACAAGGTGTCCCAGCAAACTCTGGGTCGTCCGCCCCCCCCAGACCAATCTGATGAGATGAGATCTCAGCGTGCGAAAAAAAGTGTTGGGGAGGGGGATGGGTATATTGTGAAACAGGTACAAGAACCTAGGGAGGACAGTCATCTTCACCAGGGCCACACGGCCCGCTAAGGATAGCGGGAGTCTCAATCAGTGCTCAACCTGCTGTTCCAGGTTATGTACCGCAGGGCCATAATTTAGCCTGATTATTTGTTCAGTGTCTCTGTGGATCTGTACCCCCAAATACCTGACCGACCCCTCGCACCATGTAAGGAGGAATTCACACTCCCAGCGAGCAGGGCACTGTGTAAGGGGGAAAATTTCGGATTTGCCCCAGTTTATACCTAATCCAGAGTATCCGCCAAATCTAACTATCTCTCTAATGAGCGGTTCCAAATTCTCTCGAGGGTGGCGGACATACAGAATAATATCATCTGCATACAGGGAAATTAAAAGTGGGCCCGTTTTGAACTGGAGACCTCTGTGTAGATTACATTCCTGGAAATGGCGGACCAATGGGTCTATCGCCAATATAAAAAGCAGCGGGGAGAGTGGGCAGCCCTGCCGAGTGCCACGAGTGAGCGCGAACGAAGGGGACAGTGTACCGTTCAGACGGAGCCTAGCGGTGGGCGCAGCATACAGTAATGCAGTGAGATCGATGAATCCCTTAGGGATACCCAGCTTTCTCATTACTGCTAGAAAAAAGGGCCACTCCAAAGAGTCAAAGGCCTTTTCAGTGTCTAGTAGGATTGCAGCCGCCGGGACCTCAGGAGCGATCCGATGTATGACCGCAAATAATGTATGCAAATTTAACGCCGTCGACCTGTGAGGAACAAAGCCCGACTGAGCCGGGGAAATAATACGATCCAATAGTAAGGCCAGTCGTAACGCAATCATCTTAGCCAAGATTTTATAATCAAGGTTTAAAAGTGATAACGGCCTATACGAGCCGCATGAAACCGGATCCTTCCCGGCTTTTGGCAGAAGAATTATTACAGCCTCACGCAAAGTAGGGGGAAGTTCCTTGCGATCAAGCGCCTCGTTATAAACTTCTAATAAATAGGGCGAAAGTAAGTCCTTATAGGTTTTATAGAAGACCCCAGTAAATCCGTCGAGGCCCGGGGCTGTCGAGCCATTCATGGCATCAATGGCGCTACCAATCTCCTCAACGGAAAACGGTTCCGCCAAAAACTGCTGCATAAACTTCTCGAGCCACACCATTGCAATCTCTGCGGGGTAATTATTACGATCTGCCTCGTCATGTGACACACGAGTGGTGTATAAGGTGGCATAGTAAGCTAAAAATTTGTCTCGAATTTCTGATGTGCTGTTTAGGGTCCGACCAGTGGAGGAGCGTATGCAAGTGATGTATGACCGTCCAGCCAACGGCCGAATTAGTTGCGCCAGCGTACGGCCAGGTCTATCACCCTCCCCATAACGCCTAGCGACGGCAAACTGGCTTAAAAACGGCTTTCACGCTCCGCTGCGTCTCTGAATTCCGTGAGAAGCGGCGGGCGAGCCGTATGGAATCAGGTCTCCCAATGAGCTCTTTGTACAATTCAGTTAATTGCTTCTCAATGCGCGCGATCGTGCCACGCAAGTCTCTGAGAACTCCAGAATGCTTAGAAATACATATGCCACATATGTAGGCTTTAAACGCCTCCCAGAGTGGCCCACGAGCTCACAGAGCCTTCGTTCAGCTCGAAGTATTTGACTATAGCCTGCCTAAGTTCAGACCGAAACACCTCGTCCATCAAAGCATGCCTGGGGAATCTCCACATCCGTTCGCATCCCTCTGGTCTGGGAATACCTATTTGCAAAACCACTGGAGAATGGTCGGAGTAAGTGCTTGGGAGATGCTGGGACGCCTTATACCATGAAGCAAAATTGGGGGAGACCAGCCAGAAATCCAATCTGGTCCAGGAACCATATTGAGCGGCATAGTGAGTATACGCTGGGTCTCCCAGATTGCGCTGGCGCCACACGTCCACAAGGCTAATCGAATCACACATTTCTAACAATACGTGGCGTGCGCGCGTCTTAGTATCCGGGGATTTGAATGTGCTATCCCGCTCCGGATCTATCAGAAGATTAAAATCACCCCCCATACATATATAGTCTGCATCCAATTGTAAAAGCTGTGCGTAAAGCCCTTGGAAGAACTCTCGGCAGTCAACATTAGGCGCGTATACACAGATGAACGCAATCCGGTAACTCATCAAGAGTCCTTCCACCAAAGTGTAACGTCCTTCCCTGTCCATGTGTACTTTTGTGAAATGAAAAGGTACCCTTTTATGAATCATAACAGCCGTGCCCCGTGCATATGTGCTATAACCTGCAAAGTAGCGGTGTGGCCCCAACCCGAGGCAAAAGTGGTGGTGGGAGCTCTAGGCAAATGCGTTTCCTGTAAAAAGGCAATGTCGACATGGTGCCGCTGTAAATAATGCAAGACCTGCCTCCCTTTCTTAGCATTGTTAAGCCCCCGGACGTTCCAGGTGATTAATGTAAGATCCGCAAATGGTGTCAACCTACCCCGTTCAGGCATCCCAATAGTTTTAGCAATGACTGGGCTTGTGCATTACAATAGAAACATACCATGCTGCAGTGAATAAACAATATAAGAACTATTGATATCCCCATAAAGCTAACGTACCCCCCCTCCATCCCTCACCCATCCCTGCGCACCATTACGCAGGGAGTGTCCCAGATGAAAACACGTGGACATGTATCATGTAGACACCCTCGTACAACTAGATGGATCAAAACTAGATACATATCACGAAAATTAAACACACACAAAGTGATCAACACTTGGGGTGTGGCAACACCACGCCAATTAACCAACCTGTAAAATCATGCAAAAACATGTCATTCGCCCAATAGTAAGAAGTTGCATATAACAATTAGCCGCTGTGCGTCAGTGTAGGTTACAATAATTAATCGTTGGAGAATAAATCTACGCTGGCCGCCAAGCCACTGTTAGGGGGAGATGCCCCGGGTAAGTCCTTGTTCTTGTGGCTGCTGCTGTTTCCTTTATAGTCCCTGCAAAATTCCTGCACCGCAGTGGGAGTGTCAAATATAATAGACCAACCCTCAATGTCCACTCAGAGGCGAGCTGGATACAACATGCCGTATCTCAGACCCAGGTACGCAGTGTGGCCTTTACGCCAGTATACTTTCTCCTGGCTTCCTGTACCATGATGGTGAAATCTGGATACAATGCCAACGCCGAGCCCTGCCAGGTTATGGAGCCCCGCTCTCTCGCCAACCTCAGCACAGTATCTCTGTCCCGGAAATTTAAAAGTCGGGCAACGATGGGCCTAGGTGGACAACCCGGGTTAGGGCGGGGGCCAAGAGAGCGATGGGCTCTTTCCACGAGAAAGGTGGGGGTGAAGGCATCTTTACCAAAAATGTCTGTGAGCAGGGTCTCAACGAATTGATCCATGCGCCCCGTGTTGGAAGACTCCGGGACGCCCAGAATGCGGACATTGTTGCGCCTACTGCGCACCTCCAAGTCCTCGTTCTTTATGGCCACCTCCTTAAGAATTTTTTCCATGCGGTCTAGACGCTTGGTAGATTGTGCTGCGCCACCTTCCAAATCCGACACCCTACCCTCCACTGTGTCTAAGCACTTCTCATGTATGTCCAGCTTGGCGCCCATGCCGTCCAAGCGTTTGTCAAGAGTGTCGAAGCGGCCCTCAAGGATCTTAACACCCGCCCGCGTTCCGAGTAGCAAAGCACCCGACCCTGCCGGGGCCTCATTAAGGCTGGTATCCTCCGTGCCCCCCTCAGCCATGCTGCCACCAGATTCAACAGATTGCTCAGCAGGCCTCCCAAATTGTAGTAGGCGTTGTTTGGGGTCCTTCCGCCCCATTCCGTCCCTGCTGGGCACGCTAGCTGCCAGTCTGTCCCGGAGCCCAAACAGAGATCTCAGCCACAGAAGAAAGGCGTGCTTACAGACCCACTGCGACCCAAATACCATACATGGCCAAGCAGCCAGCAGGTCAATGTGGTAGACCAATTGCAGCACAGACTAATCTATAAGGCTCAGCCACTACAAAATGGCCCACTCGGTGCCCCACAGAGTAATCCAGCAGCTGCCTGTTCCTGGAACTACTGGTAGCAGCTCTGCTGTATCCGCAGGGCTGCAGTGTATGGGATCAGTGTTCCCGGTGCAATGAGGCCTATGTTGCGTATTTCAGGGCGCTCGCCAGTATCTGACCGGCACAAATCCATACCAGGCGCTGCCCGGCAAGCCCGACACCCCGCAGCCCCCCCAGCCAGCACAAACAGCAGAGTGGCTGGCCCCTAGGCTCACCCGCGGTCCCTATCACCGCGGGGCCTCTGGGGGCTAAAAGGGAAGGTCTGCGGCCGAGTATGGACATCAGGGCCACTAGCAAAACGTTAAGAGGGGGGGCCCGCAAGCAGATCGAGCACCTGCAGTCCGGCGATGTCCGCGTGGCCGATTCGACGGCGGATGAGCTGTTGGAGCCACGCTCCGTCACTGTGTTCAGTGCGGCCTAGTCTCCGGCCGCGCCCCGCTCTACGCACCAGCTCCGTCTCCAGTCTTCCGCGGCCTCCGCTGCGACAGTTACGGCCGCTCATACGCTCCGGTCGGCAGCAATGCACGTGGGCGCCCCTGGGCAATAAGCAGCATCGTCCCACACTGATCCCGGCCAGGATAAAGAGAAGAATGGGCGAAATTAGTCGGGATCGCTGGCGGAGCCTCAGCGCTACGCGGCCATCTTGGTCGGCAGCCCGGCCACGCCATATATAGTGCGCCTCTTTACCTCTGCATGTGCCTTCTAAAACTTTGGCTAAAACAAAACACAAAAGGAAGAGAAAGCCAGCTGTGTTGGGTCCACTCGCAAGTTCATTGTGCTTGCAGAGATCTCAAATACAAGGCTCACTGATGGAGACTGACAGATGTTTTACATGGGCCTGAGATGTGAATTTCTCTTCCCCCAGCCCTGGTCTCTGAACTATACTTGTGCGGTAAGGCAGCAGAAAAAATTTGGCGAGCTAGGTAGGGTAAATGGTATGTATACATTTTGTAAGCATGACTGTGCTATGATGAAGGTTTCCTTCGATTCCAGTTTGTTTGGTAAACGTAGAAAGGTAACCGCTGGTCTTTTGAGGCTAGGCGTTGACATTGACAGTGGCAAATTAACTCCTTTCAATCGTGCTTACTCTGAGGACAAACACTATGGCTAGAAAACTTCAACAGGGACCTAGAAAGGAATCTTGTAATTCTCTGTCTCCCTCCAGATCTTCTTGCAACGGGGCCTCAGCCCTGAAATTGCATTAGCTTCTGCTAGTTAACTCCTCACCTGTCTTTTTGCTACATTATTTTAGTTACTTTCATGATGGATACTGCATGGAAACTTAGTGGTTTTAGCTTAGATTTGTAATTAATTTGCTAACAGCAGTACACTTAACCGTTGAACGTCTGTCCACTCTTCCAAGTCACTTTCTAATGACTGTAGCTGCATACTTTGTACTACTCCTTATTGTTTATTGCTAGTTGAGAGAGTGTGAAGGTACACCCTTGACCCAATTGTTATATGTGTATTGTGCATAATGGAGACAAATAAGGAATATTAATAGTATAGAGAATTTCTCTGTTTATTTAACAGGATCCTATTAGCTCAAAGGGATTCAATGATCACTGCAAGATGGTTGCTATGAGATGCCTTCCAACCGTCCTAAATAGAGAACCTACTTGGGATTTACGTCTCTGTTTGAGTTTTTATTTGATGCCTCTGAATGTCGACACATCACAGCCATTTGCCCCACTTTTGCATACCTTGTTCCCACTGATCGAGAACATTGCAGGTGGAGTGCTTTTCCTCATTGCACCACTCAGGCAGTTAATTGCCTGCTGCTTGCTCTTTTACAACTGTCCAGTCCATGCTCCCTAAAAAACATGTCTTGAATTAACCTGTCCACTCTAGTCACACCAATAGGCTGTCACACACTGGAAGCATCCCATTCGTAACCAGTAGCATACCTCCACTTTGATGCATCAGGTGGGCTATAGTCGAATGCTCTAAATGAAAGAGGGGTGCAAATGGAAAAGGGAACCTCATCTCTCCACTACTTGCAGCCACACTGTATCAAAAAATCTCGTTGTTTATGCTCCCTATCGATACCCCATTTATGGTCACCCTGATAATCAAACTGTTTGTCAAATTCAATTTTCACATTGTTGTGAAGAGGTGTAAGGTGACAGAGTTTAGGAGTCAATGGGTTGTGAATTAAACTGCGGTTGCAATTTAATCAGAAACACCATCGAAACCGGTCAGTGTTTAATGGTACAGAGACTTGTGATGTAGATGGAAACACAAATACAACTACTAGCCGTGATATAGAAAGGATTAAACAATATTAAAGGCCTGTTTGAACACCCATGTTTGTAATTGTTTTTTTATGGGGCTAAGTTACAGTCGGGTCATCAGGTAAGGGAATTACAGATTTTTTCTGGGGCCACAGAAATAGCTTGTTGACACCAAGTGGACGTTCTCACATTGGGGACCTCGTCTCGGAAGGTGCTGTGGGAGCGTAAGAAACATGTGTGGGAGTAGAGATGGAATTTGTCAGCAAAAAAGATGAGGGAGCCTGGTTGTGTACAATCCTGTACGTAATAACAGAAAAAAAAAATCACATTGTAATGGAATGTCATCTTTGAGATTGATGATTTACTCAAGCATAGAGAAGACAGTGCTATAATTTGTTGCTCATGTGAAAAAGATAGCACTATTGATAAGTGAATCAGAATTTGAAGCACACACCAGCAGGTCAGCGCAAGTCTTGCAGAACCAGTGTATCGCTAAGGTGTACATATATAACAACAGACAGATTTTACCTTTGCTGGTAATGAGTTGAATTTATATACAGTAAAACCGTAATTTACATAGAATTAGGCTTTTAAATTCATATACAACGTTCTGGTCAAAAACAGAGTACAGATTGCACATGTATTCGGAGTTTGTTTATTTTCACTTTTGTTATGCATAACTTGATCGGAAGCTACACAACATCAATTGCCCTGTCACCAAAACATTAAAAGTTGTGCAAGATTTGCTATGGTTAGGCAAAAGTAAACAAAGGAGAGTATTTCCACTTTTACTGTGCAAAACTAAAATAGAACACTGTTCTTTATAGCTTGCTCAATAGTCTGTGCCTTATGGTTTTTTTAAGTGTGGGAAAGAAAAATTGTGCATTTTTATGTTAAGAAATCCTGTATACATTGAGTTTTTCACAACATGCAATTGTGTTTTAAATACACATGAGAATGAATTAAAGAATACTTCCCTAGGTGTTGCAAGAAGAGTACCAGATGTAACAAAGAGTGGACCAGAGGTAGCAGCTAGTACTTTTGGCAACCACTAAATTACCTCCATGTCTAAGAAGTGTGCCAGTTTCTATACAGGCCAGTACAAACCAGACCCACACACAGAGAAGTGCTATCTGACGGGGGATTGTTGAGCACCAGAGGAAAAGTCGTGGCTACATCTGCAAGGACTGTCTTGCGGAAACAACAGAACTCAGAGTATTGACGTTTACTGGTAAGTGATGCAAGCACTAGCACTTTCTCCTCTGAGATTTGTGGAGAACTTATTTATTTGAAAAGTTTTATAAAGCGCGAACATGACCCATATGGGTATCAGAGCGCTGTACAAAGGAGAGGAAAAAAGCATGAGTACAACAACAAAATGGAACAAATGAGGTACCTTAACAACAACAAGGTCATAGTTGGGCACGGGGAAAACAAAAAAAATAAAGGTGACCCATGGTAGTCAGTCAATCAAGTGGGACCCGTAAAGTTTCAGCAGTGCAATAAATCAAAAGGACACGTGGGAAGAAGCATAATCCACTTTGAACAAAAGGGATACAAGAGTATCAAACAGTAGGAAATACAGAAATAAAGATGGTATCAGGGCTAATGCTGTTGATGGTCATTCAGGAGTAGCCATTTGAATTTTGTTTTGAAAGAGACAGTAGATGGGTTGGATCTGATCTCAGGAGGAAAAGCGTTCCATATTCTTGGAGCAAGCTCAGAGAAAGCACGATTGTAAGTTCTTTTTTTATTAAATTTGGGAGGTTTCAGTAGTAGGGTGTTAGAGCTTCTTCTTAAGCTCCGACTCGAGCCAGATAGCTCAAGTGTTTTTGCAAGGTAAATGGGGGTTTTGTAATGAATAGCTTTGTGCATCAGGCAAGCTACTGTGATCCGGATCCTAGCTTCAATGGACAGCCAGTTTAGTTGGATTAGGTCTGGCGTGATGTGGTCATGTTTTCTGGAGCCTGTGATGAGTCTGGCCGAAGAGTTCAGAGTGGCTCTAAGCGGAGCCAAACTAGCTTTAGGTAGCCCAGAAAGGGTCACTAACCCATATTCCAAGCGTGAAATAACCAGGGATTGGACTGCTGACTGGATGTCCTTGGGCGGAAGGAATGGCTTGATTTTCCTTAGAGTGTTGAGCTGAAGATTGGCTCCCTAATAGTTGCACTGATGTGATCTTGCATATTTAGGTATTTGTCCAGGGTTATGACTAAGATCTAGCAGAGTCCACAACATGAGGGGTGCAGTTAAGAGTAGTAAGTTATTTGAGCCAGTCATGGGTAGGTGCAGAGTGGTTGCGGGGGGGTAATCAGAAGGAATTCAGTTTTGAGAGTAAGGACTGGAACGTGTGTGTAACTGGGCTAATACTCAGTCAAATCTAAGTCAGCGAAATTTGGGGGAGTGGTTCTGAAATATTCTGACCGTGCTGGCAGCGTATTCAATAAAAAAGTAGGGTCTGTCAAGAGGAAATGGGTGAGGTTGACTGACGGCATTCAAAGAGTAGAAGTTTTGGTTTGTTACGGGTGACGGCGATATCATGAAAAAGAAGTAAATTCTTGAAGTCTTTCATATGAATGCTATCATTGTATGTTGTATGGTAAGAGCTTGATAATAGCTGGTAAAAGTTGGCTAAGTTGAGAACATGCTATGCAAATGTATCTCTAGGAAATGTTGTCACCTGGAGGTAAAAGGTTCCAAACTCAGTGTGATAGATCACATGTTTGAGTGTCTGTTGCAGTGATCTATGTGTAACAACTTTCAGGCCACAGGTTCCTATTCCAGTAACATAACTGGGTGCCATGGTCCGGCACCAATTGGAACATTCCAACCCAAACTGCCAAGCCTGGCTCCCTCCAGATGGGAACACAAGCAACCCCAGATAGGATTTGGCCTCATTGGTCCTTTTCTATCCAAGTGAGTCTCATTTCGTGTTATGGGTATGCCAAGACTTGGGTCCTGTGCACACTGTGCCACAAGGATAAAAGGTGCAGCTCTTGATGAGGCACAACAAAACCGAAACCGGTAGAAAGGACCTGGCATGGCCTAGAAGTTCAAGCTAGACTGTTTCTATTGGTGAAGTACCAAGGTCAACTTGCATACCATTGGGTCCTTTTCATTACTTGCATTTTATGTATATCGTTTTCATTTATTGTCAATAGCTTTAATTAACTTTCCCCCTTTTTTTTTTTTGCATGCATGTACTGAGCAGAAACAGATTGTGTTACGCGGCTCACAGTTTTTGTGAAGAACATTGATTTATACCTGCTTTGTACAGATGACAATTGTAGCATGGCAAAAGGTGTTCCAAAAATTATCTCTGTGTAACACTGAGGACCATTTGCACAATAGCATTTTTGCAGTAGGTAACAGCCCGATTTGCAGAATAGGGCCGTTTCAGGCTGCAAAAATGCTTTTTCATATGTACAAAATATGATTCAGTATTTGGAAGGGGCGTGTTTAGGTGTCCCTTCCAAATACTGAATAACAGTGCCATGTATGGATGTTTTGTGACCGAATTATGGCCGCAAACCATTAATTTTTTACCGACACCTCAAGGGTGGTGGTAACCATTTGCGAATGGGAAAGGATCCCTACAGGACCCCTTCCCCTTTATGAATGCTAAAACAAATATTTTTTAAGGGCAGGAAATGGTCCTACTCCTAAAAAAATTAAACTTCAACGTTTCATTTTATTTTTTGAAACACATCCCATTGTCCTTTAATGAAAACGGCCTGCATTAAGATAATATATACATATAACTTTATTAAAAAGCAATCACAGACATGATGGCCTGTTGACCCCTGCAGGACACCATCCCTGTGATGCCTGCAATTCCTATTGGTTTGCAAACTGCGAAGTACCTCATTAATATTCATGAGGTAGTACTATTTGCGACCTCATTAGGATTAGCTAAATGAAACGCAATGTGTTTCATACATTAAGAATTAACAATTTTCTAATCGCGATTCACAGAAAATCACAATAAGGTACTCGCTATTCCTAAAATGTGTACATATGGCTCTAAGACACTGAAAATATCGCCAACCCTTCTTTCTCAAATACTTCACTGTACACCCTTGTGAAAGGGTTGTCTTTGCTGCTGCATGTTGGCTTTCCAATGTAACTGAGCAACCATTACCCCATATAACTGTCATTGTTTCAGCTAACTGAAAAACACATCAGTGTTCACATCATCCAAACAGGGTTTAAGGGAGCAAAATAGCACAGGTGGGAATTTGCCTTGGAGTCATAGTGTAAGAACATCATATGACATGGGCTTTCAGGAAAAAGTGACATTTGTCACTGTTGGAAAACGAGGCAATATCTGTGAGGCCTGCAAAAATAACATGACTACATTTGTCCTTCACTGGGAACCAAACACCCAATTGTAGCGCCTGACTCTCAGCGGGTAGCGTTGCAGAGCAGTCTGAGGCTTACTCAAGGGAGGTGGTGTGGGCTAGTAACCGCCATTACAGGTGCGCAGAAATAACACTCAATAATTGATTGTCCAGTCTGTACTTTGCTTTATAAAAGTAAGAGTACATTTATTGAACACACACTACTCAATACTATGCACCAATTTACAAATATACATAAGCTGTTGGAATTACTTTGTGACATTGCATAACATCTCCACCCCTCCCGCAGGGGGGTGGGGTCTAGTACCACCACTCCCATGTATGCACATCAACTTGCCCCCTAATGCAGGTAGTTGAACATAACCTGGAGCGAGGGTCCTGCGCACAGGCACCATCCCAGTGGCGACCCACCCCATTACCTCAACAAGCATTTAAAATAGGCAACCCTGCCCTGGTGACACATAATCCTGACTGAGCATCTCCCACTGACCATACAGGATACACCTCTACATCTTAGGGGCTAACAGTCTGGATTGTTCTTCACCTAAGCGCAGCAGCAAGAATACATGTTTAAGCATCACTTTAGAATGACAGTACTCATCACATTTGTTGGTCATTAGAATGCATTGCAATTACAGCCCCTAAGGGCATCACAGATGAACTCACAGGATTAAGCATATACAGCCAGACACTCTAGCAGGAATGTCTGACCAACATAACCCCAATTGGCTTATGACATCACCTTACGCAGATACTTCACCATACACATGTGACTCTCAGTCCCTCTAAAAGAAATAACGTTAGTAAATGCAGTTCTGGTACAATTACACCTCTTCACCTCCAGGGGATGCCCTTCTCCAGACATCCCCCACTCAGCCCTTCATCCCTTGGCACACTTCTCAATACACCCCCAGCTGTAGAACAAAAGTTCCAGCCCAGAAGATGATAAAATGCTGGCTGAGCCCTTGAGGGGTTATTCTTTTCCAGTCCCCATGAGACTTAGGGATGGACTTCCATTTTCGTGCTGGGGGAGACAGCGTTCTCCTGCAGCTCCCCCTGCACCTCCTCACACATGTGGAGGTGACCCCGTCCTCCTGGGGCCACCACAAGTAGAGAAAAGCTGACTTTTCCTTGCAGGCCGGTCCGGGCCTGCAAGGCATTATGGGGCGCTTCCTCCATTCCCTGCACATATCAGAACAGCGGCTCTCCCGCTGTGCCGGGGAGAGCCGCGCAAACTGAATTTCTTCGCGGGGGCCCGGTCCCACCCGGGCCCTCCTGCCTCGCCATGCTTGTTGGGGGGCCCAGTCCCACCCGGACCCCCAGGTAAGTGGATGCGGCTCGGGGAGCCCACCCCCGGCCGCTCTGCGTGTTGTCGGGGGCCCGGTCCCACTCGGGCCCCTTGCAGCTCCTCTCTTGCTTTCGGGGTCCCGGTCCCACCCGGGACCCCCGCCTGCTTACTCGTTGGGGGGCAGCCCGGGGAGCCCACCCCCAGCTGCCCCCGCCGGCTCCCTGCCCGGCCAGCACCCTTGCGTGCTGCCGCGGGAGCCGGCGCTGCAGTTCTGGTCTGCCCGCTCCGGCGGGCAGACGCGCAGGCCTTCGCCGGCTCCTCCGGCCCTCAGGGGGAGTGCAATGGCACTCCCCACCCGCCTTCCACCACTCGGGCCCGGAGATGGGGTCCCGGGCCCCCGAACATCTTCGAGGGGGGCGCGACGGCGCTCCCCTCCATCCAACATCGGCGGGGGCCAGGGTGAGCTCCTGGCACCCCGCTTGGGGTCATCTTCACGGGGAGCGCTACGGCGCTCCCCGTTTTTGCTTCGGGGCCCGGAGATGGGGTCCCGGGCCCCCGAGACCTCTTCGCTGGGGGGGGGGCGCGACGGCGCTCCCCGCCTCCTCTTCCTCACACGGGGCCCGGAGATGGGATCCCGGGCCCCTCCCCCTTCTTTACGTGGAGCGCAACGGCGCTCCCCGGCTTCGTTTTTGGCGGGGGCCAGGGTGGGCTCCTGGCACCCCGCGGGGGCACTTTCACGGGGAGCGCGGCGGTGCTCCCTGACTTTTATCTTCGCGGGGGCGCGACAGCACCCCCCGCCTTCAGCGGGGCCCGGAGTTGGGATCCCGGGCCCCTTTTTCACCATCTTCACGGGGAGCGCGACGGCGCTCCCCGTCTCAGCTTCTGTTGGGGGCAGCCCCCGGGACCTGACCCACCCCGGGGACACATTCAAGACCGGCGGCAGAGCCCCACGCGTTCGTCGTCGGTCTTCTTGGAGGTCAAAGGTCGCCTACCTTCTGGGGGGCATATCTCAGCCCCCAGAGTACCGATCTGCCCCATTTTCACCTCCTTTTGCTCCTGGTGGCACTCCCCAGCCACTGGGAGCACTCTCCTTCGCCCTCTGGGTCTCACAGAGGGTGGATTCAGCAGGGAGCTGCCTTCTCTGGCTCCCTGCGCAAGCCTTTTGCCTGGCTCTCCTCCTGGGCCTCTATTCTCCCTGCACAGAGGCCCCTGCTTCGGCGCACTGGTCCTGGTCTCTTCTCCTGGTGCTGTTCAGGATCCTGGGACAGTCAGGGGGTTCCTCCTTCCAACTGCCCATTGCGCCAGGCTCCAGCACCCTCTGCCTCAGCAGACCACACCCCAGAGAGAGCTTCTCTTCCTGTGCAAACACTTTTTATTAATTGGGGAGGGGGCTGGCAGGAAGTCTCTGTTTGCCCTATCACACAGCGACACATCACTTCTCTGCCCCTGCTCCCTCCTTCCTGCCCAGGCCTCTGGGTTGGTTCAAGATGGCGTCGTCCAGGGTCTCCTGCCACATGGTCTCTGAAAGCCCCTTCCCCCCCAGAGCTGCCTTCTCCCTTGTGCAGCTGGGTGCCTGGCACCAGGTGACAGCTGCTGATGGATTAGCCTGTAGCTCCACCCATCTTCTCTTCTTGGAGAGGAGGTCTTCGCTCTTGGAAGAAAGGTCATTAATCCAGCCTGCTGGGGTCAGCCCCCAGCCAGGCCCTGGTTATGAGCTGACTCAGAGAAATATAACATTTCTGGATGACCCAAAAGCAGTACAAATATGACTTTGGACTCTGCAGAATACTTCTTCTCACATAGGTTACAGTGGACTTTGGTGAGTGTCTGGAATTTGTAGGCCCTAGGAAAGTAAAACTTGCCCATGTGCTCCCTATCCTCATAAGAGAATAATGGAATAAACACTGTTAAAGCACACTGACTTTCCCTGGCATGTTTCTTCCCACTGTATAAAGCCTATTCCATGTCACCACCCAATTCTGCATAAGTCCTGCCACACCATTCACTTTGTAGCTGCTCCTGGGCTGCGCACACCAGGACTCTCCCCTGCACAGCCCGTACACATGTGCACACGCCTGTACACATGTGTCTGCATGTAACCAGCCCGGTGCCCCTTACTCCAGCTGCTGCGCAGTGGCCTAGTCAAGCTAGGGGACTCCAGTAAAATCCACATGCAGTCTCTTTCATCATGAGTTTACTGTGGGTGAGTCCCAACTTATGAGGCTCTCCCACAGTAAAAGCTCAACAAATAGGTGCTCAAAAAGCAAAAAATCCGGGCGGCTCAGAATGTCAGAACCACCTTCTAACACACGCCGCGCCCAGCTGATTCCTACAGGGAAGAAATAGCCACTCTACATGGGTATTCTTCCCGTAGTCAGTGACAACTAGTTAGAAGGGGTTCTGACCAGACCCCCCCTTACTCACCAGTTATCCGCTCAGACCACCTACTCCTCCCATCCATGAAACCTCCACCCATGACAGGGATCCCAGACTACCCTAAGAACCCTCCGGGCTCTAGGTTAGATACCTCTAGGTCACTCATGGTCTACATGGACTCAGCCTAACTAGGCCCACCTTTGCCCTTGGGCATGCAACACTATGCCTACCACTTCTCTGGACAAGGGTACAGTGCCTCAGCACCGATGCGGTCTTCTGGGATAGGTCTACATCCCATCCCCGGGGTCACTAGCTGGTCTCCCTTCTGGAGTTTGTTTCAACCAGTACCCTCTCTCTGTTTGGTCCTTGCACCCCAAAGATGCAACCTCTCTGGACCCTCACCCTCAGCCTGCCGCTGGGGTCATTCAGCTGCCACCACCCTTTCGGGATGACTGTCTTCCCTAAAGAAAGCACAGCCACTCGTGCTTTCCCCACACAGAAAAGCACCCTTTGGCCACTGGCCTGGCTCCCTGATAGGACCTCAGACCGGCCTCACTACCACACTGGCAGTGCCAGGGAGGAACACTGAGGGTGCCTCGTCAGACATCCTACAGCTCATTCCCCCCGTCAGTAGCTCCACACGGAAACTACCTCGGGAATCTAGACCCCTTCCGTGTTCTCCGCTGCGAGAACAGGGCCTATGCACCCTTCCCTCCGAGAGGCGCGCTCTCCTCTCGGAGTACCCTTAGAGAGCCTGTGGGCCCCGAGTTAGCTACACCCAGGCCCACCTCTCATGGCTCTCCCCGGTCTCCCTGTAGCGCCTTGGGAGACCGTCCAGGGACCCACATGATCCCTGGATGGCCTGCACCACCCCTTCTGAAGAGCAGGGTCCCTTCACTTAAGATAGGCCCCACCTGCGTTCAGGGTAGTACTACCACACTCAGCCAGGGACCCTAAAGATCCCGGCTAGGCCTGCACCACCCTCCTCTGAAGCACAGGGTCCCTTCACTTAAGATAGGCCCCACCTGTCTTCAGGGCGGTACTACCTCCATCAGCCAGGGACCCTAAGGATCCCGGCTAGGCCTGCACCACCCCTTTGGGAAACACAGGGTCCCTTCACTTAAGATGGGCCCCACCTGTGTTCAGGGTGGTACTACCTTGCAGAAGTCCACCTCCTGCCGCGGGCTAGGGGAACACCCCCATGCTCCTGGTCCTGGGGTCCAAGCCCCACAGGACCTACCTGACTGGTCACCGGCTAGGCATCGCCCCAGCCACCACCTCAGGTTTACACACAAGCTTCAGAATGACATCCTGTTGCTTCCTTGGGTAACCACCTACCCGACCCTGACATCTCAGGGTCCACCCCTAACCCTTCACCTGGAATCCAGGGAGCACATCGCCCCCTCTCAGATCTCCACTGGGTCAGTCACCTAGCCCACCTAGTGTACCTAGGGGCTATCACTACACACCCTCGCTTGAGGACCACCCTCCTTTATGGGCACCCCCTACCAGGGGCCACCCCTGGGTTGCTCACCTTCCCCACCAGTTAACCTGGGGGGCCTGCCGGATACACAACTCTACCACACCCTCCTCCCACCGTGGGAAAAGTTTCTTGGGGTCCCCCACCATGGGAACCCCTGGGGTGTTACTACCCGGGGTAAAGAAACCTCCCGCCCCACCCTTCCAGTCGTTTTGGCCTGCGCCAATGGCAAGAAAACTTTCAACGGGGGAAGGATATCTGAGGCCCCTTCTGTGAACACCCTCCCTGCCCTTAAAAAGCGCGGGAATCTCCCAGGACCCCCTACCTCTCCTGTCCCCCATACGGGTCAATCCACCCCTACACCCCCCTCTGTGATGTAGGTATCAGTTGCTGTCCCTATCTCTTGAGGAGACACCCTCCTCATGCAAGTGTAGTGCATGTAGTGCTAATGTTCAAAAGTGTACAATATGGCTTAGAACATTTGTATGCAATGATTTCCTGGAAAGCACCATCCCGCTAACACATGATAATTAACATAACTCAGTCATATCAATACACTTTACATTTAAACCATAATATCTTCACATGACATATGTGCGCGGGGCTTTCCTTTCTCATACTTATAGTTCACATAACCAAAACTTTGAACCCTTCTCAGAGCCTTGTGCTCTTCCATTTGCTCATTACTGCATAGGTAACGTGTGGCAAAATTGGACTTATCAAATGCCATAAATGCAATGCGCACCAGAATGGGATACTATGTTTCCCGCCGTTAGACACCAATGTTGGAAAACGAGGCAGTATCTGTGAGGCCTGCACAAATAACATGACTACATTTGTCCTTCACTGGGAACCAAACACCTAATTGTAGCTCCTGACTCTCAGAGGGTAGCGTTGCAGAGCAGTCTGAGGCTTACTCAAGGGAGGTGGTGTGGGCTAGTAACCGCCATTACAGGTGTGCAGAAATAACACTCAATAATTGATTGTCCAGTCTGTACTTTGCTTTATAAAAGTAAGAGTACATTTATTAAACACACACTGCTCAATACTATGCACCAATTTACAAATATACATAAGCTGTTGGAATTACTTTGTGACATTGCATAACATCTCCACCCCTCCCGCAGGGGGGTGGGGTCTAGTACCACCACTCCCATGTATGCACATCATCTTGCCCCCTAATGCAGGTAGTTGAACATAACCTGGAGCGAGGGCCCTGCGCACTGGCACCATCCCAGTGGCGACCCACCCCATTACCTCAACAAGCATTTAAAATAGGCAACCCTGCCCTGGTGACACATAATCCTGGCTGAGCATCTCCCACTGACCATACAGGATACACCTCTACATCTTAGGGGCTAACAGTCTGGATTGTTCTTCACCTAAGCGCAGCAGCAAGAATACATGTTTAAGCATCACTTTAGAATGACAGTACTCATCACATTTGTTGGTCATTAGAATGCATTGCAATTACAGCCCCTAAAGGCATCACAGATGAACTCACAGGATTAAGCATATACAACCAGACACTCTAGCAGGAATGTCTGACCAACATAACCCCCATTTGGCTTATGACATCACCTTACGCAGGTACTTCACCTTACACATGTGACTCTCAGTCCATCTAAAAGAAATAACGTTAGTAAATGCAGTTCTGGTATAATTACACCTCTTCACCTCCAGGGGATGCCCTTCTCCAGACATCCCCCACTCAGCCCTTCTCCAGACATCCCCCACTCAGCCCTTCATCCCTTGGCGCACTTCTCAATACACTCCCAGCTGTAGAACAAAAGTTCCAGCCCAGAAGATGTTAAAATGCTGGCTGAGCCCTTGAGGGGTTATTCTTTTCCAGTCCCCATGAGACTTAGGGATGGACTTCCATTTTCGTGCTGGGGGAGACTGCGTTCTCCTGCAGCTCCCCCTGCACCTCGTCACACATGTGGAGGTGAACCCGTCCTCCTGGGGCTACCACAAGTAGAGAAAAGCTGACTTTTCCTTGCAGGCCGGTCCGGGCCTGCAAGGCATTATGGGGCGCTTCCTCCATTCCCTGCGCATATCAGAACAGCGGCTCTCCCGCTGTGCCGGGGAGAGCCGCGCAAACTGCATTTCTTCGCGGGGGCCTGGTCCCACCCGGGCCCTCCTGCCTCGCCATGCTCGTTGGGGGGCCCAGTCCCACCCGGACCCCCAGGTAAGTGGATGCGGCTCGGGGAGCCCACCCCCGGCCGCTCTGCGGGTTGTCGGGGGCCCGGTCCCACCCGGGCCCCTTGCAGCTCCTCTCTTGCTTTCGGGGTCCCGGTCCCACACGGGACCCCCGCCTGCTTACTCGTTGGGGGGCAGCCCGGGGAGCCCACCCCCGGCTGCCCCCACCGGCTCCCTGCCCGGCCAGCACCCTCGCGTGCTGCCGCGGGAGCCGGCGCTGCAGTTCTGGTCTGCCCGCTCTGGCGGGCAGACGCGCAGGCCTTTGCCGGCTACTCCGGCCCTCAGGGGGAGTGCAACAGCACTCCCCACCCGCCTTCCAGCACTCGGGCCCGGAGATAGGGTCCCGGGCCCCCGAACATCTTCGAGGGGGGCGCGACGGCGCTCCCCTCCATCCAACATCGGCGGGGGCCAGGGTGGGCTCCTGGCACCCCGCTTAGGGTCATCTTCACGGGGAGCGCGACGGCGCTCCCCGACTTGGCTTCGGGGCCTGGAGATGGGGTCCCGGGCCCCCGAGACCACTTTGCGGGGGCGCGACGGCGCTCCCTGCCTCCTCTTCCTCGCACGGGGCCCGGAGTTGGGATCCCGGGCCCCTCCCCCTTCTTCACGGGGAGCGCGACGGCGCTCCCCGGCTTCGTTTTTGGTGGGGGCCAGGGTGGGCTCCTGGCACCCCGCGGGGGCACTTTCACGGGCAGCGCCGCGGCGCTCCCTGACTTCCATCTTCGCAGGGGCGTGACGGCACCCCCCGCCTTCAGCGGGGCCCGGAGTTGGGATCCCGGGGCCCTTTTTCACCATCTTCACGGGGAGCGCGTTGGCGCTGCCCGTCTCAGCTTCTGTTGGGGGCAGCCCCCGGGACCTGACCCACCCCGGGGGCACATTCAAGACCGGCGGCGGAGCCCCACGCGCTTCGTCGTCGGTCTTCTTGGAGGTCAAAGGTCGCCTAGCTTCTGGGCATATCTCAGCCCCCAGGGTACCGATCTGCCCCATTTTCGCCTCCTCTTGCTCCTGGTGGCGCTCCCCAGCCACTGGGAGCACTCTCCTTCGCCCACGGGTCTCACAGAGGGTGGATTCAGCAGGGAGCTGCCTTCACTGGCTCCCTGCGCCAGCCTTTCGCCTGGCTCTCCTCCTGGGCCTCTCTTCTCCCTGTGCAGAGGCCCCTGCTTCGGCGCACTGGTCCTGGTCTCTTCTCCTGGCGCTGTTCAGGATCCTGGGACAGTCAGGGGGTTCCTCCTTCCAACTGCCCATTGCGCACTGGCTCCAGCACCCTCTGCCTCAGTAGACCACACCCCAGAGAGAGCTTCTCTTCCTGTGCAAACACTTTTTAAGAATTGGGGAGGGGGCTGGCAGGAAGTCTGTTTTCCCTATCACACAGCGACATCACTTCTCTGCCCCTGCACCCTCCTTCCTGCCCAGGCCTCTGGGTTGGTTCAATATGGCGTCGTCCAGGATCTCCTGCCACATGGTCTCTGAAAGCCCCTTCCCCCCCAGAGCTGCCTTCTCCCTTGTGCAGCTGGGTGCCTGGCACCAGGTGACATCTGCTGATGGATTAGCCTGTAGCTCCACCCATCTTCTCTTCTTGGAGAGGAGGTCTTCGCTCTTGGAAGAAAGGTCATTAATCCAGCCTGCTGGGGTCAGCCCCCAGCCAGGCCCTGGTTATGAGCTGACTCAGAGAAATATAACATTTCTGGATGACCCAAAAGCAGTACAAATATGACTCTGGACTCTGGAGAATACTTCTTCTCACATAGGTTACAGTGGACTTTGGTGCGTGTCTGGAATTTGTAGGCCCTAGGAAAGTAAAACTAGCCCATGTGCTCCCTATCCTCAAAAGAGAATAATGGAATAAACACTGTTAAAGCACACTGACTTTCCCTGGCATGTTTCTTCCCACTGTATAAAGCCTATTCCATGTCACCACCCAATTCTGCATGAGTCCTGCCACACCATTCACTTTGTAGCTGCTCCTGGGCTGCGCACGCCAGGAATTTCCCCTGCGCAGCCCGTACATGTGTGCACACGCCTGTACACATGTGTCTGCATGTAACCAGCCCGGGGCCCATTACTCCAGCTGCTGCGCAGCGGCCTAGTCAAGCTAGGGGGACACCAGTAAAATCCACATGCAGTCTCTTTCATCATGAGTTCACTGTGGGTGAGTCCCAACTTATGAGGCTCTCCCACAGTAAAAGCTCAACAAATAGGTGCTCAAAAAACGAAAAATCCGGGGGGCTCAGAGTGTCAGAACCACCTTCTAACAGTCACACACTGAAATTTGGAGCATTGCAAAAGGAGGCAAGCATCGGCAGACACGATGACAATAGGATTAACGTATCTGAAGGCTGCTGCACAATTATTTCCTTAGGTACATTACAACTACATTTAGAGAACTATGACGTGGTCTTCCAAATTAAATTAAAGTTTGCAATGGCTTTGGTATGCACAGGAGTGGGAAACAGAAAGAGAGACAATGAGGTGGAAAGGAACTCGGTTTGGCTTCGAGAGATGCGAACACAAATGCCTAACAATTTTTTTTTTTTTTAAATGAATGTGTCCTCATGTAACGCAACTAGTGCTCGTGCAAAGCGCTCTGATACCCGATACCTTCGGGTCAAGTTCGCGCTATATAAAACTCGTTAAAAAATAAAAATAAATAAAAAATACACAGGAGCAACGCCAAAGCGGCAGGGGCAGAAATCATGGGCTGTGAGGGACGTGAAGATTACGTCAGGGGGCTGGAGAAGACCAAGAGAGGTTAAAGATAATAGCGCAAGGGCAATACAGGGGTTGTTGTTTAGGAGAGAGAAAGAATACAATAAATGAAGAAATATCTCATGGGATGAAGAAAAGACTGTCTACCCGTGAAGGGATGGAGAAGAAGGTATTGTAGGAAAGAAAGAGGCGGAAGATAGAGTGGGTACAGGATGTGCATTAAGAAAGGTAACTGAAAGGGATGGAAGAGAGACAACATAGGATTTCTATGAGAGACTGTGGTCTGGAATGCAGGCGGTGCAGTGTTAAACATTGTGAAAACAGCAAGCATCATGTCAAAACATTTTAACAAAACCCTAAAGAACAAAGCGTGTCACTCATCTCACAAAGAGTGTCACACATAGGGGCTTTGAAATGTCACACATATAGGTACTACAAACAAATGAATGCTGCAAATGCCCCTCACCTTCCAATTATTACCAGATCAGACAAATGTCTGCCCCAGCCATTGGTAAGTGGGAGGGAGAAAGAGGGTCTAAAGGAGTGCGTAAAATGCGCATTATCAGTTGTTCCCTTATCCCTCCAGCCGCCCCCCATCCCACCCCTTTGCTCTCTGTATCTCACTCAGTCCACGACTGACGAGAAAGAAAGTAAAACCTCTTCCTCCCAAGCGAGGACTTCCTCCAATTTTGCAAAAGTCAAAGAAAAGAAAAAAGTACATCAGTAGAGGCGTGCAAATTCAGCAGGAGACCACTTTTCAATTAAATACACATACTTCGGCAAAACAATGAAATCATTAAAAATACATTGCACTCACAGCAATCAATGTGCCTTCAAGTACCTCGCGTTACTTCATGCATACATAAGTAAGTGCGCATATTCTGTTAGACGAACTTCAAATTAGGATAAAGTTCTTTACAAATTCACCAAACGTTTTAGACATTAACTGAGCCGAGGAAGGACTATTGGGTAAGCTGGTATCTTAGAAAAATAATTTTAAAAACCTTAAACTTACCACATGTACCTTTTGGTGCAAAGCTGGAATGATCGAGCTTTGGTTGCGCGCGAGTCGCCGATTATCGGTGCATGCTCACGGAGCGAACCGTAGCCATGTCATAGCCATGCTTAGAACAGCGACACTGATCTCGTGCAGTAAAACGGGGTCTTTCACTGAATCCCAGCTCCCCGGAAGTAAAAGACAAATCATTTTGTATTGCGCTGGTGACTTTGACTATCCCAGAGCAGGTGCTGCTTTCCGCCGGATCTTACGTTTTAAAGTGTCTCTACTGCTAAGCATGTCCCGATCAATGAGATACATGTCCTTTTGCGTTATCTCTATAGCGGGACTCTCGTACAGTGTGACTGGTGAGTAGTGTCTCTACCGCTGCGCGTGCGCAGACACAGGTTAATGATAACTTGAACAGCTTTTACTGTACTCTGGTCCCTAGACCCGTAGGCCAGCAGTCACAAGATCTAAGCTACCTCCTATGTGTACAGTCACTTCAGTGTCTAATCTTTGACCTGGAAATTATAGCCAACACAATATGTTTCAGCAGGAGCCTGATACGGTGAGTACTTGGTTATTAACTTTTTTATAGCGCTTGCAGGATGTTTTTTCATGGATATAAGTCGGAAATTGTGGCACTGCCTTTCATGGTGGTCAAACTGGCGCTATAAATAAATGTGATACTGTAGAACACGTAATACCACGATGTAGAGGTTTTACATCAAAGTTTTCATGTGTGACATAACAAAAGAGATCACACCTCAAGTTGTCTTTGACTCACACGGACCCCAACGGTGGAAAGTTTTTAGTGGATGGTGAAAAAGACATATGTACTTTATTTTTGGGAGTATATAACCAGTGCTTTAAATAGGCCGGTACTGTGCGGTACGGAGTACCAGCACTTTTTTATTTTGACAGGGAGAGTACCGGCACTTTTCAAGAGAAATGCTATACTTGTAATTGGAGAGTACCGGCACTTCTCAGAAACAAGCAGGTACTCTGGTACAGAGTACCTGCACTTCTATTTTTCCATTTCAAGCACTGTATATAACCATCTTTCCTGGCTCAAAAACTGCTCCCAGGTCCTCGCATCTCAGGTGTGAGTAGCTCAGCCTTTACAATCTGTTTTTTTGGTCTTTCATTTACAATGGGGAACTCAAACATGTACTTACACATATAGAGAAGAAACCAAGACTCAATCTGCTCGGTTTATGGCATTTGTTGTGCAATATAAATTAATTAAAATCAAATTCAAATATCCTTTAACTTTCTCATTAGAGCATTCCTTTTTTAATCAGATGGGAGGTTTTTATAAAGTAGAACGAAGTTTTTAGACTGCTTAGTTTGTGTAAAGGGTGGTAGTTTACATGTCCTCTTTTTCTAGATCCCATATATCTATTTGTGGGTATAAGAGCTCATACAAGAAACCTGAGCGACAACCGAACATGGGTAGTACCTCAGGATTCGACAAAACCGTACTAATGAAGATTAATACTTTCTTCATGCAGGCAGTTTGGCAAAATATTGAGGCAAGGAGAAAACCAGGAAAACTACAGAGAAATCCTAAGACGAGTACTGCTACTGGAAAACTCCCTGAAAGATCAACTAGGAAGAAAGAAAATAAACTGGTGTGTCTGGCAACATTCTGACCACTAACTTATGAGTTAAGAAGATCATTCGAAAGAATTGGCATAAGCCGAGTACAGTGGAATACCTCCTCAAAAAACACTCTTTGCATTGAAGAAAAAAAATAATCTTAAATAAGAAACAGTGAGAGCACATCTACCAAAAACAATACTAGTGCCTTACTAGCATCTTCCACAAATTTGGAAACTTGCACCCTTAAAAGGACCTCAGCAATTGTACATTTTGAGATCAAATACGGGCAGAAAAATAATTTGTGTTCCATGGCCAAAACTAATCCCGCACAGAAACTTCAATAGTTGTAGCATAAAACCACTGCTAATGCAATTGTTTGCCATTGCATCCTCCTCTATGTAGGAAAGGCCTCTCAAGAAACCAGAGAGAGAATAATGGAACAAAAATAAAAAATGTGATGTAACATGGTAAATGCGCTGTTGACGAAACATATCCAAAACCATCAACATAATGAAAGACTCAGGTGGATAATTCTGTAAACAATAAAAGACCTGGCTTGGCAGTTCGGGCTGGACTGTACCCACGAGGAACAGGGTCAAGACTGATTTGCATATGGCTGGGTTTGAACTGGGGTAGTGAAGTGATGATGGATTAAACCCAGATCTGTGACGGGGGGTGAGTGTCTGAAAAGTTTCAGCGCTCCGTCCATCATCTCCTTGTGTTTGCTATAAACAATAAAATAACATCGGAAGAGTTAGCAAAGACAAAAAACTATTGAAAAACGGATGCTTATCGACACTGCGATTTAAAGCAGCTGAGACAGCGTTATATGAACCGCATGGTTGCAGAATATTCAACTTACTATGCGTTCTTTTTATAAACTACTCCTGTCTGTCTTTCCCTCTCTATCTCTCTTTTTCTTGCTTTCTCTGCTACACCTTTGGGAATAGAATATATGCACAAACAGCCACAACGTTAAAAGGGGCATTTTAAAGGCAATTGCATTTAATGACCATTCCATGTTAAACATTTTGTTTTGTTGATCTAAGCTCTCGAGTATGTAATGTGTAACTTTGTATTTCAGGTTCCATTTACATTACATGATGTCTCCACCTATTTCTCTATGGAGGAGTGGAAGCTTTTACACGAATGGCAGAAAGAACTTTACAAGAGTGTTATGAGCGAAATTCACCAAGCCTTGATCTCACTTGGTAAGTTTACAATGTTTTTGTGGGTTTTAAATGTGTCAAACGCATTTCTGACATCAATTCAAAGTTGAACTGTTTGTAAATTATTCATGTATTTTGGCACTCTTTAAATTTTTCATTACCATTTTCAGGTGTGCTTACAATGTGACTGTAGGTGAGTTTTCGCATACGAACATTAAAAAACACATTGCTTGGATCAGTCACCAGGCTGTGACTTCAGGTTTCATATAGCTACTGTATCTTTTATGATACTGAAAGTGTTACAGGTTATGCAACATGCAAAGAACAGATACTTTTAAATAGGTTTAAGAGTCAGTCACTTCTTTGTAGTGGTGCAGATACATTTTTTTATACACCAGGGCCATGTCATATGCACGCAACTGAATGTACCCAAACAATAGTTCAAAGAGGACCCATTCTTGGATACATATTTTGTTATTTAGTAGTTAATAGGGCTTTTCCCAACACTCATTAAATGTAAACAATAGACCACTAGCCCTTCCCTATCCAGTGATGGTATTAAGTCAATTCAAATCCATCATTTCATAAGTTTTGGAAGAGATAGACATCTCATTTCATTATGTCAATCAGTGTGAAGTACTCAGTTGTGATCACCCGGTGCAAAGGTGAAGAAAGATTGATGTAGTGTGTATGTACAGCAACAAATGACCGTGAATCTTCAGTGAGTAGTCAGCCAAAAACGTTTCTATATAATAATCACTTAGAATTGATCTAATCTTTAGGCTGTCTCAGGTCTGTTCGTTAGGGTGTCAAAGGTGTTGCAACCTTAAGCCTTGAATTCTAAAGTCATCATCAGGACTAATAGTCTAAACACATTGCAATTTGTGGAAAAGGTAAAGAAAACAGTTTTGGAACAAGTAGAGGACCAGGAAGAGTTTGCTATATAATTCTCTTGTCTCTTCATACTATGTGAGATGGTGGGCACTGACGCAGAAGAGAAATTTGCACCTGATTATGAGTGGGCCGGTAAACTCCGACCTGTCCCTAACCCCCTGTTTATGCACGGGTCAGAATTACGGATTTGCCTGTATTTAATGCATCCGATAATTATCAAATGCGTTATATACCTCAGCTGTCATTAAATTTCGGCAGAATTTAACAGGGGAAATTTTACTGTATTTACAGTTCCATGTGGGTTTTAGTGCATTAAACACCAGAATCTGTGCGTTATTCCCTACAAACTTGTGATAGGTGTTATTTATCGCACACGATAAATAACATACCCCGTGGTATCGTTATTTATCTTATGCGATAAATAGCACCTAAACTCGTAATCAGGGCCTTGGTGTCTGCAGCACTAAATTTATAAGTAATCAAATGCTTTGCACGTAGTCTGGTTTGGAAACAGAATAGTGGTGCTTTGTGTTTCTGAGCTGCGCTTTCTGCACTGCTAACATTTAGAATTTGTTGCACACATGGCTGCACAGCTCCCTACAGCATCTACGCACACTTCACTGAAGTCTTAGTACGGGCTGTTGTACACAGCCTTTCAATAATAAATCTAAGTTCAGATTTTATTGCACAGCTAATAAATACCACTGTATAAAGTAAACTAAATGTACATACTAAAACCATACAGTTAAAATCTATAAGTATTGTATACATCGAATGCCAAAGGTAAACATAGCCTAAAAACACAAGCAAAAATGCCATTAGTTAATTAATTGAGTCTTAAATTCTATAACTGAATAACTGACAGAATTAAAAGCAGATAACATGTATCGAAATATGCAACAATTCTGCTTAGAAATTCTTAAAAATAAAACTAACCCCTACCAAATTTCCTTATGAGTAACATTAAAACTGTACTATACCTTCATTATACAGTAGCAGGTTTCAAAAGTCTTACATGTCCCAACCCAGAGTTTAATGCTAATACTTAATTGCTTCAACTTCAACTGCAATTTATCAGCTTGTTACTATCAAACAACATTTAGAATCACTGAAATTGAATGAGGTTACTTTCTGATCTCTTGACAGACTTAACTAAGCTTGACAACAGTTGCATAGCTTCACAATTAAAGCAGGCTAATACGGTTCTCCGGTGTGCCTAATTTCCAATCTCAAAAAGAAAGTTTTCAAAAAATCCTTCCCTCCTAACACCATAGAGCATGTGCCAGTGGCTTTTGCTTATAGCTAAAATACCCACAGCCAGTCCTACTTGAAGAATTGTTCCAGTTCAATTCTTCTTCACCGAAGCTCAACTTCCCAAATCCGCCTCTCAAGTAACACCTTAGTTTTGCCAGAAAGGAAGCAGGCAAATAAGCCTTGAGCCTACCCTGTTCATTTGAGCCTAACACTCACCTTGCAAGTTTCATGCAGTCAGATTTGTTATGATCAGCACCAAACAATTTTTGTTTTATAGTTAATTTCAGCAGTTGGCCAAATTAACCGTTGGAATTTCTTTATCCCAGTCTTGTATCATATCCAGCACCTGCATGACTATACATATGCCAATTCCAGAGGAATATTCCTTTTTCCCCCAAAAAGTCTTGCTACTAGATAGCTTGTAGAGAAATATTCAAGGCAATTTTATTGCTAAATCAGACACATATTAAAATACATTGAGCAAAATAGACTTTTTTCATTGACCAAATTCTAGACCAATCTGTGGCAGACAAAACAAACATCTAAAACATTTGATTGGGTATCTAACTAATGACATAATTTACTTAAGAAAGCCTTATTACCATAAATAAGGGCACCATAATTAACTATACATTATTTACTTGTCACAAGCGTGAGAGTTGACCCTATTTTAAGAGTGGCATATCAGCATTGGTTCATTTAAAAAAAATTCTAGTGACTGAATAAAAATTGGTTTCATTCTGTTGTGTTCCCTGAAACTATTGGGATTACAACTGATATATTTTATAAGCCCCCCAAACAATTAAAAAGGTAAAACTGGTAGGTGTCGCTCACCCTCTAGCTGAAAAACGTGTGCGAGCGCGCACACGCGCACACACACACACACACACAATTTATTATGTGATATGCTCCTACAAATGATATGTGTAGCAATTAAGATCAAAATTAGTAGTAAGTCAGCAAACAAAATGGATCAATGGGTGAACATCAGACACCCCACAGTTATATTTCACACACCTTTAATCACATAGGGCCTGATTTGGATCTTGGTGGGACTGGTCCCGCCGTCGCTTTCTTAGCGGTCTTCCCGCCCTACTCTGTGGCGGTCCACCTGCCCGATATAGATTTTGGCTGTGCATTTGGGGGAAGACTGCCGCGGTCCCGCCAACTCTGTCAGGGTCTGTCTGCCGCGTTGACTGCATCAGAAGCTGAAGCGGTTGTTGGAGGGAGTCCCACCCAGATTCCCGCCGTCCAGATTACGAAGTGCCTTTCCATCAAGGCAACTGTGACGGGAACCTCCAAGTTTGGGTTGGCAGAAATAAAGAAAAAGAGGTGAAAGATCACCTTTTTTTGGGGTCCCACCACCGATTTCGTCTTCAATGCCATTTTCCAGGTCCTCGCTTTGCTACTGCTACTTGACCACGATCCTCAGCCACCCCTTGTTGTCGCCGGATTCTAAGGTAGGATATTGTGGTGGATGTGCGTGTATAGTCAATGGTATGTTCATTTTGTGGATGTGCAATGCTATATGTAAAAGCAATGGCCAGTACACATTACTTACATGGTGTACATATTGACATATACACAACATATATGTGTATTGAAATGTAAATGAGTAGTACTTACCTCTCTCGACGCCACCATTGTCCTACTATGTCACGACTGTGCTGCCAGGACACCACCAGTACAACAGGAACATCTAAATCGGCTTGGCGCAATCCCACAGGCCTGACAGAGTTCTGCTAGCCAGCAGAGAAGACCGACGCTGCAGTGGTCTCCTGTTTATTGCCACAACATCTAACTACCGCAAGGGGGCCACCATCAACTTGATGGAGTACTTGAGACCACCGCGGTGGCGGGACTAGACCACCAAGATCTAAATCACGCCCTTAGACTAAACCCTATCTATAGTATCATTAGCTGCTTTATAGCTTATTTACATCAGATTATTTTATGCTGAGTCTTGTACAGCTCCCTCACATACCTTTGTGGTATTAGATCTGAGGTTGGAGACCCTCTTACAGCATTCCTGTAGCAACCAGTCTGTGCTCTGCTCCACCTCAATCACTTTTATCTTTTATACTGCTTTCAAACATGGGTGTCTATAGAGCGAAGAATTTGGTAATGCTTCATGTATTACACAGGACACCAAACATTGCTTCTGCGCATATTTTAGGAAGCACACAGAAACTGGTGCCGTTTTATCTTTCCAGTAGCTCTGATACAGAACCATGCAAGGTTGTTTGCACTTTTAAAACAGCTTACTAGCTACCCTGAAATATAAAACACCGTAGAGCATAAAATCCCTTCTTCAGTTTGTTAATCTGAGCGTAAGACAAATATATGAAAAGTGTGTGACAAAGGTAAGCCAGAACCACATTAGTATTGAATAAACCTGTCTTCGAGAAGTCTTGCACCCAAAACATTCAATGCACACCAATTGTGTTAGCATACAGCAAGGCCTGTGTTGCATGTGACATTATCTAACTATAAAATGAAAGGCATATCATACTTGCTTAACATGGAAATTTAGGTTCTCTTATTTTATTTTTAACTCATCTGTTTAATCACAGTAGGGCACCGACCATGTGGAACCTGCATGAGACCTAGTACTGAGGCTGGATGTATAGTTTTGGGGCTGAATCAAAACTTACATATGGTTGGTCTTCCTCTGTTCCATTCCATTCTAAAATACAGTTGTAGAGAATTTTACCAGGAGCATTTCCCAGTGGCTAAGGAGTCTTGGCTCAAAGGCTGCATCTATCACGTTTTTGAACCATCACAAGTAGGCAAGGGCCACCTTCATTCAAATCCCTAACCACTAGTTGGGCATCCTATTCCATGACAGAGGATGCTAGAGCCTCCCTATGGGGGTGGAATCACTTTAGGAAACTAAAGTCTTTCAAGTAATGCAGCCTGAGTTTCAAATATTCCCATTCATCTCATAGAAGTCTCCAAAGACTTTCCCCCTTTCCACACAACATTCTTTATAGATCAGCTCTACTCCTGGAGCCATTATAGCTCAGACATAGCCCTGTTGATATTGGTCTCCTTTCTAACAGCCTTTACAAAGAACCTCTGTTTTGACAAAAGTAGTGTATTTTGTGATTTGTTGTTCAAGAGCATGTTCAGTTATCCTGCAGCCCTCAAAATGTATCTACTAGCTGTTACTAGACCCAGATAACTTAAAGCTGTTTCTACTTTCGCAAGATCTGTTTGTATTAGGAGCCTTTCTCTTTTGGCGTTAGCTGCACAGAAATCTCCTCAGCAAGATTTCATGACACCCCATTATATTGCCTTCCGGGTCGTTGTGCTCCAGATGTTTCCCAACATTCTGTCTTATTTATGCATTTTTAGCAATATTCTGTAGCAAATACCATTCCATTCTCCAGTTATGATCTCTAGGGACCCCCTTTAAAGCCTTGAGTGAAATGCTGCCCTAGGTATGAATTGATAGATCATATAAAGATTTCAGCCCTTTTCCCTACTAGGCAAGTCAACAAGAGAGTATGGTTAAATCTTGAGAATGAAAGGGCGATCTGCTATGTATCCACCATTTCCAAGTTCACTGCTTCTTTGGATTCAGCACTTATCACTCTTGTTCTTCTCCTGAACCAATTTGGATCAAGTTTAAAACCTGGTTGCAATCCTCCTCTACAACTATCTTGTCTTCCACAGACCTTGCAACCATAGCCAAAACCCACAGTAGTAACTTGTTAGGGGCCTATAGTTGTACTAAAGCCATCATTGATATCACATTCATGCCCTTGAGAGGATTGTATCCACCCTTTTTGTCAAACAGTGTTTCAGTTGCTACTTCACTAGTCTGCTACTCCACTAGTCTTAGTTCTGGCAGTAGGATGGACATGTTCTTGATGTATATTTTCCCTCATCTTTCGTCATCGTGTGTGTTTCTTCAGATGCTACCATCTCTGCTCCCTCCTTCAAAAATATGTGTACCATAGATCTTTTGGTTGGAACAATATGCACCTTTACATTAAACATCAAGACCTTGACATAAAGAAAGCTGTACACCATTTTGCCCATCCATAAACAAATCTCCTATGATGCTTCTCCCAATCCAAGTTCCCGCCCCCAAACCGATCCCCAACCAAACTGTAAACCACAAACTGAGAAATAACCACAAATTGAAATGCTGCTGTAAGACCATCAGCCTACCCCTCCGGGTATTTTCTCCACAGTTCCCTCCTGCTGAATTCTCCCAAGTCCTAGAAACCTCTCTTCCCCTGGAAAAGAAACTCAATCACAGTAATTGTAGCTTGCATCACACCAGACCACCAACCCTTGCTCCAGACCAATCTTGTGTACTTGCACACAACTGGCACATAGGTTCAGGTGGTATGTAGGCCCCTGCCATCTTTCTCCACTAAAGTCTGGCAGTACACTAAGAACAACTCAAGGTGACTCTCGACTTCCAGTCCGCACCCTCCTCCTACTATGCTTCCGGATCCTCAGACGGTGTTGAACCTGGCCCTTTTTACAGGATCACCCCCAGATTTTTGCCTTCTGTTGCTGAACCTGTTTTTGTTGGCATTAGGACTCTGCACTTTTTCTCTGCAAACCAGTGGTAAAATGCTTGTGCTCTAATCCTAAAACATGGTACCTATTGGCGTATACCCGATTTGTACATCTAATTTACCTCTAAGTTCCTAGTAAATGGTAATACCTGTACCCAGGGCCTGCAAATAAAATGCTACCCATATGCAGCAGCACTCATTGTGCCACCCACTAAAGTAGCCTTTTAAAACATGCTTCACGCTTTCCACTGAAGCCTGTAGTGCAGTTTTAAACTGCCATTTCGACCTGGCAAAATAAACCTTTTACCAGGCCTAAACCTTCCTTTTTATAGATAAAAGTCCCCCCTTTGGCAGTCTTAGGGCATACATTGTATTTAAAACTTAAGACATGTGTGAGTTGTACATGCCCTGTCAGTGAAACACTCCTAAAGTTGTTTTTCTCTGTTTTAAGACTTGCCTCTCCAATTGTCTAACACTGGGTTATCTTATTACATTTAATAAGTACTAACTTGAGATTGGGAGCAGATAGAGATATGCGGTTTACACTCAAATGAACTATAATTTAACATCCTCTTTAATGGCGAGGTTGGATTTTAAGTTATAATTTTGAAAATGGCTCCTTAAAGGTGGCATTTTTTGTCCTAAGCATCTGTGCCTTCTCCCTCTGTTCTGGGTCCCATGATTTTGAATGGCTCTGCTGTTGGGGGTTTGTGTATTGCTTCCCCCAGTGAGACAGAGAAGGCTTAAGTGTAAACAGGATTGGCCATCCTGACGGAATGAGTGGGGAGGAGCTGTACCCAGCGTCACTTACACTTCAAAGGGCCTGCCTATAGCACTCACAATGGAACCAGACGCCAGGCCTGCCTTGCCTTTTGTCACTCCATACAGTTTGAAGCCTTGACCAGGGGAAGAACTTTCCATACATAGCTGTAGGGGTAGGACAGGAAGTCTTCAACACAAAGGATGGCACCGGCTATAAATAATGTACATCCAGAGACACTTGGGCCTATGGAAGATTCAGAAGAAGGACTGCCCAGCTGCCAATAAGCCTGCCCTGCTGCTTGAAAGCCCAGCTCTCCTTGCTCCCAGGCTACCCATAGGGCCTCCAAGGGTCAGTTGTCTGACCTCCTGTTTGAGCTACAGGGACACAGCAAGCTTCCAGGGGCTGCCTTTCAACTGCCGAGCGCACCTGCTGCAACTGGACTTGCCTAAGCCCTGCCACTGGCCTTTGCCTCTGCTTCTGCCGGAGTGAGTACTGATCCATAAGAGGTGTCCCTGAGGTCCTGGACCCTTGGCTGGAGTCAGGGTTTACTTCTCCCAGCTCAGCTGAAGATTTAATCAGAACCGAAGCATCATGACGAAGGACTTTGCATTGCAGCTCCTGATCAGCAGCTACATCGAGACCAATGCAGTGCAACACAGCCTGACCCAACCCAAGTGCTAGCATCGCAACACCACGCAGCTCCTGATCGGCAGCTTCATCGGAACTGACGCATGATGCAACCCAACAGAGGACCTCACACCGCAAACCGTTGCAACTCCTGATAATCAGTTTCATCAGAACTGATGCAGTGTGACGCAACCCGACACAGGACCTCGCATCTCAACTCAATCCTGTACCCAACTCTATTGCGGTTTGCCTGAACTTGTGACTTTGTCCCAGTTGAGCCTGGCCAGTTATCCCAAGTTGGCGCTGTCTGCTTCTTGGTGCTATTTTCAATGAAAACTTTAAAAATCAATAGCTCTGGGTTTTACCGATTTGATTTTTGTCATTCTGTTATCATTTTATCTATTAAAGATTACTCTATTTTTCTAAATTGATTTGGGGCATTTTTATGTGTTATGTTTTCACTTTATTACTGTTTTAGTGCTGCATAAATACTTTACACATTGCCTCTAAGTTAAGCCTGACTGCTTTGTTCCAAGCTACCAGAGGGGTAAGCACAGGTTAATGTAGTGACTTTTTGTGGTTCACCCTGGCAAGGATTGTGGTTGTTGCCTGAGTGGGGCTTCCACTCCCTCAACCAGTAACCCCAATTTCTTACTGACTACATATGATCGGACCCACCTACAGTGGTCTACCAGTTCGATCCTTCTCCGTCTTCTCCTTTGCCATAGAAAGGGGGAGAGTTATCTCTTGTGGCATTCACCAGAAACTCTTCATCTGCTAGATTGCTGACTATGCCCTTGTGTGGCAGCCAGCCTTCATTGCTTTCGCCCCTTTGTGATGAATTTATTTTATCTTCTGTTTTTGGAATGTCCAGATCTTCTGGCTCTCCAACTTCACATGGTAGGACTTCTGATTCCGTTGAAATTAAAAACAATATTGGACAGTCCATCTATAACTTAGATCTCTTTTGTTTGTAGGGCGTCCATTGTTGGCTTCATGGTATTTCTTATCAAGAAAATGTACCCTGCACCAGATTTTGCAAGAAATTCACTCTGTCCTCCTGAAAGACAACAGGAGCTTGCCTCCTCACCTTCTTTATGATCTGCAAGTATGATTAAGAGTTGGAAGGAGGGCAGTTTGGCCCAGATGTCTCTCAGCCTCCCGTCATATGAGCCCTTTCCATATTTACCCTACATCTCTCTTTCTAAGGTATAAACTGTGCAAATATGGGCTTTGAAAATCCCCCACAGTTGTTTTTTCTCTTCTGCATCCTTCACATTCCCCACCTTCATATTGGCATCCCTTTTTGCTTGGTTGTACATTTCAGCCAAAGCATGTCACTGTTACATTGGCAGATGTGTCCCTTCTTTACGTCGAGTTCCCTGCTGCCAGGTCCAGAATTCTTCATTCATTTTTCACCTTCTTACTGACTTGTTCCATTTTGGGCCTAAGTGTATAACTTATATGATCAAAGACTTGGAATCATAAAGTCTTGAAAGCAGGCTTTACAATCTTCCTTTGTATGGAGTGGATTGTCGTTATTTGTTACCATGATGTAGTAGTAAGCCATTGTTGCTCCTTGTGGACAAGGGCAGCCCCAGAAAACACTACATGCCCCATAATATACTATTAAAACATGTGTGGTGTGTTGCTTCACTGCATGCTGTGTCTGGGATCACCTTACTGCATTCCTTGGGATTAGCACTTCAGAATTGGTGCACCCCCCCTTTCCTCAGGAGGGACTCTCCAACCCTGCCTACTTTGAGGAGATTGTCTTGGTTGGTACAGGTCTACCCTGATCAATGTCCTATTGGGGGGGCGGGGGTCCCTGGTTTGTGTCCCCATAAACACTCCAAGTAACTATGCCTCTCCAGGATCTACTCCTGTCCCTGTTCATGATGCCAGTTACTTCCCACTCTGGAGCCTTCCAAGTTAACTTCAAACCTTGTATGGACCCAGTACTAAGTTGGCTGTGGTGTTCAACCTGTGTTCTCCCATGGCATCTGTCCATCCAACTTCTGCTTCACCCACATTCTCCTCAATTTGTTGGTCTCCATTCAGTGATTAATGTCAAGTTTTCAGAAGTGACCCTCTTCAGAATCAGCAGGTTTCTTCAGGCCTCTGCCCTCCCTTTTCGTGTATCATCGTATCAATGTCCTCCCCAGTTCTAAATTTCACAATTCAGTTGTCCTCTGGTGCATGTGTTACAAGAATAGTTGATTAATTATAGTTTATGCCTTTTTCAATCCACATGTTCTAGAATGTGTTGTGTGTGGGGTAGCCTTCTTTCTGGTCATTGTTTGATCAAATGGATGTTTTCTTTGGACTCTTATTAGAAAATACCATGTCCTTACTTTTTGAATATCTTCTTAGTAGACATGCCCAGGATGAAGTTCACTTGGATTTAGCATTTGTTAGTAGTGGAAAATGCTACCTAAGGTAGAGGTTCTGTAAGAACGGCATCAAGCTTAACTCATGTCAGGGTCAGGTAGTCATTTAGTGGAGTTTACCACCAAAGATGGTCTTCAGACAATCTCATTTCATCCTTGTACAGAAGAAGTGCCTAACTTATGTCCAGAAAGTACGGATCCATGCTGGAGTTTCAAGATAACCACTAACTATGTAAATTGCTGCCAATTAAATTATTTACATGCACATTTATGTATGTGGAAACCCTTTAACTCTGACTTGAATCCAGTTCTATAGGACCTCCATTGGATACCCTGTTTATACGCAAATTAGGAAAGCTCACACTTCTTCCAGGTTTGGATAGTTTGAGCTTTTTGTTTAAGATTTTGAGGTGATTGACGTTCAATAAAAAAAGCACTGAGAATTTGATTAAGTTAATAAAGGACTGGAACTTTAGAGGGTACCTATAGATTAGGCATAGGATCATAAACGTTTTATCATTGATCCAGCGTAAGCGGTATAAATATTTCAAGTTTAACTTCCACTTTACTACTTACTCATCTATCCCTCTAACTGCACTGGGCCACCTACAGTTAGATGTATTACAGCATTTCCCTCACCACAGAGGCAAATGGTCCCCTGATGGATCTTTCTCCGCCAATAGGAGGGGTGGGAATTAGGATGCCAAAACACAAACGTCAGCCACCTAGTAAGGACCATTAATTGGTGACTAACTCACAGGTTTGAAATTAGATTCAAATACACTACTCTCACGACCATACTGTAAAAATAAAGTGTCGCAATGGGGAGACCCAATCTTCTAAAGAAATTAAGTCGAACCAGTATGATACAAACTAGAAGCTCTGCTACTACGGCACATACTAGAAGAAGCAGAACTTGATATTCTGAAAAGATTCGCTGATTTTCCCTACAACGCATTTAGATTAAGAGAGTAATTCAATACAGTTTCAAATAAAGAACATCAGGGCACAATAATAGACTCAGGCAATTTAGACAGTTATCGTATTAATGTTTCAAAATTGATACAAATAAGACATTTCTTAAGCATCTCAGCCAAAAATATTAAAGCATGTAGAGCTAGACCACACATTTAGTCAGAAGTTGAAATCCAAATATGATGGTTTTAAACAAACATCAGATACGAGATTACAGGCTTCTACCACCATTAGATGCAAAAGAATTGTTCAGTTCTATCCAAGATTCAAAGCAAAGGGGTTAAAGAATCAATTTTAAAGTCCTCTAAGGGCGAGCCCATGAGCATTGGCAAAAGAAGCAAAAATCAATTCGTTTGGCAAAGAAGGGTTCCAGGTCGACTACATGAATGTAGCAGCATTAACAAAAAGGTAGCCCAAGATAGAATTTAAAGGATTATTATAAAATCATAGGAAAAGAGTTCAGTTCTCTCTCAAAGAAAGGAAAATTAAAAAAATGCGTTGTCCCAAAGAAAAATTAATAGCGATGCCGTGTCAGAAGGGGAAAAGGTATGGCATTGCATTGCACCAGAGGAAAAGAAAATAGGGCATTGCCCCTTCTTTGGGGTTTCTTTATATTCCTTATGACACCTTAATGACGGGGTGTCACTCCACTAGTCAGTCCATCGTACGAATAATTTACATATGTTGTCACTAAATACATTTAGTTACTCCTGCATTCTTTCCCAAGCACTTCATGTGAGCGACATGGCGTTCCAGCCCTCACAGGTTAGTCAACGGTAGAAAATATACAATGTAACAGACAATGGCATCGGGTGAGAGTTGATTTTCCCACTGAGCCATTCCACCATGAACTTTGAAAAAATGTCCTTTGTATGGATACTGAAACATGCACAGAACAAATAAAGCAACATTTGCAATATGTCAATGAAATATTATGCTTCCTATGGGAAAATTGCAGCTCAAGAAAGAACACGTTTGAAGCTTAAAATGCATACATCAGCTCCAAATGAGTTGAACTTAATTGGAATCAAATATAATGCATCAAATAATTATTTTATAATGAAAGAATAATCATAAATGTTTCACCAATATATTATTACAAAAAATTGATTAGCATTAGCTGTGATCTACTGCCACAATTTTTCAACATCCATACATGTAAATTATTCTTAAAATCAATTTTTACCAAAATCGTTTCTACATTCATAAAATCATTAAGGTCTGTACTATCACCTCTGTAAGTTTCAACTTCCTAGCTAATTTTATCGAATAATTGCACCACAATATAGTTATAATTGCCTTTGAAATTAAAGACAATAGAACTGTTAGGCCTCATCTTTAGAGTTATTAGTTTTCATCAGTACATGAATAATAAAACATCATTTCATGTGTAATCTTGTTATGAAAATCTATTAATAAGCGTTATAACTATTTAGCAACATGTTTTCTCATTTTCTAACTTTCTCAAGCACGCTTTTACAGTGCTGTTACTTCACTTGTCTCTATTATTGTATTACTTCGTGTATTTTGTGCAATGTGCACATTCAGAATTTTGTGCCTTAATTGGTAAAGAGTCATGTGATGTGATTTTGAAATATTTGCTCTATCATTTTGGTAGTGTACAGTTTTCCCCATCAGGACAAGTTTAAGGGTAACCAAGTCATTGGTCTTTCAAACCTCATCATTGATTTGCTTCGGTTCAAGTTGGTACTAATGTCAGTGTGTCTTGAAAAGAGGATACCAAAGTAGATCATGTGTTAGGAGTTCCATTTGAATTCACAATCCTGAAAGGGGGTTTAAGGCAAAGGCTACTCAATGAAAGAATTTCTGAATTCTCTTAGTTTAGTCTATACTCCAATATAGAGGAAAAATATCAGTCTCTTTCACTATAATAGTGTCCAAATGCCGGGGATTATTTAGAAAAATCATGATGTCATCAGCATATTCTGAGAGTTTATATTCATTGTGTTCGATTTTGAATTGTGCTGTTGTGATGTTTCTTATCCTCCAAAGAAAAAGCTTTTGAGATGATTAAAGGAGCAAAGCAGGAAGTCTAAATGGACAACCTTGATAAGTACCTCTTTGGAGATTTCTGTGTTAATTTTCCATTGTGAGGATTTGGGTGTATTATATGCAGGGCCATTGGAATTACGTGATTGTGCGGCTGCGGTGATTTTTGCATAGTTATAGATTTGCCACATAATCCATCACCTGCTGCATAATCTGCCGATTTTAAAGGTTTTAGCTCAAATTGTTCAAATGTTACTAAAAATGCAGCAACACGTGTTGCCGCTTAGTGGAAGGCCCTTTGCAAAACTTGCCTGGTTACCTTTCTGTTGCTTATTGCTACTTCTGGGTGTTAAACTGGTATTAATGAGATGCATGTCGTTGTGTTTGTTTGAAAGTACACAAAATAGTGTTCAATCAAAGAGCAGGAGGATGATTTCCTCCTTTCGGGCCGGCAGAGTGAGGGGTAGGACGACCGTCTATCCACTGGAATTCTCGCTGACACTACACCTTTAGTGTCTACACCTGCCGGTACACGATGCCGTGCTTAGTGACCCAAATAGGGCTATGTTGTAGATCTACAGGTACCACTTTTTAGGGTGCTGTATGGGTGGTCACGACTTCTTTGACACGTAGCTCGGACCACCACCAAAAAGTGTAGGTAGATCTCACTTAGGTCCTGAGGAATTGCCATCAAATTGATAACAGGCAAGAAACATGTTGACCCGAACCATTAGCGCATAATCCAGCAACCTTAGAGCGGGCTTGCGCACTTCCCTCTTTTTTAACCAGGTTAGTGGCCACTTTTTCATTAAAATTATTTTGAGTGGACCACTATTTCCTGTTTTACTTCACATCCCTTAACACAACACCTACACTGATATAGGGCCCTCACATGCACTACACCCAACGGCGCAAAGGAAAAAAGATCTCCGCCAAGAAGGCCCCATCTCGGGTGCCGATCGGGTATTGCACTGCCGACCCGATAAGGAGCAGACCCGATGATGAAGCAAGACACCTAGCTGGCTGGGTGTGTGAGGGTCTTTTTCCGAAAGGAGGAAATCATCCTCCTGCTCTTTGATTGAACACTATTTTGTGTACTTTCAAACAAACACAACGACCTGCAACTCTCAATAAGAACTGCATACCACTTTGGTTTAAACTTAGTTACGGGCCTGTATGCTGGACCTAGATAAAGGCCCTAGGTTCCCCCTCTTTGGTAACATTAATGAGATGCAACCAATGCCCAGACAGTGTTAATCAGCGTAGAAATGACAAAATAATGAAATAATACTGTTACAAAATGTACTGCATTATGCTGCATAATTTGGCTTTTCTGGGCGCATAATTAACTCAACCCTGCCACATAATTTGGGCCTCTCCTGCCGCATAATTCCAGTGGCCCTGTTTATATGGTATGGCTGTGTGGTCTTACTGTGCAATACACTCGCAAAAACGGTTCTTGGGTCCAGTCAGGCTCGTTTGTAAAACCTTAAGCTAAGCCCTGGGTATCTATGGCTTCGAGCAGCAAGACTTAAACAAAGGAACTAGTGTGAAGCATTTACCAGTACAAAACAACGGAATAAAAAAGCCAAACAACCCCAAAAAAATCCGACACCAATTTTAAAAAATAGATTATAGTTTTATGAATTTTTTTTTTTGTAAACAATTTTATTGATTTTCAAACATGAGAACAAAGCCAGCGATAGAGCACATTACAGGAGGATCACAACTTTACAGTCATTTGTTTGATTCATCACACTGCGCGCGACCCTTGAAAGTGCAAACAATACGGACATTAGGCGGGACACATAAGTTAAACGCGGTACCCAGCCATTTGCCCCACACCCTTTGATATTTCTTTGGGCATCCCCGCGCCTCATACATGGGTTTCTCTTCCGTTGCACACCAGTCCACCCCCTCCCACCAAGACCTGATGTTGGGCGGAGTGGGCCGTTTCCAGGCGGTCGCTATGTCCCGTTTGGCCACCACCATTGCCGTGTTGAAAAACAGTTTCTCATTGCGGGACCCGTCCAACCCGTCTGTGATCCCCAGAAGTGTATGTCGTGGGTCATGAGGGACCTCCCACCCCAAGATGTCGGTGAGTTCCTCTTCAATGCCCTTCCAGAAACGGGCCAAGTGTGGACATGCCCATACCATGTGAAAGAAATCCGCCGGCTCGTGACCGCAGCGCATGCAGGAGGGGGACGGGCAGAGGCCTGCTCTATGAAGGCGCGCTGGGGTTAAGTAGGTGGCATGTAAATAATATAGCTGGATCAGGCGGAGTCTGGCCGAAGTGGTGACCGTCTTAGGCGCCATCAGCGCATCCCTCCAATCCTCCTCCTCTAGTGGGCCCACCCATTCTTCCCATTGGCTTCTGAGCCGGTCGAGTGTAGTTGGGGTATTGTTGGTTAGTGTGCGGTAAATACGGGAGATGCCCCCTTTCCCTAGGTTCCCTAGCATGATCTGGGCCTCGGGTGGGTTGTATTCTGGGATCATTGTGCCATCCGATATGTGCGAGTAAAGGGCATGACGCAATTGTAGGTACTTGTAGAATTGTGACGGATGCAGGAAGTATCTGGATTGTAAATCTTGGAAGGAGCGTAAGTGACCGCTGGCCCACACGTCTCCAAGCTGGGAGATCCCTATAAGGTCCCAAGATCGAAACCCCTTCAGTCCACTAACCTCGCCCAACCAAGTGCTGTGCCACAGAGTTGTATGTTGGGTTAACTTTTGTGTCCATTGGGTGTGACGCAGTGATGCTCGCCAAGCCAAAAGCGCAGTGTGTGTCACCTCAGGTAAAGTGCGTGGTATGGGGCCTCCGTACATCATGGCTTGGATACGAGGTAGGCCTAATTCACTCCAGTTCCAGCCTGTAGGCCGGGTCGGACCATCCCCCATTAAACCAATCATGTAGAGTAAGAAGGCGGGTCGCCAAGTAGTACAAATAGAGGTCGGTCATTCCCATGCCTCCTTCAAAGGGCGGGATCCGGCAGCAGGGCAGAGCTATACGGGGCCTCCGTCCCCCACAGAGGAACTTGGTGGCCATGCCATCTAGCACCCGGAACCAGGACCGCGGGAAGCAAAAGGGGGTACTTTGAAGGACATAAAGGAATCTGGGGAGAATCTGTTTTATGAATTTTTAGACTAAAATGAGCAAAATCAACCAGAGAATTCTAGTGAAAACAGATTTTTAAAGAAAACGTAAATCTTAGTTCGACCACAAACAAGCAGTGGTAACCGTAAAGTTTGTAAACTTTTAAAAGGTTTGTAAGAGTTGAGTTTGACTACTCTGGTCTGGCTTGGGCGGCCAAATCGGACAGGGAGAAGGTCTGGGGGGCTAATAAGAAATATTTGAACAGTTGCCTGGCCACCATGGTGTTTTCCAGTCCAGTTCCAGTTTACAGCACGACCGCCATAGACTTCAATGGAGTGGTCCTGATACTGCGGACGCAGAAGATGGAAGATGCTCAAGGATGCTCTGAGTGCTTTGCAGTCGATTGGGATGCGTTTGCGGCTATTCCTTGATCCATGGGTCAGGTGAGGCGATTTTGGCCACAGAGGTCAGGGTCCCTCAAAGTCCTCTTTGAGACAGCAGAATGCCAGCTGCGGCTGAGCTACCGGTCTCCATCCACAGCAGTACCAGCAATATTCCTTGGTGGAGGCTAGTGTCCCTATTGGGCGACCAATCTGGACTCAGATGACACACCCGTGTCTGACTGACTCAGGTGTAGCTTTTGGCCGTCATGGATAGGTCTCTTGTGGTGCTCAACGGCAGTCAGTGGAGATTCTTCTGAAGTGGCTACTGACTTGCAGAGTTGGGCTACTTCAGCTTTGATGGCCCTGGTGCTGGTTACAGGGTGTCAGCCAAATGACCCATTGAGTCACTTCTGTGGTCTGGGTCACAACTTTTCCCTGAGCCAGGAGCTACAGGCACATACCGCTCTTCTCTTACCAAAGGTGTGGCTGGTGAAGTCCAGCAGACAGCGCAGTCTCTCTTTGACATATCCAGGATCAGGAAGGCAGTCCTTCTTCGGTCCTTGTTCCAGTTCCAGCATGATCTGAGGTTCAGGGTGCCAGTGGTTCTATATTTATTTCCAGAAAGTGTCCAGGGGGGATGATGCGGTCACTAGCTAATGGGCTACCAGGTCCCCTCCAGCTTGGTGATGACTTTCCGGCTATATGTGACATCTAGCACTCCCAGTGTCCACTATTCTACCCACTCTCAAGATGTCTGAACCCTTCCTCGGATGTTAGGAGCTTGGTAGCCCAGCCTAGTGGTGTGGCTGCCTGTGGGATACACACCCATGGGAAAACCGGTTTGGGCACTGGCCGCCCCTCTCTGTTCCCGCTGCCAGCCTGTCTACCTGAACAAAGGGCAGACCCTTATGAGTGTGATTTCCATTTGCCACCAAAGATGGCTTTGCCTTTGAAGCTCGACTTTTGGGCTAACACCCTGAGTGGCTTCCTGCGAAGGGGTAGTAACAACTCGCCTTGTAGCAAGCTGCTATTGTTCCTAAGCCTGGGAGTCGTTCACACCACTCTCCAGGAGGACAGAAAGCTGTCTGGTGGCTAGTGACTGTGTGAGGCCACTGAAAGAACTGGGTCACAGAGTGGTAACTTTCTAAAAGTTGCATTTCTGTAATAGTGATCTTACATTTGACTCGGGCATCAAGTCGGGTTTAATGCCACAATTAATTTGATACCTTATGATACCCTGCTAACTATTCCCATTTAGAAGTTAGCCGGGCTGAGGGGACAGCCGGTAACCCAGTGTTAGCCATTGGAACTACTAACTCCCCCACAGCAAAATTACAATTTAGAAGTGTTGCTATTAAGACATACAACAAAAATACTTCTTAATAATTTACAGCTCCCTGCCCTAGGGCTCGATAGGCCTTCTGTAGGGGAGACTTCTATATGTTGTTAAGGAAAGTGGGGGATTTGCCATTAGTTTAAATGGCAAAGTTGAACTGGCAGTGTTACCACTGCCCTTCACATCTGCAGGGGCAGGCTGGGATCCATTTTGTACCTTGTCACACACAAAGTGGCACAATCAGTGCTCCAGCCCTAGGTGGAGACACTGCCGTACATGCCCAGTGTCCCATATATACTAGGGACTTACGTAAGTCAGTTTCTGCCAATTCGACATACACTTTGTAAGGGGTTAGAACACTGGCACTGAGGTCTGGTTAGCAGGCCTTAGTGCTCTCCCAGAGTTGATAAACCAGCAGCATCAGTCCAAAAATGTGGGGGTGAACATGCAAAAAGAGGCATTTCCTTACATCCATTAATGAAGAAGTTGGCTTTATGGGAGCAATTGGACATGGTTCATATATTTATTATAAGTCTCTGTCACTCCAGAGCATGAAATAGGTAAGCCCATTCCACTCTATTCACTGCTTTTTTTAACTTTAAAGGCAGTACCACACCATATTAACGTCTTACAGATTGCATTTGAGATGTCATCAGTGATGTCATGTTTAAGGTCAGTAATGTCATGTTTGAGGTTTGAGGCACTGCATGGTTTGTGTAGCATATCATAATTGGTGAATATTTGTGGTCTTTAGGTCGAGCCTAGAGTAGCGCGCAAGCGCTGCTTCTGGCGAAGACTTTATGTAGTGGGGTTTTCAAAGCTGACCACACGCTCGTGCACAATGGCCTTTTCTGTGCGGTTACCCGCACGCAAAAGGCCATGGTGCACGAGCATGTGGTCACGCCTGCTGCTCGCAAGCGCACAAGCGCGCGCGACGTGCACAGCTGCCATCTGGCTTTCTACAGCGCGTGAATACCCTCCCCTCCCCTACCCCCTCCTCCCACTCCCTCCTCGTCAGCTTCATTTTCCTTTCACTTTCGCGCCGCACGGCCTTGTCACTTTCACGGCCGCGCGGCTATCAGCTTTATTTATTTTGTTTTTTTAATTAACTTTCAGCGCGAGGCGCGCGCACCACTCGCGTCGCCCCCCCTCCTCCCCGCGCGTGCCTTCAAATGCTTGTTTGTCATGGCAGCTGTTTCTGGTACTGTGCAATTTACATCAAAGTGAAACCAAGAGCACAAAAAAGAAACAAAACATGATATACAATGGTTATTTCATAGGGGGCCACCGGCATAGGACAACGCCGTGTGAAAAGTACATGCCCCCGGTGACCCTAAGAAAACTTCGGAATTCACCAATTAATTCCAGGGAAGCCTTCAGCCGAGTTACGCAACGGGGCTCTACCTTTACTGCAGGGGAAACTGCGGCGCCTTCAGAGCTGAGCTGGTTTCGTATCTGAAAGGTTATACTTAGAACGAAGAAGACAGGCCAGATTCGTATTATTTTACAGTGCTGTATACGATTTAGACTGGAGAACACATTTCTCAATGATCGATCGATTGATACGTTTTACAATTTTTTCTTTCTCGAAACATAACCACCCTCCCCTCCCTATATTTTACATTCGTGAACATGCATTCACAGTGTACGTCTTAAGGACATCAAGTCCCCAGCCCACTCGGCCCCATGGTGAAGTTTCCAGTGATGGTGTACCGGGTTTCAAAATATGGAATTAAATATTGCACAAAACGCAACAGATCTGAACCTCAGCGTAATAAAGTGCTTTAAACTTGCAGGGCGCTATGTTTGTAAATTAAGAGATGACTGTACCTAGCAGACTACCTAGTGCATCAGTCAATGGCAAAGCCGTTGGACATAAACGTGCTTAAATGTGGCACTTACCATCCCTGAACAGAGGCTGATGACGGCAGTGTGCTCAGCCCTGGCATTGACGTGCCCAGTGTAGAAGCAGTGCCTCATGTCCCCGTCCTCGTCTCCGTATAAGTCGGTACCGTTATCCCTGGCCTCGCCCAAGAGCGTGTCATTGAAAAGTGGGGCAATAAATCCAGAATTGGCCGTCAAGTTGAGGAGGAACTGCTGCCCGAAGGCCGAGAGCCGGTAGTGGGTTTTAGGGGAGAGGGCCAAGGGGTCAGAAAGGACACTTCTCTTCTTCCTTTTGAAGTGCAGATTGGTGGGGAACGCTTGTCCAAACTCATCCACCCGTGTGGGGGTCACTATCTCGTACTCGCCAAGTTTATCCAACAGTTTCGCTGCAAAAAGAAGAAACTCCAAACTTGACCTTCAAATCCATACTTAACAATGGAACTCTCATATTGTACTCACATTTTGCATGACACATGAAACTGCACGATCTCTGTCTCCGCTGTTAAATTGTACTCAAGCGAATTATTTACTTTTTTACACAATATTTAGTCTGCATTTAAAAACCATGGGTTCCACCCTTCTGTTCTACAACGCAGTTTGATACAATATAAATCTAAAATATTCTGATTTCGGCCGCTGCATCCGTGCTATGCGATCTCTACGTGCAACAAACTCATTCATTTCTCCTCGGGAGTGCGAGCGGATGAATGAAAAGTTTACCTTGTCTTGAGCGCTGCGTCTCCTGTCTTCTGTCTGTCGCTGCAATTGCAATCAGGTCCTGCAGTACTGTAATTAATGCCAGCGCCCAGAACACAAGATGCATGGTTGTCAGCTCAGGCCAGGGAAGCGATCTTCACGCTTTATCTCCTCTGCTTTGCCCAGAAAGCACCAAGTGCCCTTGCAACCCCGCTTACAAGTGTTCAACCTGTGAGTGCTGACTCTCCCGCGCCTCTCCTGCAGCTCTGACATGGGCCAGTGGACGGGGGCTTGTGAGGGACTGGTGCGCCAGCATAGTGTAATGGGACTAGGGGACGCACTCACTCTGCTTAGCCCGGTGGGCTACTATTTTTAGGTCTCGCCTAGGCAGCGCATGCGCTGTCTCAAAGAGACCTGTAGTATCTAGGGTATGGGCTACAAAAAAAGCTCATGTTTTTCATTGGTTCCTCTGACTGTCCTTTAGAAATGCTGGCTTGTCATAGGTTAATACACTTAGAAGTCCCTCCTTTTGTTCCGCCCTGGAGACTGACCCTGCTACACAAATCCTTTTCACTATGGGCCATATGTTTTCCTTCAGAGCACTACTTTGTCTTTTGCTCTGTCCTCGCAGATGCTTCCAGTTCACTTAATTTCCTGTGCCCCCAGAACAACACCTCCTGCCCCTTGCAGCTTGTTTGTATTCAGCTGTTCTTCGCTCCCTCTCAAACATCCTTCCTTTAAGATCCACCTCAGTCTGACTTCAGAATCTGGCATCTGTTGATTCTCCCCTAGTCTCCGTCTACTGCTAGTGTTGTAATTCAGGTACTATTTCACAACTTCCACCTCCCGTTGTTTATGCCCCCCATAAAAAAACTTTTAAAAAAACTATAACAAACCAACATTAGAACAGGCAGGAAGAAGTTACCAGCATTGCAGGGACAAGAAAACAAGAAGATATTTTTTATGTTAATTATTTTTTTAATAGGGTCGTTCAGTTGTACATAATGTCTTCTTGGTTATATATAAGGTAACAAAAATGCTTGTAATACTTTTTTATTATAACTTTTCAACATGCTGCACAGCAGCTACACTGCTCTACAACATAGCTTAAAGACTTTGGCAAAGCCAATAGCTCTGGCTAAACACTTATAAAATCCCAAAGGCGAGACCTATTGGCTATGCCAATGCTTGTTGGGTTTTGCTTTAGAACCATGATGGCACTGTTTTTTCACTGAATTTCAGGTTTTTATAACATACATTGTGTTGTGAGTAAAGGAACCATAACTTACTTTCAACAAAGGCATTTCAGTGTGAATGTTTGGGGTATACTTATGATACACTAAAGGATGTGAACTGATCTTGAAGTTCCACCACTGGGTTTACTTTACTACAGGACTGCCAAATTTCTTGCAGAATCGTTAAAAACTGTCAAAGTTATTAGTAAATATAATGTTTGTTTTGCCCCCCTCCTCCTGCTGGATCTACATGAAAGTTGACTTACCAAGAGTCAGCTAAGCATTTCATACCCCATTCTACTGGGTCTGCTACACCCTGGCAATGTTGTGCCCACTACTCAAGGCCTTTGGCACAACTGCATGTCTATTTGCAAGTACACTATTGTAGATGAAGGCTCAATGACACTGCCAGGAGTGAGCCTGGAGTAATGCCAGCGCATATGGGAGGACATTCCTTCCTGAAATGTGCTCGCACGCAGTACTTTACATCTACATCTACTGAAAACAACTCTACAGGAACTTGCAAATCAGTATGCAATATTATCTTTTCCTGGACGGTCTTGTTCCAACCATGCACAACAACAACAAAGCTTTTCGTAAGCATCCCTGTGCTTTGTATACTGATCTTTTGTTTAAATTAAAGAATATGCTTTCAAAGGTTGGCCCTTTAAAGCAGTCTATGAAATATGCTCTTTGCATACCAACATGGTCACCCATAAAATATCAGACAGCACAGTACTGTCCATCCCACAATACACTTTCCCCATTATAAAATACAGGATGTGTAAGTGTACCCCCAGAGCACACCTGTTCTTCATAAAGTTCGCCCTGCAGTTGTGTTATGGCCTGTGTGACTCGCTCTCAAAGTCCATGAGCTAGATGGTCTCATCCTCCAGTAACAACAAGCACGGCAAAGTCAATAGGTTTTGCCTTTGCAAGATCTATTGGCTTTGTCAATGTTTTTTAGCCATGTTGTACAGCAGCACAGCTGTTGTGCAGCATGCTTGAAAGTAAAAAAAAAAGTGCTATGATGGGGTTAACACTGGCCACGCCATAGCATATTTTCTTTAACTTTCAACCATGCTGCCCAGCAGCCGCGGTTCTGTACAACATGGCTAAAAAACCATTGACAACACCAAACACCTTTTACCCATGGGAGAGTTATTTGGCTTTGTCAATTTCTTTTTGGTTGGAGGGATGGGAGTGATAAGCAACCCCAGACGGGGCGGGATGGTTAGTGGGGGCAAGCAACAACGCAACTGGGCTCCGCAGGTCAAATAAACTTAAAACAAAGAAAGTCAACTGAGGGAAAAAAGCACTATGATGCAGCCAGCACTATGATGTGGCCAGCACTGGCCGTGGTATAGCATTTTCTTTTTGTTATGACAGGTTTTTTTGGGCCAACACAAGTGACAGTGGGAGGAGGGCGGGGGAGGCTAAGAACACATCGGACAGCAGGGGAGGAGACACCAAGACGAGACAGCAGGAGCTAGGCGGGAGTGTCAAGCAACATGAGAGACAGTGGGAGGAGGACAGGAGGGGACCAGCAACCCCACAGCCTGTGGGAGGGGGCAAGCAACATCATGGAGAGCAGGAGGGATGGGAGAAGCATCACAACATGGGAGGGGGGCGGGAGGGACAATAGAAGCAACACAACCCTTGAAGGGTTAAAGCAACACAACACAGGAGGTGGGTGGTAGGGATGGGGCAACAGCAACAATGCAGGAGGGGTGCGAGGCAAGCAACAATGGCGGACAAGCAATGACAGTGGGTCAAGCAAGGACGACGGACAAGCAGTTAAAAGGAAAGAAAGTACCTCCGAAATTGTGAGCAGTAGAAGGACTCACAGTGGATCAAGGAAACAGTACTCAGGCCAAGCTCCAGGGGAAGGACAAATACATGAAGAAGTGATGGCAGCACGCGTTGATCAAGGAGAAGCAAGAAAATGAAAGTGGCAATAAAGCCAATCAATGCAAAGCAATGGGCTGGCTCTTAAACCCCATGTAAGCTAACAAAATGTATTGCAAGTGACAGAGCGTGCGTTGTCTCAGGCAAGACCTAAAGAGACAAATTTGATAAATTGTGTTGCTCCGTGAACTTCAACTCCTGAGCAACCCTTTTCTTTATGTAATCGCTATGTGATCTCTGTTTAGTTTCTAAAATTTGGGAGACTGTTTTGATTATTTTATGTTTGCTTGGCTTTCATGCAGTAAGGCAGATTCATATAAGCAAGTGAACAAAATATGTTTTAATATTTTAAAATATCAGAGATCATTAGTACGAAGTCCAAATATGATGCCTGCCAGATGTTACAAAATAAAGGGAATTTTATGAAGTTACACAAAGAATTCTGAGGCACAAGAATTTGTAATAATGATGTGGGTAGAGTACATGATGTTTAACCTCTATTAATAATTCTCTTCTGTTGTGCATTTCTTTGTCCCCTATTTGCCATTATAGTATTACTTCATGGAGTACCTTTTCTTTGTTAATTGTGGTACTGCTGTGTACACTGCTTTCTTGCCGGCATTACTCTGCAAGGATCCCAAGTTGGAGATAAGTTGATTTGCTGTGTGGCCATTTACTTTAATGCCCCTGTTGATTTCCATTTTTGTTATACAACTTGTTCCTCTGTCTCACATGGTGCTGCATTGTAACACTACTGATGTCGTAGGTCATTTCACAAGGCACTGAAAATATGTTATTTTAATCTCTTTGCTCTGATAACAGGTCCTCTTATTGTTACCACTGTGTTTTCATTAAGAGCCAAAGAAAAGGAATACTTGTGCCCTGTGACAGACTCAAAGACATCAGACATTAGTAATCATTCTTCAGGTGAGTGAGAAATCCGAAAGTGTGCAATGGACATGTGACTGTAAATGTTGTATCAACTGTCTCTCCATACAGCTGCAGCCTGTCTCTTTCTCTAGTGTTGTACCTTCTATGCACTCTAGTAATTTTAGAACACATTACTCAAAAGTCCTTCAGCATGGCATATCTACGTGACAGGAGTGTGCATACTTTATATCACTCTACACAGTAGGTTGGCCAAATTTCCTTTATCACTACACAGGAGACTTTGTGTGTGTGGGGATACATTGCATGCTCTGACACATCAGAAGATTTTTTTGGGTTATCTGGTAGAGGATTATGAGCCACATAGTGCGTTTGTGGGGTTTAAATCTTTAACCCTCTCTTCTTAAGCGTATCAAGTCTGATTACTGTGTTATACCGTATTTGACTTTCAGCCCCCTTAGTACCTCTTGGAGTAAGCCTTGACTACTCACTGTAAGGAAACAGGTGATTAGTTGTGTGGCCTGTACAAGTAATGGATCCACAATTTCCCTCACTGAGAACAACCGTGGTAGCGCTTGACTCTCACAGGGTAGCATAGCAGAGCAGTCCAAGGCCTACTCAGGGGAGTTGGTGTGGGCTAGTTATCACCATCCGCTGGCACAGATAATAACACTCAATAAATGACTGTCCAGTCAATGCTTTTCTTTAGAAAAGGAAAAGTACATTTATTGCACACACACTACTTAATTCTACACTAATCATGCAAACTATACTCGAGCCTGGAGGAAATTACTTTGGCAACATTACATTTTACCCCAAACATCACAGTACTCCCCCCCCCCCCTCCTTCATGTACAATACAGCACATAAGCATACAGTGGGGTGTCACTTTACATCAGGCCAATGTTACCATAAGACCAGAATCACAAGTCATAATACCTCATTCCATCAGTGACCATAATACATCTGCAATCATTATAAGTGATAAAGTATGCAATTATGTGCACACATTACAATTCTTAAATCATTGCAGCCTTTCAGGAATAATCATTACTGTCATCAATAACAGCTCCCTTAAATAAAACATTGTCAACAACACTTTTAAATAAAGCAATGTTTAAAGCATTGTACATACACTTTTAAATAAAGCCTGGTAAAAACATGAACCATGTGCCTCTGTGTTTTTGAGCAACCTTAGGCCACATGAACTGCAGCCACAGAACCAGGCCCCAGAAGCTGCCGCACTCCCAGGTGCTGTAGACAAAAATCTTCAACCTTGAGAGTGCTTAAAAATACATGTAAAGCCTAGGGTGGTCCTAATTCTTCTGACCCTGCATACGTAGGGTCAGTTCTTCAATGCAAACTTTGTTGGGGGGGTGCTGCTGTACTCCTGCAGCCCCCCACACTTTGTTTTTATCATTGGTGGGGCCCCTGCCATCCTGGGGCCACAACAGTGACTGAAAACTTGGGCCTAGTTGAACCCTGCAAGGCATTATGAGACTTTCCCTCTTGGGATTTTGAATAGCTAATGAGCAGCTATGGCCGCATTCCATTGCTGTTGCAGCGTGGGCTTGCGGCTTTCCTATAACCATTTATGTTTTTATTCCGGCGGGTTTGCCTGGTCCCACCTGGGCACCTTGAGTGGCTTACTTTGTTGGAGGTAGCTGGGGAGCCCACCCCCAGCTGCCCCGGCTGGCTTCCCACCCAAGCTGCATCTCATTAGCTGCTGCAGGAACTGGCAGCTCTTCTCTCCTATAACCGCTTCATGGGGGCAGGGAGTTTTGCTTGTGGTGACCGCCGGTTCCCCCCAGACACGGGCACGGTTTGCGGGGCAGGCCCACCACAGCTGAGCGAACTGCACTCCCCCTGGATCCTTGGGGGCCCGGAGATGTGGACCCGTGTTCTCCTCCTCTTCTCGAGGGAATGTGACGGTGCTCCCCCTCCTCGTCTCCATTGGGGCCCTGGAGTTGGAGTCTTGGGCCCCTTTCCTTGCTTCTTGGTGTGGGGCACGATGGCGCTCCCCCAGCTTTTTTTGGTGGTGAGGGACCAGTGAAGGGGTCCCGGGTGCCCCAGGTGCAAAAACTGGCCTGGGGGTTTGGATCCCGTGCCTCCTCAGCTCTGGGGAGGGGGGCCCATGCATGCCCCGTCCCACAGTTATCAATTCAAAAAGGCTCCTTGTGTCAACCCCCAGTTCCTGGCCCATCCCAGGGGTTTAGAAACCTCCACTTCTCGCTGACATCACTGCCAGGGCCTTTCCCACCACATCTTCAAAGAGGAGGCCCCTCCTGTGTTGGCTTCAGAGGTCTTGGCTCCGTCCTTTGTTCAGTGGGCCTGGCTGTCCCATTCCTGGTTCAGTGTGACAGCTAATTTATGGATGCATATTTTCATCTCCACCACTTCATAAAGCTTACAATGCTCCTTGCAGGACTTAAAAAAATACGCTCCGAGCTCACTCAGCACAACTTTTTTCCTTCCTTGCTCATAATAGTACTTTACCTTCTTCCTTGAATCCTCTGAAACTACACTCACTGAGTCCCATTCACAGAGCATTGTACTATTCCCTTTCAAGCAAGTCAAGCCCCAATTCATCAGGTGAGATGGCCACTGTATTATTTTCTTCCTGACAGGTCGTGGACTGGACTTTCTCTAGCAGTGGAGTTAACTTTGCATGGATTTTCAGACCCTCTTCCTTCACAAAATGATTGGGGAAGGACATAATTGTCAACTGTTCTTTGTGTACCACTATTTTTTTCTTATGCTTAAAGTGGAATCCAGTGCTGTTAAAATAAACTACGTGCATTCAGTCAGTGGTCAGAATCCAAACTCATTTCTAAACAAGGTCACTCTAAGATAATGTTCTCTGTAACGTTCCAGGAGCTATGAGTCTTTTAACTTTTCTACATCCAGTACGCATATAGAAGCTTTATGGATTTTGTGTTTTTATACTTCAGTCTGTGCCCTCTGTCATGGGACCATTGTTCACAATGAGGTAACACCGAAACAGGGAGGTATGCTTATCTCATTAAGTATGGCTATGTTTTTGTATAGCAGAAACCTAGCTATAAAGCAATAGTTCATTGTATAAATTGAGGCAAACAGTCAAATAGGGACCTATTATTTATTAGCAGTAGGGTGTTTTTTATGTAGTGAACCTTTTGCTAAGCTAAATCAAACTAAAATATTGTTTTCCACTATATGGAGCAGGTCATCCATCCTACGCATGGGCAGCCAGGGGGAAGGAGTGCAATAGGGGTGTATTTGTAATTTACTTACAGAAGGCAGAGTTTTGCTTGTTTGATTCTCGGGTGTAGTAGATGTATTTCCGTGCATATAAGAAGGTCATTGTATGTTTTAATTTTGAAGTTTTGGGATTTTCTTTGTCTATTTATAAGTTTTTATCAAACATTACTAATACATTCTGCCCTTGACAAGGCAAGACATGGCATGATGATTGGAATTGATAATATGCCAGGATCAGATATACAATACACAAGGATCACAAATAAGTTGACACAGAATAGTACAAGTCCAGCAGAGGTCCCTAGAATACACTAAGATCACAATATACCATAGGACAACTATATAATATCACAAAGTTTCAAACAGGATAAGCAGTCCAATATACCTTATAGTAGACGGTAAAGCAACAACAGTGCAGGAGTGATAAAGTCCTTAATCAGGATTCAGCTTTAACAAGTAAAAACGTAGTGGGTGCCAAAAGCCTTGTGGTCGAGCAGCCGGTAGTAATGTTGCAGCATATATACCTGGAAGTTTGGGGATTTATGCCGTTACCTCAACCAATAGCCCTTGTTTTGATTGTTGGGCATTTTTCATACGGAGGGGCATATTTACAAGCCCTTTTGCGTCGCTCTTGCACCACGCAACGTGTTGCAATAGTGACCCAACTTCAAAATGAGATTTATGAAGCCATGCAAGGCCACCTTGTGTAGTCCTGAGTGGCTTCATAAATCTCGAGTAATGCAGTGCACCTCAAATCGCTGCATTGCATTACTGTGTGCCCGAGAAGCGTTTCCATGGGCGTTGCGTGGGTGTTCCCATGCAACTTGTGTGGTTTTTGAGGCAGTCCCAAATTTACCAGAAGTGGTAAACCTGGGAATGCGCCAAAATGGTGCGCCTCCCCAGGTGAGGCGTAACGAGGACTAATATCTTTATTTCTCCTCATTTTTTCCTCTTTTAATGTGTGCTGCAGAATGCAGCACACTTAGAAAGAGGAAAAAGCCTCACGGGATTGCTTTTGTACAGGAAGGTGCGCCTTCCTGCACAAAAACAATCCTCCTTACAATGCAGGGTCCCTTGCACCATGGTGCAAGGGTGCCTGCGTTGGCGTTAGGCAGCCAAAAGGGCGCCAGCGTAGAGGAAAAGGCAGTAATGCATCATATTGATTTAAAGACGGTGCATTCCTGCCCATTCCCTGTCTCGCAGTGCATCGCAGAAAGGTGACTTGCTGCACTGCATGACTTGGCCATAAATATGTTTTTGCCTTATTGAGATTTGTTATAGCTCCTATACAATGAGTATCACAATGAAAGTGTACTCTACTCAAACCTGTGAATCAATGCAATTATTATCTCCTCTATTCATGCATGTATCAATTTGGGCAGTAGGCATCTTGAAACTATTCCTGTTGTAAAGCTTTCCATGTACATTCTTCACTCTATATTGTAGGTCACTAGAATTTATGGAATGTCTGACATTTCTTTTATTTCAGTTTACGTTGTCCTTGTTTGTCTTTAATTTAAAGCAGTGGTTCCTAACCTTTTGACTTCTGAGGACCCCCACATAGTTCATTACAAGAACCCAGGGACCCCCTCTGAATCCTTATTGGAATCCTGGGCCCCCTCCTGAGTCATTAGTAGAAACTGGGTACCCTGGCCTAAGCATTTTTGATGATTTGAACCACAAAACAATACACCAAAAATACAGAAACAAGCAATCATCAAAAATACACAAATGCTGAAATATTTCTTTTAATTCAGAAGCAAAAATAAAAAAATAAAAAAAATGTTATTCTTAATAGTAAAGTTGGAGCGTTTCTAGATTCAATTGAGGTCACTTATCGTCCATACTATATTCTATTTGATGCACTTACACTGCTACAACTAATCAATTTGAGAATACTAGCTTAATTTTTAGCCTCCAATTTCCAATTCCTTCACATTTACAAAACACTGTAAAATTTTCAAGTGCACGTTTTGATTCTTTATTTATATACACTTTATTAATCTGTTAATATTGTTTAATTTTTTAGGTTTAAATTTGTTTTATTGGAACCAAGGGTCAGGCATTACAGACACTAAATCACATCATTATGCATTAATATCAGACCACTCGATCAACTTTTATATGTAGCTCCCCTCCCACTTGCCCTCCCCCCTTCCAGGTACCTAAACAACAATCTGTTGACCAAATAAGAAAAAAAAGGAGAAGGTCTGGGGTAGTATTATATCTCACTGTACGCCCCCCCATAGCGGTCACTCCGCCTGCGCTGTAAGGCGGAGCAGCCACAAATACCTAGGACGGGTGAGTTCAGTGAATTCCTTTGAGAGGAGTCGGAGGAACAGCTTCCATAGTTCCTGATATGCGTCACTGCGTTGCTCTTTCCATCCCCAAAATATGCCGCAACCTATGCAAGCAATTTAATCGAGTCAGAGCTCTTTCCGTCCCCCATATAGCCAATATGGACTGATGTGCCGCACCCAGTGCCAGGGCTCTGTGCCTGCCTCGTCGAGATCGCAGCAGGAATGTAAGCGGGTTAGGGAGACCCAGCACTATATAAGAGGGAAACCTAGGTAGTTGGGTATCAAAATGTGTGTCAATATCAAGCAGTACCTCCTCCCAAATTTGATTCAGCTTGGGGCACTCCCAGAGTATGTGTAGCAACGTTCTCCGGGAATCACATCCCCTCCAACACCTATCGCTCCGTTCTGGGTTCATCCGGTGTAGTCTTTCAAGAGTCAGGTACCAGTATGAAAAGATTTTCGTCGCTGTCTCTATACTGTCTCTATACTGCCAGTGTTTGATGCAGTGTGTCTTGCTCGGTAAAAGATATCTAATCACTCTTTTGTGGATAACTGTCTACCGGAGATGTGAGGGTGACTTCAGGTTAGCTTCCCCTTCCCGTAATATCCCATATTATTCTGTGATTAAGCCCCTGTCTGTGTCCTTGCGTAGCAGCCATCTCTCGAAATGGGTTAGAGGTCGTTGTGCCGCCTCTCGGACCACGGGTTGCATCAGCCAGTGCCTAATCTGAGTGTACCAATATCTCTCCCCTCCAGGAATTGCTAATTCTACCCGCAAGTAATCACAGGGTAGGGGGCTGTCCTCATCGAAGAAGTGACCCGCTGAACGAAACTCTGGCCTCTGCCAGACCTCGAACGAACCAGCGTCCAGGCCTGGGGTAAAGTCCCCATTTCCCACCACTGGAGTGAGGGGGGAAGGAAGCGATGTCACCTCTTTTCGTCTCGCCACCGCGTCCCAAGCCTGCAAAGTGGGCGAAGCTACCAATGATAGATAAAGATTTGTTGGGCGACGGGAGTGCACCAAGAAGCGAACCTTCCATAGGTCTGTTCCTGCTAAAGCCCTGTCCATTAATAACCACCGTTTTTCGGACTCCGGTCGCGACCACTCCACCAAGTACCGAAGCTGGGCAGCCTGATAATAATGGAGCAAACACGAGACCCCCAGGCCACCCCTCGAAGGCGAACACCAGCTACGGTTTCGGCTCATCCTGGGGCACTTACCAGCCCAAACGAATTGCAGCAGCTCCCCCTGCAACCGATGAAGCATCTCCTTTGGGGGCTGCAGTGGGAGGGTCTGGAACAGATACAAGATTTGGGTAAAATCGTCATTTTTAAGGCCGCTATCCGTCCCAGCGAGGACAGCGCGTACAACCTCCAGCGCGCTAAATCCGCTTTCACCCTTTGCAACAGGTCATGATAGTTCAACGCCGACACCTCCGCTATGGTCGGGGAAATCTGCAGGCCCAAGTATGAGATGGATTGCGAAGCCCACTTAATTGATTATTTAATTTTTTAAGCAGTCGCTGACCCCCTGAGTAGGCTTTGTTGACCTCTAGGATTCCCCAGACCACAGGTTAATAACAACTGACGTAAGAATTAAATGATTTGTTGCCTGTTTTTTCATGTTCATGCTAAATATTTGTCTGCCTTGGTATGCTTGGCTTTACCAAATCATTTTCCACTGCCTATTAGGTTGCTAACCCTCCTCTTGCACTGGTCAGTTTGGCATGTTCGTTTTATTCTAATTTCATTGTTCTTACCAAGCCTTTTAGTCTTACTTTCTCACTTTGTTTTGATAAGGATACAACAATATTACATCTTGGGAAAACTAAAGAATGAAGGTTTAATGTTTGATATGAAAGTTAGTAAGAATGGTCAGTAGTTAGTAGTTGCATTTTGAAAAGCAGTATCAAGAGGAAAATCTCAGTTTATTACATATGTTAAGTAGATGAAATCAATGATCCACTAAACAAAACTAAAAAACAGGAGTGAGTTAGCTGACATATTGTTCTTGGTAAGTTGAGCAAATAGCAAGAAAGATGACTTCATTCTGTTGATGTAGACAATACTCCATTTCCGATGAGACTGATGGTGTCATGCTGTTAGTACATTCCTCAACGTTTGGCGTTTCCTTTAACTTGCAGAGTCATAGAATCTCCATCTCTTCAGCAAGTAATGATCTAACAGTTTGTGTCACCTGCCATGCGTCTTTGATTATACTAGGGTTATTGAAAATAAAGGAAGAGGTGTCAACATTTCAAAGACATGTCAGAAACCAAGTAAAGCCTTTACACTGTTTCAATCCAAAATTCTTGGATTTTATTACAAGCCTTGAAGATATATTCTCCTGTTCCCTCCTTGAACAAGGTTTTATAGCTTTACATCTTTCAGAAGTTAGCTGTATTAAGAATTCTTTGTTTGATGTGTCACTAAATCAGAACATTGAGTTTAAGCTAAAGTTGTTCAACGTTATATAAAAATGTTGATGTTATGTTGCTAAGTGTATTATTGTTCATGTTTGGAGCAAATCACATTGCCCTCTCCACAAGTTTGCATTTTGATGATTGCATCTCCTAAGCAGGCCTTGAGGTTTATGTACTAAGATCTCTACTTTACTCATAGATTATAAACCCTTTCAAAAATGGTGAAAGGCACCATTTGATTGGAGTTCTATGTTTAAGTGATGGACAGTGTATTAAAAACACGTATTTCTTCCAGTTAGGAGTTAATTGTTTACTTTGATATCTGATTCACACCAATTATCTTGCATGCTAACCAGTATCTAGCATGTAAACATCAGAAATCGCACTTGAGAATGCAATATTGGTGAGTTTAGTCCCTTTTAGACATCCCTGATAAAATACAACATCTTGAGAGGGGTTGTTTTGATGTGGTTATTATTTGTCAATAATCTTTAATATGAGTGTAGCAATTAATCTTTCACCTGCTGTCAAAAGACAAGCAATTTGGAGCTACTGGCTCCAAACGGCACACATCTGCACTCTCTTGATTGGCCCGTAATGAGCTTATATGTGAAATAGAAGTTGTTTCAGTATTCCCAAATCCTTTCTTAGTGGCCGCTACTTTTGTAGGCAAGCATGTGTACAGTTAGCAATTTTTTTCTTGGTTCTTTTATACCTGATGGTTAGATTAATTTGTTACCCTACAAGCTTTTTTGACCTTTGTCTAGGCGCATCATTTGACTGGATGATCGGAGGGGGTGGGGATCCTATTTTTATTTCTCTTCTGAATAGTGCTTTCACTTTATTTTTCATGTCCATGTGATATGTTCTGTATTTTCAACATATTCATAGTTTCTTCCACTGAGATTGGGCAAATTTTCTTGAAATAATTTGATGTGATGGTCCTTTTACAGGAAATCACATTGCTCACGTTTCTCAGAAACTCTTCTTTTTACTTAGAAAAAAAAAGTATTGAGGAACGATATCTGGATAGGAGTCTTTTAGTTTACGTATGCTAGAAACTACTACTGAAAGTAATCTTTTTTGCTGTTTTACTAATAGGTTGCCTCACATCCGTGCCTAGCATCCTTCTGCTAGATGCTACAATGTCTTTGTCCAAGTCATACATTGATTTTGCTATGTCTTTTTTACATAGAGGATTTATTTTGTTATTATGAATGGCTACCATTTTAAGTTTCCTTTATTTACTGGTGTGATATTGCTCCTCATTCCATTTGGATATATAGCTGTCTATGTGTATTTCATTTGTTTGATATAAAGTAGTTTGCTACTGAGCTGAGAAGCCTGTGTGCTGGGGTCAGTAAGCCTTGCCTCCTTTGATTGGCAAACTGCTTCCTGTACATGCCGGTTTAACAATTGAAAGAGTACTTCTTGTACATGCAGATATAAATTCTGTCGAGATGATGTAGCAAAGTGGCATTCACACATATAAGGCTCACTTTGCGCCTAAAATGGCCTTGTACATGCAATAGACTCACAATGTACAGCTGCCATCAATAGCATCTTATCTGCTTACCCACCACACCCCTTTCAGTATTACTTCTCATTGAAGTTCACAAAGGCTACAAATTGCTTACCCCTACTCTCCAGGTGGTCAATGTCTGAAAAATAGATTTTAACTCTGTTAACCAAGGAGTGCCACATTTAGAAGTGTAAAAATGTTAAATCATATTGTAAAACATTGTCATACCATGCCATTATATTTTGAAAGTTTGCCTGAAACTCTCTGTAAACATTACCTTGAGATTTTTCCCTATGATGTCAAGATCTTCTTGTTGTCTGTAGTGCCTGTAGACAGTTTTTGATTTCTTGCACTTCTGGCTTGCTACAACTGGAATGTAGCTAATTAGTGATATGCCTGCTTGTCGCTATGAAATTACACGTCTGCTGATAAGCTACAGTGGCTCCATGGTGTCTAGTCTGCTCTGAGCACTGTCTCTCTGTCTGTTGATGGCTTGACTGCTGCCCAGGCATAATACAATGGATTATGCCCTAAGGGGGGGTCGGGAATGGATGAAAAAATAGGGGATCTGCTACTCTGAGCAGTAGAAGCCAAATATACGTTCTGCCAGATGCCGTAGGATTTCCACTTTAATGTTTTGTGGCTTGTGCCTTAGCCACTAAATCCATAGAATTGTTGAAGGATCCACATGCACACCAAAGAATTCACATGCAGTATGTCTACGCCTTCCCCCTTTTCCTTCAAGTTTGTATTTTATTATGTTATGTCTGGTCCCTTTAGCAAAGAGTAAAACATATATGTGGAATTGTGTTTCAACATCTTACCATGTGTCTAAAATAGAAATAGAGTAAAAATTATGCAAAAAGATAGACACTTTCAATGGGATTAGAAAAAATAAGTCAAACAAGATATTTCCTATGAGAGTACTAATCATTTTTTCTGCCATTAATTTACAGGTGCTGTGATTGCAAACTCTTCTATGACATTCAGGAAACATGGTGAGGAAACCCAATGTATGACAATTCCTCAAGACTCAGACAGAAAAGAGAGCAAGAATAATCACAACACAGGTTAGCAGGAAGCATTGGCATTATTTTAAAAAGAATGCTGTGAGATATTGGGTTTTTGGTTGAGGGGGGTGTAAGCCCTTCTCAAGCAACACCCACAAACTTTGTCAGGGTGAATGACTGAAAGTCACTAAATTAACCAGTGCTTAACCCTCTGGTAGCTTGGCACAAAATCAGTCAGGCTTAACTTAGAGGCAATGTGTAAAGTATTTAAACAGCACACAAACTGTAGTAAAGTGAAAACACAACACAAGAAACATCCCATACCAATTTAGAAATATAGAGTAACATTTTATACAATTTTTGCCAACAGAATGATAAAAATCCGGGGACATGCAATTTTAAAGATTTAAGGGAAGTATAGCGCCTAAAAGCACAAAGCGCCACTTGTGGTTATGTGGTCGTGTGAGACCGGGTGAAAAGTCACAAGTTCAGGCTGACCGTGTCTTTGAAGTGCAAATGTGACAGGTGACAGTTCCAACCCCTCATCAAGTCAGAATGACCCCTCCTGCCAACACCCAGAATGGTCATTATGTGGCTGTCTGGGAGGAATACACAAAGACCAACTGAGAACTGCACCTAGTCATGTGACCCAGGAACAGGCTGCAGGCACCAAATGGTTAGGGAAAGAAAAAGCTAACTTTCTAAAAGTGGCATTTTCAAAATTGTGACTTAAAATCTGAGTTTACCATTAAAGAGAGTTTTAAATTACAATTCCTCAGACACCATACATGATTATCCTCCTTGCTTACAAACAAAAGTTGTCACTTATTAAATGTAATAAGGTAACCCAAGGTTAGCCTATGGGAGAGATAGACCTTGCAATAGTGAAATACGAATGTAAGTGTTTTTTCACTACCAGGGCACGTAAAACTTAAAAGTACATGTCAAACTTTTGAAATACAGTGCAACTTACCCTACGGGCTGTTTAGGGCCTACCCTAGGGATGACATATATGTATTAAAAAGGAAGGTTTAGGCCTGGCAAAAAGGTTTATTATGTCAGATAGTTCCTAGGAATCCCCAGGACCTGCGCGTTTTGGATGACCTAAACTGAGGGCTTGGTGTCCAAACCACTTCCGGACACCCCCACAGGATATGTCAGCCGTTAGACCAGCTAACTCTACAGTGCCACTACCACCCCCTGTATCTTACAGTGGTGTAGGTAGTTTCTGGCAACCACTGAACATGACAACCCTGATTCCTCAGGGATCGTGGAGAACAGTACAGTACTTTTTGCTCAGTCACTCATGCTTGCTTATTCTCAGTAAGTACACAGGAGGGCAATCAGGACATTTCAATAAGTATTTATTGGTCCAGCGTTAGTCTTGTGTAAAACATATTTGCTGCGACAATCAGGAGACAGAAGCAAACGAAAGAAATCGCAAGTACTAATATGGTAAATAGTGTATACATTTCTACCATACTGCTAAAAAGATGAACATATACAGTTCAGATAAAATAGTAGCATTTGCATAATCCTATAATGCGCGCCCCAAGTAATTTGCCTAAGTGTACCTAACTTAGATATGTAGGGGTAGCATGTATATGTGTATAGATATATATATGTATGTATCTAGCCAAGAATCCCCTAGGAAGAACCAGCCCCTCACCTGATGGTTGAGAATGAAGGACCCCGTCTCTGCTTCGAGGATGACACCCGCAAGGGATGTCAGACCACTGCGTGTCGAAGATTCAGCATGCAGGACCCTGTGTCAGCGTGGAAGTAATTCTCCTCTAATTTGCAGGGGGGAATAAGGGTCTTATATACTAGAGTGGTCACTCCAGGGTTTCTTCTAGAATAAATATGTTTTGAAAACAGTCATAACTGTTTTGAAAACAATCATAAATGTTTTTCCAAACAAATGCGATCATGCACAGCTGGCTGTTGGCCAAGGATGAAAAAAAGTGATGACCCTTATACAGAATTATGCAGTGCCTGAGGGCTTGTTTATGTATGTCAGGTACAGGGATTATGATAGAATACTAAGAGCCTGGTGTCGAAGAGACAGGAGCAAGCTACTAGGTAAAAGGTCACCTGTTTCAGAACCATTATTGTCATGTGGATGGGACAATGTATGTAAAAAGGGGTATACATGACAGGACTAGCCTAAAAGGACATGACAAAACCTACACAGGGGCTGCAGTGGCAGACCTGAGAAATGTTTTAAAAGGCTACTTAAGTGGCTGCAGGCCCACTTGTAGCATTTATTTTACAGGCCCTGGGTACATGTGGTACCACTATATTAGTGGCTTACAAGTAAATTAAATGTGCCAATTGTGTGTAAGACAGATCTTACCATGTTTAAAGAAGAGAGCACAAACACTTTAGCACTGGATAGCAGTGGTAAAGTGTGCAGAGTTCTAAAAGTCAACACAAATGGGTTCAGAAAACAGGAGAGGCAAAGTCAAAAAGTTTAGGGGTGACACTGCAGAGAGGGCCAGGTCCAACAAGTATGATTGGAATATTACGTATAAGTGATAAAGTATAGGGAGTTGCAGAGGGAAAGTAGATGTTGACGAATATTAGTCTCTAGATCCCTTATTGGTTCAAATGTCTTTGGAAAACAAACAGAAGATTATGAAAGCTACATCTTTACTGTACAGATCATTTCAGCAGGAAAGAGGAGGCAGTGTCCCATTTCTCTCAACGGAGTTTATAAAGTTTGAAAACATAGCTGTAATGGCATGAATGTATTTTATATTTATAAATCAACAGATGTATAACCCGTTATTACTAAGAAAGTTTTTATGAAGGATATTGTATTTTACAGTTGTGTCATGCAAAAGTCCCTTGCAAAAGTGTCTTGTATGAGGCATTGCTAATGTGTGATTTTTAAAAAATCTTTTTATTTTTTATCTTTAAGACATAATTGATCAGGAGCATATTACATATAAATCTGAGCATCATGGCATAAAGGTTGTTTTTCCTTTCTTTCTCGTTCTCTTACCTTTAGAAAGGATTTTAAAAAATCAAACATGGGTTCCCAGTTCTTTTTCAGATTTTGTCGTTTGTCTCCATACCTGACAAATCAATAAATTGATACCACGTTTCTTTCACATCAAGCTGGTTACAGTCCAGCTATAATCTTGCAATCTGTAATCTGGCGAGAACAACAGCGGCAAGGAAAATACCCTTGAATCTTTCCGAAATTAGTTCAGAATACCCTGGCAATATTACTTCAGGCGACATCACAATTTCTATTTTTATCAGCTGGCCAAGCTACCGTTCCACCTGTTGCCAATAGATCTGTACAGCCTGGCATGTAATAAACATGTGGACTGTGTTAGCATTGTCGGTATAACATCTAGGACATTTTGAATCAGCCCGATATCCACATTTATGCAACCTATCCACCATATAGTAAATATCCTGAATAAATTAATTATGGTGAATTTTAAGCCTAGAAACATTTAAAAGTTTGTGACTTAAGTTAATACTGTCCTGTACCTGCTTGGGTAAAATGGGGTCAGAAAGCTTCCGGGACCATTGATCCACACGTTTTTGAATATTGGATTGCTTCTCCAAACAAAGAGCATAAACTTTACCGATAACACCCTTATGTCTAGAAGACTGCAGATATTCAAAAAAAGTAATGGATTTCTGATTAATCCCTTGGCCTCTAAAGTAATGCCTAATCTGTAAATACTTAAAATATTCAGAACCTGGGATTTGATAGGTTGATGACAATGTATCAGATTGAAATAGAGAACTGTCTCCAAATAATTGGCCAACTGTCTGCAGTTTGTGCTCGACCAGGTATGGACTAACCCATCTGGTGAAAAGCTGGGAAAGCATGACTTATGCCATAAAGAACTATATTTGTTAATTCTAGCAATCTGCAATTTATTAGAAATGGCATTCCAGACTCACACGTATTCCTGCAGGATCTTAAATCTTGTTCTTTTGGAATAGGAAGGTTAAAAAAATCCTGGCACTGATGTTAAGTCGCAATATAGATCCCTTAAAGGCCAGGTGGTTGAAGAAAGGCCAAGAACCTGCGAGAGCCTCATTGAAAAACTAGCTAAAAAATAAAACTTTAAGCATGGAAGTGCCCATCCCCTTTCGCTTTATGGTTATTGCAGCCGAGAGAGCGCTCTCCTTGGTTTCCTGTTTTGCCATATGAATTAAGACCACATTCTGTCAATCTTAATGAAAAATGAATTAGGGATCCAGATAGGTAAAACAGGAATTCCCCCCCCCCAACCTTTGGTAAAGCTAACATCTTAATGATGTGACATCGACCTCGAATACCAATAGGTACATTTTTCCATTTGATGAGAAGTTGTACAATATTAGTCATCAATGGGATATAATTCAGGGTAAATACCTCATCAATATTAGGTGTAATCTGAACCCCAAGATATGTAGCTATTGTTACAAATCGAGAGTCTTGGGCAAGGTGTTTACCATTATATAAGACTTGAGTCTTATCTAAATTCAAAGCATATTCAAAGCAATTGTCTTAATGAGCATTCTGATTCCACTGAGTTGCCTCAAAACAGCATTTAAAACCAAGTTACGGCCTGATTCTAAGAATCTGCCCTAGCTCAATTTCCAACCTTTGGAGTTTATCCCTCAATTTAATTGATCATTGCTATTCCTCCTTATGTTGACTAATCGTTTAAGCTAGTGTAGCCCCCCCCAATTATGGCTAAAGCATAATTTAACATAGTAGAAATACAAAACAATTCATGTTAGTGCACAGAGGTGCTGATTGGACTGCTGGGGGGTACAAATTCTGTGACTTAAATGTGGCTAAGTGGAAAGATTGCCTTTACATAGGGTTAACTAAATTCAGTGACAGAATACATTTGGGGTGCGATGTACAAAGCTTTTTTGTGGTGGCTATCCTTGCAATTCACAAAATCGTAGGGCTTTCTTGATGTACAAAAGCCCTTTTAAGAGTCAGGAAATTCTTTTCAACTCTTAAAAGGGCTGTTGCGATCCCTTCCAATCGCAAATAGGAGGGGGTGTAAAAGGGGCACCCTCCTGATATTTGCAAGTTGGAAGGAAATGTATCAATAGCTTCTGATTGCAGCTGTGGCTGCAATCCATTTATGAGTTACCAACCTCCATGCAGTGGCGGCAACTGATTAGAAAAGTGGAGGGTGTCCCGTTGGGACACCTTCCCCTTTCTGAATCATGTCAGCCACCTGGGGGGGTCGAGGCAGTGGTCCAGAGGACAACTGTCTTCTCACCGTAATGTTGTCCCACACAGGATTTAAAAAAAAAAATGAGTACCTCTTCCTTTAATGCACACGGACTGGTTTTAAAAAAAAAATTGTTCCCGTTTCAGAAAGCAAATCCACAGGTGGAGGTCCGCTGTACCTTGCAGGCCTCCATCTCTGCACTGACAGCCATTCACAGGCAGTAGCAAATTCTACCCTGCCTAATTAATATTCATTAGGCAGGTCATTTTGCAACCCCCCTCACCCCCTCAAATAGACAGTTTGTGGTGCGACCTGGTAGTACATAGGTTACATTGCAAATTGCATTCTCACTTGCAAGCCAGTCGGTGTGCAAATTGCATCCCTGGTTTGTGAATTGGAATTATCAGACTCATAATTTCTTGTCTTCTGAAGGCAGAGTGGGTGTTGGCAGTGTCAAGAACTATCGGCCCATCTCGCTCCTCCCCTTCGCAGCCAAAGTTGCAGAGAAAACCGTCAACAGGAAACTGACACGATTCATTGAAGAGAACGCCGTCCTCGACCCGTCCCAATCCGGATTCCGAAGCAACCACAGCACAGAGACCGCCCTACTCGCCGCCACAGACGACATCCGCACCCTCCTGGACCAAGGCCACTCCGCAGCCCTCATCCTACTCGACCTTTCAGCGGCCTTCGACACCGTCTCCCACCGCACACTAGTCGCCAGACTACACGACGCAGGCATACAAGGAACAGCCCTGGACTGGATCCGATCTTTGCTCACCGGAAGAAGCCAAAGGATCAGACTCCCACCCTTCCTCTCCGACCCCACGAAAATCACCTGCGGAGTCCCACTGGGTTCATCACTGAGCCCCACCCTCTTCAACATCTACATGGCCCCCTCGCAGCCATCGTCCGACAACACGGCCTCAACATCATATCCTACGCCGACGACACCCAGCTCATCCTCTCCCTCACCAAAGACCCCACCACTGCCAAACTCAACTTCCAGAAAGGAATGCAAGACGTCGCAGTCTGGATGACCAACAGCTGCCTGAAGCTCAATGCCGAGAAGACAGAAGTCCTCGTCCTCGGTACCACCCCTTCTGCATGGGACAGCACCTGGTGGCCGACCGCCCTTGGAAGCCCACCTACCCCCTCAGACCACGCCAAGAACCTCGGCATCGTACTCGACTCATCACTCACCATGAACCGACAGGTCAACGCCATCACCTCCAGCTGCTTCAACACCCTCCGCATCCTCCGCAAGACCTTCAAGTGGATCCCCCCATAGTCAAGGAAGACAGTCACCCACGCACTCATCACCAGCAGACTGGACTATGGAAACGCACTCTACGCCGGCATCAACAAGTCCCTACTCTGCAAACTCCAAACAATACAGAACACCGCCGCCAGACTCGTCCTCGGCATCCCCCGACATGAACACATCAGCCAACACCTACGAAGTCTCCACTGGCTCCCCGTGGAGAAAAGAGTCACTTTCAAAATCCTCACTCACGCCTACAAATGCCTAAACAACAACGGACCCAAATACCTCAACGACAGAATCAACTTCCACGTACCCAAAAGAAACCTCGCACTGGCCGAAACCCCACGCATCCACAGAGCCAGAGCAGGCGGAAGATCCTTCTCTCACATTGCAGCCAAGACCTGGAACGAGCTACCGGCAGACATCAGACGCACCCCCTCCCTGAACACCTTCAGGAAGACCCTCAAGACCTGGCTCTTCGGCTAAACAGATCTGCGGACCCCCCCCCCTCAGCGCCTTGAGACCCTCACGGGTGAGTAGCGCGCTTACAAGTCCCTGATTGATTGATTGATTGATTGTTTCGGCCTTTAGGCTTCTTCAAGACAAAAACTATTGTAATTTGTTCTTAACTAGATATAACAGTTCAGAGCATATTGTGCATTCAGTGTCAAAGTAACCTGATAAAAGAACATTTGAGCATAGTTGTCAGAGAGTAGTGTAGACATAAGGCAAATGTAAAGTGGTTAACCCCACTAAGGAGTAAGAGCTATGGGACCTGGGAATTACTTCTATTTATTGCTGGTTTTATTGTTTTAGCAAGCATAAGGATATGGATACACTTGGAGCAGATAGACTTACCATTGACCCTGGAGTGCTCTGGTGGGTGTCTATCTAAATGTTTGCTATGATATTAGTCAGAGTATAATTTTGCTAATCAGGATAGGACATTGTGGAGAATATCTGTAATATAGTCAAGTGAGATGAATTTTAATTGTTTTTCAATTTTTCTTGTAATGCAAGGATGAGGGTGGTGGAGGCTGTATGAGTTTGAGTGGCTAGCAGATTTGATAGGGTGCTTAGTGTGTAGGGGCTGAGCTTACCCTGAGTGTGATTGGGCCACTGTTCTCAGTAAATTGCTTCAGAAATTATTCTTGTTAGGGAAATAACAAAGTCTCACAAACGTTTTTTAAAAAGCTACCATTTAAAATGACAATAAGGTAATTTGGAGGCTAATATGGTATCAATAAAAATGTATTTTGTGGTTTGTATTTGTCGATTGTAGATGAGTATCCTGTATTGTGTGTATACTAAATTTTAATGAGGCATTCTAAAGAGAATTGTAAATGAGTATTACAAGGGCAACATCATGTAGAATCGTCTGTTGTTTCATATCTGGTTAATTTTATAGAATGGATTGGCGTAAAATGAACTACCCATGTAATGAGACTACATACTACGTAAGGAATTGGTATTGAGACTGGTTTGGGGGCTAGTCTCTTTTGGTTTCTGATGTCCCTCGTCATCCATTTTATTTTACCAAGGAGAAATAGAGTCATAGGGATTTGTGGCCGGGGTACATTGTCCTAAAGAAATGGCCACTCTGGCTGTCTGTCTAAGCTGATCGTAGCTCAGGTTTTCAGCTTTGGGTCTGATTGGTTCTTATGTTCCAGTGTTGAGGACACAGCTAACATTTGTGCAGTGCTGCTATGCCATTTGTAGGTGTTTGGGCATACATTAGTGTTTTTCTGGGCATAAAGTTATTTGTTGTTAAACAGATTTATCAAGCCCTGTGGAAAATGACTGTTATCCCTCCTACTGTGTTTAAGAGATAACATATCTTCACCCTCCTGTAGAGAATAACAAGTATGAACTGAAATGCGACAACTGCCTGTTTCCTTTGCATGTATATTTATTTAATATTTATGGTATTTTCTTCAGAGACATATTAACATGGATTACAGTGTGACAGTCAGAATGTACTGTGCATAAGAATTTTTCAGTATATGGGGTTGATCAAACAGTGGAGAGAGATTGTTGGGAAGATATGTACACAGCAGCAGTAAAAAAGACCAGTGTCAAAAATAATATTCTACTCTGGTTCAAGATAGCAGGTTAACAAATCAGGTCCATTGCTGAGGTGCACTGTTATGCTTTGTATGAAGATACAGAGAGAGGCTGCCAATCGGGTGTCAGGAGGTGTGTGTTCCAGCGTCAAGAAGCAATGAGAAGATAGACCTGAAAACAGGGGGATTTAGGGACGGGGAGTGTGTGTACATGTTGGAAACAGAGATGGTGACTAGGAGCGTAGTTGCTAATTGTCTATGTGAGGTAAAAGTGAAAGGCTTTTAATTGATTTGAAGGCAAGGTCCACAAATATGCTTTGGGTTCGGTGATAGGCAGAGAACCAGATGCCATAGTGTCAGTAGACTATGGCTGGTTGATGGGGATGTTATGGGTGAAGTCAAGAACTTTTTTCAGCGACTTGACTAGGTTCTCTAGGAGGATGTTGAATTGTCGAGTTTGTTGAAGCGCAATTCATCAATCAGGGTCAAGGCTGTAGTGGAAGTGAGGGCTGATCTCCAGATATTAGTATTTAGTAATGTAGCAAAGGAGGTAATAAAGACAAGCGTCTTGAGATTTCTGTTATATTTAACGTTTAAAATTGAGTGAAGAGGGAGGAGATGGAGCGAGGGTATGATGACTTGGAAGCATTATGGAGGAAAAGTAGACAATCTTAATCATATGCCAGGTTGAGGAACTATGGACTAAGGTGATACAATCTGAGACATGAGCATGGAATGAAAGTGAGGGGATGATATGAAGATTTGACTGTATTTATTTATTGTACTTTTATGCATTTTAATTGATACAAAATAAAGTTTCTTGACTGACTAACTGTATCCCTGTAGAGGCAATCATCTAAAAATTTCAGGAGAGATGAGCCCCCTTATGTAGGTGGTAGTAAAAGTACATTTCTTAGTGATAGATAAAGAATTAATCGTGTGCTTTTGTGTGTGTTTTGTTAGACCTGCCATTTTTAGCAGGTTTACCCCCGGACTTTTTGCTTTATGACCTCCTGTTTTTTAATCAATTTTTTGTTGGCTTTAGGACTCTGGGCACTTTACCACTGCTAATCAGTGCTAAAGCACATATTCTTTCTGTGTAAATTGTGATTATGATTGATTATCCATAATTTGCATATTTGATTTACTGGTAAGTCCCAAGTAACATGCACTGAGTGTGCCGGCGCCTGTAAATCAAATGCTACTAGTGGGCTTGCAGCACTGGTTGCGCCACCCACATGAGTAGCCCTGTAATGTGTCTCAGACCTGCCACTGCAGTCCCTGCGCTCGCAGGTTTAAACTGCCAAGTCAACCTGGCAAGTGCACCCACTTGCCCGGTCCTAACCTTCTCTTTTCTTACATGTAAGTCACCCCTCCGGTAGATCCAAGGCACCCCCATGGGCAAGGTGCAGTGTATGTGAAAGGTAGGACATGTGCTGGTATGTTTTATATGTCATGATAGTGAAATACTGTGCATTCCGTTTTTCACTATTGAAAGGCTCTCTGTCCCATAGGTTAACATGGGAGCTGCTTTGTAACATCTTACAAGTGTAACTTTCCATTGGGACAAGATAGAGAAATTGAGTTTAGGCTCTCTGAACTCGGAATTTAATAACACATCTTTTTTGTAAAGGTGATTTTTAAATTGTGTATTTGAAAATGCCTCTTTTAGAAAGTGGGCATTTTCTTGCTTTACCACCCTGTGTGCCTCTGCCTGTTTGTGTATTCACTGTCTGGTTTTGGGGTGACAGGAGCTGGGGATGTGCATTCACTCTAGACAGTCACAAGGGGGGTTGAGGTGTGCCCTGCCTTTCCTGGGTGACTCACAGCCAGGCTGAATATACCTTGTCTGTATTTAGAGTGGTGGGAGGAGTTTCACTAGCACTTGAATAGACCGTGCCTCCTTTTCACAATGCTGTCTCCACCTCCTGTAGTGAATCTGGACCAGGGAGGACAGAGCTGGTTTTTACTGAGCTCAGAGTCTCTCGCCACAAAAACTACAAAGAGGAAATGGGGTATAAATATTAGATCTAAAACCCCAGAACTTTAGATCTCTTCTGGAAACAAGAGGACCCTACCAAGAAGAAGAGCTGTGTGAGGAGCGCTGCCCCTGATGTGTGAGGGGTGGGTTGGCCTGCAGTTGCTGCTTCTATCTGTGGGCAGAGGAAAAGGACTGACTCTTTTTGCCCTGCTGTGGTATCCTGCTTGAGAAGCTCTCCAAGGGCTTGTGTGTGCTTGCCTACTGTTAGAAGTCGCAAAGAAATCAAAGACTTCAAAAGATCCTTGCTGGATTCAAAAGTAACCTGCCTGGAAGGAGAGTTGGGAAAGCTGTGTGAGGAGGGCTCCCGTGATGTATTTCGGGTGGGTTGGCCTGCAGTTGTATGTCCTGTCGAGCAGGGGAAGGACTGGACTGTTCTTCATCTTAACAAAAGAGGGAAGCGCGTGGAGAACTCTTTATCCCTCACTTTAAGTGCAGGCTGAACTGCTCGTGGTCCTTCAATTAGCGCGTGGTGAGTGCTGCTTACACCTATAGGATCAGCATGTGGCTGGTCCCCTTGGTATTGTGAGCTTCAAGTTCCTGAGGAGCGCTGTGTATTGGGTGCAAGGGAAGCGTCCTTTCAGGTGCAGGAGAATGCGAATGCCACGCTCCAGCTTGCTGCCTGTACCGACTTGGAGAAGCGAGTCTCCTTTTCCCCGCAGCAGTGGTAAAAACTGTCCTCCTTCTGAAAAGGAGGACCACGACGTATGCTGCTGAAGGGAGAGGGGCCGTCCCGTGGCCCCACCTCCTTGTCTAGGACCCTGCTGTCTGCCGTCGAGAACCCCTCAGCCCGGACCTCCCCTCACCCAAGCGTGCTGGTGGAGTGACGCTGGGGGAAGCCTATGTTGGAGGACTAACACCGCCAGCACCTTCTAGCCGGTTGCCTTGAAGCCGCAGGAGAGACCACCGTCCCGCGCCTCTTTCGCGGGCGGCCCTGGCCAATGTAACGAGGCAGTCTTCCTTGTGGTAGCTGCGCCGCGGGGTTGAAGGCAGCCGCCTGGAGCTGCTCGAGGTAGGGGGACCCAGTGAGGTCTCTCCAATGGTTTGGGGCATTCTGGGTGAAGCAGCAGCCCCGTGCAATTGCGGGCTGCTGTACTCTGTACACGGGGGACCCAGCGAGGTCTCCCCATTGATTCCTAGCTTGTGGGGGAGCGCTGGTGCTAGCGTGGCCATAGTGGGGTGAGCCCATGATGAGGCCCCCGCTTGGGAACAGCCCACACTCAAGAAACCAAGTAAAGTTACCGTATTGACTGTGGTAGGTACCCAAGTGTTCCTGGTTCCTACCGGTGTTTGCATTACCACATCACGCATAATGGAGCGCAAGGGCGCTGCGACCTGTAATTTCGCGGTGAAAGGCATTATGATTCACATGCACATGCCATAACCAAATTTCTGCATTAGGTCTGATGCTAGCCTATCTATGTGTTGTTTTGTGCATGGCGTTGCCAGTGTCACGTGTACTGCTCCTGATATATGGATGTATGTCGTTTTTGATCCTTGTAAAGACAGGATAGCGAGTATCATTTTCAGGATATGCCTGTTATATACAGTGGTGTTGTTTTATAACATACCGATAAGTATTTACTTTAGTGCACTAACTGTGATGATTATGACAATTGCCTAGTTGGCAAAGTGATTTATGATTTATGTGATTGTGGTCTATGTGTTTATATACAATATATGAGATATTTTTATTTACTACTGTGTGGAGTCTCTTTTGTGGTGTATTTATTGTGTCACTGGTGTGTGTGTTGTGCTAACGCTTTACACATTGGCTCTGGAATAAGCCTTACTGCTTGTGCCAAGCTACCAAGGGGGTGAGCAAGAGTTATCTTGGGTGGGTTCTGCATGGTTTAGGTCTAGCCAACCTGAAACCCCATTTCTAACAGTGTGTGTTTGTAAACTTCATGCATTCTTTTCCCAGACTATTTTACTGCCATCCATCCTGACATTTTACCTCCACTTCAAGAAGAGAAACAACTTCATTGCAGAGATTGGGCTACTTCCAAAGACCCAGAAATCAGTAAACATCCTACCAAAGGTATGTGAGATAGTATACTGAACAGTGGCATCCCTTCTGATCAAGCATCATTACAAAATAACAGTGCTCACGGGTGTCAAGGCTCAAACACGTACTGGTAGGTGAACCCACAGCATGAATGAATGCATTAGGTAAGGATTCAAAATTGGTGGAAAAATATTTCACCTTGTTATTGGTACCTTAATTTGCCTGGCAGCCAAAAGGGTGACTAATAAATGGTGACTTCAGGGTTTTCAAGATTGGAGTCATCATCTCCAAAACTTAACAGAATCAATATATGCAAAAAATTATCTCAGCTGTAGGTGTAGGCCCATGTTGCTAGGCAGAGCTAGGTTTCAGTCCTACCTCCTTTTATTAGTTTGTAGCCTGAAAGTGCTTCACTAGAAACTGGTGTTCCAACATTGAGGAGGCTCTTCACTTATCAGTCACACTGAGTCCTTCAATCAAAGCAATTCTGCTTTCCTACCCATTCCGACTTACTAAATGGACAATCCCCAGCCCTCAAAAATTGCTGTTGGGAACTGCCACATTGCCAAATGCATGTGCAGCCCATCGAGCTCTGCAGAGATTGACACATCCTTAGAGCCATTGGCAGTCTCTCTCTCTCTCTCTCTCTCTCTCTCTCTCTGTCTCTCTCTTTTCTCTCTCGCTTTCTCTCTCTCTCTGTTTTTTCTCTCTCTCTCTTTCTTCCTCTCTCAAATTGCCAACAGCATGCACTGACCAGCCACCATTTCTTTGGATCCACTGACCCCACACACTTCTCTGAAACAGAAATAGTAAATGCCTGTCATAGCCAATAATGGCCAAACAATAGCCTCTTTCTGCATACTGGTGTAAAACCATTAATTATCTCCCCCACCTGTGCCCCCAAGAAGACCTACAGGAAGGAGTCTGTGTTTGTGTTTTCTGCTTTCATCAAGCCAGGTCCGTGACAGAAGCTGATTCTATCCTTTCCATCCATAATCTCACCAGAAAGAACTGCCATTGAAATAAGTTATTGGATGCCAGACATCATGCTCCCAGGAAAACCTTAATTAGCCATATACATGGTGAAAATCCATCAAACTTTGGGGGACATAAGTTTGTGCCTTTGACTGAAAGTATAATTTGATCAGTGGGTAAAGCACTCACCCAAATCATCGTCGTTTAATGTGTGAGTCATTCTGTATTGCTTGGATATAGTCTCTGCTGCTGGCGGTTGATGTTTCATGAAGCATTCACTGAAAACACTTATTGCAGCGAAAAGCGTGGAGTGTGGAGCCACTGATGACCAACACAGATCCTTAGCTTTTCATTTCTTTTTTCTTTTATTTTTATTAAACAAAAGAGAATTGACATTGTACATTACTAGAAAAGAGGGAGAATATCCAAATTGACATGTAATTACATTAGCAGTGAAGATGATTCACACAGGTGACAGACCGGAGGTTACAGTTTTATGATGGATCAAGTTCTTCGTTTGGATGGACAATGGGTGGGACACAGACATATCCTCGATATGCATTCCATTTATTCCATATAGAGGACCATTTTTTGGGGCACCCCCGTGCAACATATACAGTTTTTTCTCTGGTCATGCACCAGTCCATGTCCGATCTCCAAACTGCGACTTTAGGCGGTACTCCAGCGCCCCACAATTGGGCAATGTTCCTTTTTGCCACCATTAGGCCCAGCGTAACCCATATAATGTCTTTTCTGTTCAAGTCTGTGGGTTCCCAAACATTCAAGAGACATCTTTTGGCTTCAGGTCCAATAACACACTCAAGGACCTCCCCAATACATTTGTGAATTCCTGCCCAGTACTTCTGAACATGTACGCATTCCCATAGTATATGCATAAAGGTGCCCGTTTGCCCACAATTCCTCCTACACAGTCCCTCGTCTGTTCTACCCATACTAACAAGCCGGGACCCAGACACATAAACCCTATGGAGGATCTTGAGCTGGACCAGGCGCAGTCTGGAGGAGATTGCGACATCACGCGGGGAGGCGACTGCCTCTTGCCATTGCTCGTCGTCAAGCTCTAGCCCATCCCCTGCCCAACGCTCCCTGACCATCCGGAGGGGATCCGGAATATTATTGATCAATTTTTTGTAGGTCAGAGATATTACTTTTGTTGGCAGATATCCGTCCAGTAATCTATCCTCCAATGGCGAAGATTCTGGGGGAGAGGCGCCCTTGGGTATGCATGTCGTAAGTGCGTGACGCACCTGCAGGTATCGGAAATACTCAGTATTTACTAACTCAAATTCTTGCTTCAAGAAATCGAATGTTACCACCTCCCCATTTTTCCATTGGTCTCCTATCTTCGAGATCCCGATCAGGTCCCATTTATCGAACCCCTTCAAGGTCCGCAGTGTGCCTAACTGTTCTGTATCCCACAGGGGAGTAGCTAGTGTGAGTTTTTGGTCCCACCCCAGGCCTCGGTTCGCTGCATGCCACACCAGCACTGAGTGCTTAGTTGGTCCTGTTAGGGGAGTCTTCTGGGGTTTGGAATATAGGGCTGCGTTATAGTTCCCTCCTGGCAGTAGCCATTTGTCCATTCTATATCCCGGGTCATCAGCGCAACGGTAGGTGCCATGATTGATAGCTGCCAGCTGGGCTACCCAATAATATTTCTTAATATCGGGAAGGCCAATCCCCCCGTCATACCAGCTCAAAACTAGTTTCTGCAGAGCAATGCGGGATCTACCTTCCCAGAGCAATTCCCTTTGGAGACCCTCTATCTCTTTAAAGTACTTCGCTGGGACCAAATCCGGGTAGTTCTGTAACGTGTACAGAAAACGTGGTAGGGACATCATTTTGAAGAGCGCTGCTCTGCCCAACATAGAGAGCGGGAGCGCCTTCCAGTTCGCGACGTCGCTCTTCAGCCGCTGCAGGGGGGTGAGGAAGCAAATTACGATCATAACGGGGTTTAGGGTCAGCTGTGACGAAAATTCCCACGTATCGAAAGCCCTCCTGTACTGCTTGGGTAGGGCACCCCCTAGGCGGGAGAGGTGGGCTTCCACTGAGGACATACATTAATGACTTGCTCCAGTTTATTTTATACCCAGAATAGTTCCCAAAGTTGGTTAATATATTGAGTACTCTATGGAGCGACGCCGCGGGGGAGGCCTAATAGAGGAGAATATTGTCCGCATATAAAGAGATGCGGTCCTCCCATGTGTCAGTCCATTTCAGTCCACGGATTATTGGATCTCTGCGGATCCATGCCGCCAGTGGCTCCAGGGAGAGGGCGAAGAAAAGGGGTGATAGTGTACAGCCCTGTAGCTTTTCATTTCTTAGCGTTGGCATGCAGTTGATGTTATCTGTGTCTAAGGAATGCCCTGCTAATCTTGCATTATGCCTTTTCTTGCTGAGGTAATAAAAAATATTTTCCACATCCTTGTTGCAGTATGTTACACTCTTTGCCTTCATATAGGTTGAATCAGAAAAACCACATTTCTATTATAATTAATTGCCTGTTTATAGCTAAATTAATGAAACAACTAGAATGAGCATAATCCTCCATATTTGTTTAACTCAGTCCTTAACATAGCAAACAGGGGGTGGCAGAAAATCTTATAATTATAATGTGTTATTTGAGATATTCTGTGAGGTACAGGGACACACCTAACACTGTTCTGATTACTCTTAATGTACAATGGACTGAGGCGTTCCATGCTAAGTGCATCAGTAAGTGTGCAGGTTTACGTTTACTAGTTCTCACTGAGAAACCAATGAGAAATGAGATACAGTCACCACAGTGCTTATTGTTGAGGAATAACTTAGGGTAGTCTTCTAGGCAGAGGGACAGCACAGTAATAACAATCACCTCTACTTGCTTATGGACCACAATCCTTCAGAACCCATTAGGGACGCAATATAGACCAACTTTCATAGGACAATCGCATGTATGCTTCACACACTTTTAAAATCTGCTTCAGACCCAGTAAAGTTTTTAAAGAAAAAGTATCCAGACAATTAAGTGGCTGTCATTTTTAGGCCTGGCTCACTAGGTATAGGACTTTGGTGTCTAGCAACAGCGTCCAGTTGAGTAGAAGCATTATTCAGCCAGGGTTTTGGAAGGAAAACACCCTCTTACCTAAAAAAGGAAATTTCAGTTCGATATGCATAAAGTCTAGTGACAGAATACAATCGAAGTGGATGGGGCTGACCCAAAACACAACTGCCCCAATGGGGCCTCATTTAGAGTGAGTTGCTAAACTCCTAGTACTACTTAAAATGCAGCAGTTACACCATTGTAGTAGATGTGTGCGAAATAGTCTGGATTCAACATTTTCTGTTCCTGATTTGTGAATAACTAGCCATCATATTTACTGGCAGTTTACGGAAAGTGAACCCCAGCTTTAAGATTGTTCTACCATGAGCTGTGTGTATTATTGCATTTCAGTATTGTAGTAACACCTAATTTATTTAAATTAGAAGAACATAAATATGTTGAAGTTCAGTGAGCACATATTTATCACAGTTTCTTGCCATTCCGAAAGGAGACTCTTAATGTATGGATGAATTTGCATATAGCTGTGTCTGAACTGGGGTGGCGAAGTGAGCTAAAGAACGATGATGGATTCAACCCAGATCTGTGACTGGGGTGAGTGTCTGAAAAGTTTCAGCGCTCCGTCCATCGTCTCCTTGTGTTTGGATGAAGGAAACCAACAGAGGGACATGGCTTTGCAATTTTATCTTAAATATATCTAAATTAGGATCACAGATTGTTGCTTGTACCCTCAGGTAAGTAATTTTTCATCCCATAACATTAAAATGCAGCTATGAAGCTTCGCATTTGCATTGTGGTAACAATATACTCTCTCTTTTAAAATGTTCATCTCTGTTGCCTGATAACCTGGAATCAAAATGCGTTAAATAGATGTCTTTCCGTAATCTGTAATCTTGACCACTCAAATTCCAAGTGAAAAAATATTTTAGAAAGCTTTCAAAAATCGATTACAAAAGAAAAATGAAATAGCTCAGTTGGATAAATTCATTAGATGAGCCCTAATTCATCAGGTGTAATCAGTCCCTTTCAAAATCTCCACCTGTGTAAAACTATAGTGATCCACGTGATTTCAGGGTAAATTCAATATCTCCTGTAGATCTTTTCTGCCGGGTATTGCATTTTCAAAGCAAATACTCAACCTTTTAGGCAAAGTCTGTAACAAAGTTTTGGAATGGCACATATAAGAGCACCAGAGCATGGAAGGTTTATTGCAGCACCAAAACCCTGATTAGATCAGGTCGTCATTCAAATCTGAATCACTAAGCAAGAAGGAGACAAATCAGAGAGGTTACCAGAAAGCCAGTGTTACAGTTTAGTCTTCAGTTGTGCCCTCAGGGCAGCAGAGGGTTTTGTGGATGCTGGGAATGCAAACTTATTATTTTAAATCCAGTCATAGAATATTTGGTTAAAGTTCAACTTTTCCCGAAATACTCCAGGAGGTGTATATACTACTGCAACCATCCTACTGTGGAGCATGGTCATGGCAGCATCAAGTTACTGGGATGTTTCTTGTCTGGGGAGGATTGGGGCACATGTCAGGATTGAATTGAATATGACAGGAGAAGGTTAGCTATTTTATTTTTAGATACTAACGAAAATACAGAAAAGTAATTGAGGAGAAGCTGTTGCCATCTGCTACAAGGCTGAAACTGTGGTTGAAGTTCATCTTTCAACACCACGTACCCAAAGTACATTGTCAAAGCTACACTCTAGTAGGTAAGGAAAAAAGCTTAGGGGCTGATTTAGAGTTTGGCAGAGAGGATGCTCTATTGCAATAGCAAAACAGTATCCTCTCTGCCAAACTGAAGGTCCACCCGCTTGATTTACAGACGGTCTGACTGCTTCGACGGCCCGATGGAGTAAGGACCATTGGAGGTTTGGTCGTTGGACCGCCTGCCCGATTTAGAGTGGGCGGTCGAATGGACAGTTTTCGCTGTCCATCACTACCGGGTAACACCTGGTGTTAAGGAGCAGTGAAAACTGCCAAGTTACCTCCATACCCTGGGAGGCAACTCCCATGGTGTGGGGGTCATTAGTTTTTGTATTTTCAAAAACAAAATCTCGCTTTGGGGTTTTGTATTTGGAAATACAAAAACATGTTAAAAGTTTGATGGGCATGTACCGTCATGTTGACAGAGCCGTCTGCCAAACCTTTTATACATTGAGAGGGACCAACATGATAGTAGTCCCTGCCAATTTTACGAGATGCCCACTGGGCTGGCGGACATCTCTAAATTTGGCAGGTGAGGACCCTCAGTATGGAGGTAATAAAGTACTCCACCATATCGACGGTTTAATCTCCGTCTGCCAAATTCTAAATCAGACCCTACATGTTCTTGAGTAGCCTAGTCAGACGCCCAACCTAAATCCAATGGAGACTCTTCTGCATAATTGAAGGTTACTGTCTGTCAATGCTTGCAAGGAAGTGGACAGAGCTTGAGCAATTTTGCAACTAAGAATGGCCAAATATTGCCCAATCTAGTTGTCGAAATTTATGGCCTGATTACGAGTTTGGTGGTCCTCCTTTGGCACTGTCACCGTTGCGTCCCCTGGAGGACCGCCAAATCTGTGGTGCGCCTGCTTGCCGGATTCAGAGTTGAATCCAGGTCGAGCGGGTGGTGCTGTGGTGGTCTTACGGCGGCAGCTGTGTTAGGCTCGTAGAAGAGCTTTAACATCAGAGCCCCGCTGTGACAGCACCTGCAGCACATTCCTGCACGGTATGGCATGCACCATGTCGTCAGACTGCAACTACGAATACAGCAGTCCTGAGGACCACCATACTCATAATAATGGCCTTAGTATAAATCTAGCCCAACTCATTAGTTATGATTGCTTCCAATGGTGCACTACCCGCTATTAACTCAAGGGGCTGAAAATGTATCCAAGTAGGATAGATCAGTTTATATATTTTTCTAATTATGATTATAGGTAGAAAACATTAACATATGTTATATTTTAATAAATTGCAAACCAAGCGTTATCAAAGGGAAATGCCTATACTTTACTTAACATTTTGCATCAGATATTTGACTTCCTGACCTGTAAACCTGCCCCCTCTTAACAATGATTTGGTCATTAACTTACCCCAGAGACTACCCCTTTTGTTGTGGTGCTTGGTGATGTTCCCCCGCTCACACCATATACTTCAGAAAACTTTCTAAATTTGAAGTATAAAGTTACCCATTGGCTGGGGCTGCACTCTTCTTTGGGTGGTCAAGTTGGTGGCTGGATCAACCATTTGAGAAGGGTGTACTGGATCAGTAATGATCAGAAAAAGTTCACAGGGGACTGTGTGATAATACATTTTAACAAGCCCTTAGTCGGGGGGAGAATCCTTGCATCCATTTGGCAGACACGCAACACCAATATTTCTACTGCAATTCTGGTCCTTCCCTTGGGCTGCTTTTATTGGCCAGAGGCACTGGAACTGGTCCGCCAGCATGTATCAAAGCCCCTTTACCAGGATTGGTGTGGGGACTATTTAGTTATCTTCCAGGTGGCCACCTCCAATAGCTATGCCCCTTTGAGCTCCCTTAATGTTTGCGAATGACTGATAGGGCAGGGCTATCTGAGTAACACTATCCAGGTCCCATCCGCATCTTCTGCGATCAACCATGCTGACTCAAACTTCAAGATGCTGAACATTGCTGGGCTCTCAGTCAAATTCAGCGATGAAAACTGGTTAACTTTTATCCGTAGATTTGAAATTATTTGTCTACAGGAAACACGGGTTACTACTAATAGTTTTTTCCTGGAGGGGCATAAGTCTTTTATCATTCCCGCTACTGAGTCTCAGGCAGGTCCTACACTTCAGACATTATCATGTTCTTTTGTAGGGTCTGTGAAATTTGTGTTGGTGAATTTCTATAATGCTAAATCCATCAATGTTGATGTGTGCAACATTCATATTCTGCGCTTCTTTCTTTGTGCGCTAAAAGGTACTAACAAGTCGGGGGCACATTTTATGCTTGCAGGTTATTTTAACATTCATCTTTGTGGGAACCCTAGGCAGTGGCCAATAGTGTTCAATGTTTCATGCTTTCGGCTAGCCTTCATATTGAACACTCTTATCAAGGCACAAATTTAAATGGGATCGTGAACGAATTTAACCTGGTATTTTCCCTTGATAACCTCTACACCGAAGGTTTAGTTATGCATCCCACATTTACCGGGAGGTGGAGCGATACAATTATTGATTTTATTTTTGTTTCAGTCCCCCGTTTTCTTAATATTAGACATATCACATCTCCGCAGAGCCCCTTTAGTATCCACAAACCTGTTTGCCTATCCTTCATTTTTTTTTTATTTCTTTATTGATTTTAAGCATAGATGACAATATGCAACAATAACCAATACCACTTATCATATCGACATCGCAAATTGACCAATCATACAGTATAGATATGACCTGAGCTTTGCGTATGAGTTGAGCTAGGCCGCTCAGGCTTGACCAGTGAATTGCGGTCCGCGCGACCTGGTTAGGACACTTATGATTCGACACAACTGTCATATTCAGTCCCCATCAGTTATCCGGGTGAGGCTCTGTAGCTGGATCAGCGGTGGCGGCTTGCTCCAGGAGATATGACTGTAGGGGAGTCCAAATGTCTCTAGGGCGGGAAGAGGGCGGTAGGAGTTCGGCATAGGTGTGCAGTTGTTCTTGGCAGTATATGAGATCATTCAACCAGTCTTTGAATTTAGGAGCCCTTCCCCTGCCCCATCTGCAGGCCACTCTTCGCTTGGCAAGCAAGAGTGCCAGGGAGATGTATTTCCGCAGCGAGGCGGTCAGTGCTTCGGTGTACCCTAATAGTGTGACAAAAGGATCTTCGGGACGTGCAGTCCAGTCATTTTATCAAGCGCCCCCAATACCTCCGTCCAGTATCTTTTCGTTGGGAGGACAGTCCAAGGCCAAGTGTCTGAAGTCTGCTCCCTCCCTCCCACAGCGGTCACAGCGGTCAGTGTCACGGAGATGGAGGCGCATCAGGCGCATAGGTGTATAATAAAGACGGTGTAAGTACCTATAATGGATGATGCGCAGCCGGCTCCTAGCGGATATTTTCCCAGTTTGTTGACAGCAAAATGACCACTGGTCATCAGTGATGGGGGATTCTAGCTCTTCCTCCCAACGAGTCCTAGCCGAAGGGGGGTCGTGAATGCAGTCTTTTTGTGTGGTGCGGTAGAGCAATGAAATAACATGTGCAGGGGTATCTTTCTGCAGGAGGTTATGCAGTGGAGACAGTGTGGGGTGTTCCTGTGGGAAGCACGGGGTGAGAGTCTTGACATCTTGTCTTAGGCGGATATAGTAGAAGCGTTCTAGGGGGGTGGGCATGGTAGTGCCAAAGAATTCTTCACTGGTGCGAAATGTGCCGGTTATGTAGAGCTGACCCCATGTCTTGCTAGAAAGTTTTCGAAGGAGGTGGCAGCAGCCTCCCTCCCGCGCGACCGGAAGATCCAGCCGGCCTCGGAGGGGCAGCAAGGGGGAATATAACGTGGTGATTTGGAGGCGATGGGCCAGGTCATACCATGCACTGGTAGTGCAGTCTACCGTGGAGGAAGCGAGTCGTTGCGGGGTGGCAGGTGCGCTTAAATTTGCAGAGCAGGGGGTTGGAGCCATGTATCCGTCCTCGATTGCTAAGTGAGGCATATATGGGGGGGGGGTCCATCCAGTACGCCGCAAAATGGGCTTGGGCACAACTGAAGTACAGCTCCAGGTCAGGGATCTCAAAGCCCCCCGCACTAAAGGGTCGAATGAGAGTGTCCCATCGCAGCCTAGCTTGTTTCCCTCCCCAGGTGAGACGGATGAGTTGAGTTTTCAGGGCTTGGAAGAAGTGTCTGCTGGGGGCATAGGGGATGTTGATGAAAAGGTAGAGCAGCTTGGGGAGGATTACCATCTTTATAAGTGAGGCTCTCCCAGCCATGGAGATTGGCATGGCGATCCACCTGGTGATTTTATCAGTGAGGAGGTCCAAGACGCGCCCATAGTTTGCCATCATAAAGGCATTGCGGCTACGAGTAAAGACTATCCCTAGGTATTTGATAGTGTCCTCGCACCATGCGAGGGGGTAATCTGGGGTGAACCGTGGAGTAGTCGCAGTGAGAGGGAAGATCTGAGATTTCCCCCAGTTAATGTTAACGCCAGAGAGGTGACCGAATAGGATGAGCAGCCGTAATATGGGATTGAGGCTATCTTCCGGGTTTCGCAGATAGAGTGTGAGGTCGTCGGCGTATAGAGAGATCAGGATCTGCCGTTCGGGGTAAATGAGGGCATGATCGCGAAAATGTTGGCGAACCTTGGCGGCTAGGGGTTCAATGGCTAGGGCAAAAAGGATGGGGGACAATGGACACCCTTGCCTAGTGCCTCTGGCCATGGTGAAGGGGGAGGACCTAGTACCATTAATCAGAACACTAGCCTGCAGGCCTGTGTAGAGTAAGTTGATCCATGCCAGGAAGGGGGCGGGGAAGCCCATGCGTTGGAGGACAAATGCTAAATAATCCCACTCGAGAGAATCAAATGCCTTGGTGGCGTCAAGGAAGACAGCCACCGCGTTCATATCAGGATCAATGTCTTGTAGGACGGCAAATAGCGTCCAAAGATTATGAGAGGTGCCTCTGCTGGGCACGAACCCCGACTGGTCAGGGAGGACCAGGGCAGTCATGTGGGGGCTAATGCGATTTGCAATTAATTTAGCTAATATTTTAGCGTCTACGTTGATGAGGGAGAGGGGCCTGCAGGAGTCGCATTGTGCAGGCGGTTTTTCCGGTTTCGGTAGGGATATTATGAGCGCCTCCCGCATTGTCTGGGGGAGTATACCCGTCTCTCTAGCCTCCTCGTAGACATGCCGCAGGACAGGAATAAGGATATGGCGGAAGGTTTTGTAAAATTCAGCCGGGAGGCCGTCTGGGCCAGGGGCTTTGCCAGACTGTAGCTGCATTATGGCGGCAATGATCTCCTCGTCCTCGTGATGGGCCAGGAGGAATTCCCTCTGGTTATCCCCCAGCCAAGCAATCGCAGTGTCATCAAAGAAGGGGGTGAAGTCAGTAGGGTGTGTTCTGTGTGATGTGTACAGAGTGCTGTAAAAGCGTTTAAAAATGGCAGCGATTTCCAAGGTGTCTCTGTGTGTGTGTGTCCTACTTCATCCGTGATTTCTAATATGGTGTTGGAGAATCTAGGGGGACGAATCAAGGCCGCCAGGGCTTTGCCTGGTCTTTCACCCTCCCCGTACCGGCGGGCTTGAAAATATTTCCCTCTGAATTTACATTCCCTTTCGGCTGTTTCTTGATATTCATTGAGTAGTTCTCGCAGGCGCTTCTGTAACTCAGGGGTGGGTGTAGCTTGCATTTGGGCCTCAGTATGTTTAGTTCGTCCTCTATTTTACGGAGTGTGGAACGGATGTCCCTCAATATCCCTCCACTTTTGGCAATGCAGATTCCGCGCACGGTGACTTTGAAGGCTTCCCATACTGTGGAGTATTGTGCCACCGAATTGTCATTGCGGGGGAAGAAATCCTCGATTTCTTGTTCGAGTTCAGTTTTAAATACAGGGTCAAGCAGGGCCTGTGCGGGCAGGCGCCACAACAGGTATGGGGACTCTTCGTGAGGGGGCGCAAGCGTGAGAAGGACCGGGGAATGATCAGAGTAGGTGCGTGGCAAATGGGAAGAGTGGAGCAGCCACGGGATTAGTCCCCTGGAGATGAGCCAGCTGTCTATCCGGGACCAGGAGGAGTGGACAGTGGAGAAGCAGGTTCCTTCTTTGTTCAGCGGGTGAAGGCTGCGCCATGCATCCACAAGGCCGTGGTCTGCAACGATCTGGTTAAGGGTATGGTGTGCAGTGGAGTAGTGATGGGGCTGCGGGTGCGAACGATCTAGCGTTGGATCAAGAGTGACATTAAAATCCCCTCCCCATGCCACGTGTGTGGAGCCGGAATCTAGAATTTTTCCCCAGAGGACCCGGAAAAATTCGGGGTCATCAGTGTTCGGGCCGTAGCAGGATACAAGCGTAATGGATTGAGCAGCTAGTCTGCCCCATAGAATACTGTACCTGCCCAGCGGGTCAGCGTAGGCCCCAATGAGGGTAAAAGGGAGTGTGCGTTTGATCAAGACAACTGTGCCGCATGCGTAAGTGGGAGTATGAAGAAAAGCATCGGCTGATTGCCCATCGGGAAGCAAATGAGGGTGAGGTCGTGGGGCTAAGATGTGTCTCCTGGAGCAGAGCGCAATGTATGTTGTGTCGGTCCAGATAAGAAAGGATGTGACGGCGTTTGCGAGAGTCTCCCAGACCTCTCGCGTTCCAGGTCAAAAAGTTGTATTTAGGGGAGCTAGGTCGGTTCTCCATGATGATATGTCATGATTACTCTAGTGTGCATCAGGTAGTGGTCGAGCAGGTCAATTGCGCCAGTAACATCTAGTCGTGTCAGGTTAACAGTAAGTGGCAGTAAACAAATTCTCCCCCCTCCCCCCACCCACATCAGCAGCCCAATCCTGCTGTGACGTGATTCCCTCCCTCCCTTCCCCAATGCCTCATGTACCATGCTCCCAATAGGGGAGGGTAGATACAGGGCTGTAAATTTAGATAACCAAGGCAAAATAGGGGTTCCCTGAGTGGGTAGCTGCCAGAGGGCGAACCAGAACCACCTCGCATCGGCGAGGGTGCTCGGGGGAGGATAGTGAAAGGTCTCATCTTGCCCTAACTGTTGGGGTGTAGTCTTCGGGTGGGGTAGCGTCCATCGCACCCGCGGAAGAGGTCCATCAGGAATTCGACTTCTTGACATTGATGAAGGGTGCTACATAGCAAGCAGTCGACTAATCGAGTCGATGACAGTTAAAGGTGCTGCGCAAAGTCCGTAGCATGCTCCTAGTAGAGAGGTGGGCTCATTACTCAACATCTGATGTGCCGCCAGTGTCAGGGGAGCGAGTGGAGGGGGAGGCGCGATCTGTGGTCTTCTTAGGCAAAGTTTTTATGAAGTCCTGGACATGTTGGGGGTTTGTGAATATGTGTTGCTTCCCCTGGCACGTGACTTTGAGGCGCGCCGGATAGAGCATGGCATAGGCGATGTTCATTTGTTGAAGTTTCGTCTTCATCCGCAGGAATTTCCTACGTGCCTCTTGGACGGCCATGGTGAAGTCCGGGTATAGGGACACCTCAACGCCGTCAAAGTGCACCTGACCGTGCTCCCTGGCGAGTCGCAGTGCGGTGTCACGATCTCTGTAGTTAAGGAGCCTCGCAATGATGGGGCGAGAAGGGGCTCCAGGTACAGGGCGGGGGCCAGGGACCGGTGCGCTCTCTCTACAATGAAGACCGAGAGAAGGCCTCTCTGCCAAAGGTCGTGGTGAGCATGCGCTCCACATAGTCCTCCATTTTGCCCATGGCGGTTGACTCTGGTACACCTAGGATCCGCAGGTTATTGCGTCTTGAGCGAGATTCTAAATCTTCATTCTTTGCGGCTATGACCCTCAAGACTTTTTCCATGTCGAGTATTTTGTCTGTGGTCGTGGTGGAGGTGTCCTCCAGGTCAGAGATGCGGCGCTCCGTTTCTTTGATCCGTTCTTCGTGTCGCTCGCTCTTATGCAAGAGGGTGTCCATGTGAGCGTTCATCGCATCCATTTTTGATTCTATGGATGTCAGACTAGATTGCATGATCAGGAGGAGTTCTTTCAAATCCTCCGTTGAGGTGGGTGGATCGGGGGCGGCGGCGCCAGGTTGCTCTCCCTCCACCTCCACCTGTATTTGTGTCAATTTGTGGGCCTCAAAAGTGAGTTTAGGCTGCTTGCTGTCCGCTTTGCCCATGGCGTCCGCTGCCAGTCCGAGGGAGGCAGACGATGAGGTGCCCCCTGGGTGGATGTTGTGCAGTGCTGGGGAGTGCGACAGTTGTCGGGGCTTCACAGGGTGTCGCAGGCGGGCGTGAGTGCCAGCCGAGATACAGTCGCTGGTGACTTGCCGCAAGGCCCGGAGTTGGCGTTGTACCGGATGATGACGGTGATGGGTCCCACTGGTGGCGTTAGGAAGGTGAGAGTGGTGTAAAGCGGTAGCTTGAGTGGGCTAATAGTAGGGCCTCCTTAGCCTAGCCACAATCATAGATGCGCAGGAGATAGAAGGAAGGCAGGGTGTATATAGGCGAGAGGGGGTCCCCAGATGCAGTCAGTAGGGGAGACCGCTGCCTCATATAGTCAGCGATGAGGAGCTTGCAGGCGAGCGACTTTGAACAGCAGGGCCGGTGTGGAGGCCCTGAGGACAGTCCGTCTTATCGGCAGGAGCAGTGCTGGTCCCAGCGAGGGGGCGGCTCGCGACAGCCAGCGGGCGCGGGTTCTGAGGACGTAAGTAAAGTGTGCAGGGCTCAGCAGGGTGGAAGGGCCAGAGAGAGCAGGCCGTCTCGGGGAGGAGGCACAGCAGGCGTGGTGGTCTGTAGCCCTGAGGCCGAATGGAGAAGCCAGGCCGCGTCAGCACGTCCGCGCCTATGCGAATGGGCCCAGAGGTGTCAGTCAGTGGCGGTAGAAGGCACCGTGGGACCTGGGGCGCAGCCGAAGGAAGGATGCCCAGGGGGGTGGCGCATCTCAGATGAGTGGTGTGGGGCACTGCAGCAAAGGGAGACAGGCGCCGCTGCAGGCAGACTCACCGAGGCACGTACAGCAGGGAGAGGCTCCGCAGCAGGGCCGGAGGAGACCACATAGGGTCGGGGCCGCCGGTGCTGTAGCGGCAGGAACCACTCCGGGCCGCGCTCCTGGTTCGCCAGCAGACGTTGCGGCTTCCGATGGCAGTTAGCACCGCAGGCATGTCAGGGTGGACGGGGGGCTGAAGCGGAGCGAGGGCCCCGGTCGCGCCCGTCCGGCTGATGTGGCGCAAGAGCACTCAGCCGCCGGGGGAACGGCCGCCGGGCGATCCGCTCCAGAGAGAAGTGCGGGCTCCCAGTGCCCCCAACAGCAAGCGGGCCGGACCCGCACCACGGGTCAAAAGGTCTCCAGGGCACCCAGCCGCCCCGGGCGGTGATGCAGTTGCAGGTGTAGCTCCGATCAAGGCAGCAGTGGCAGGTTCAGGGGGCTGTGACCGCGGCGGCAGCAATTTTGGAACCACAAGGCCGGAGAGGATGGATGCGGTCTTCGTGGTCAGCAGCACTATGTTTGGAAATGATTTCGCATCCGTGAATGGCAGCTGGTGTCCGCTACTCCATCAGTGGTTTTTGCGGCGTTGTAGGGCAAGAAATGAGGAGGATTTCAGGCAGATTGTGCCCCGAGCTGCAGGAGCCTCACGTAAGTGCGGCCATCTTGCTTGGCGCCCTCTGGCGCCCCCCCCTGTTTGCCTATCCTTATGTTTGCCTAAGGCTGTGCCCAAGAACCTGCTAGTGGTTAGCACCGCCTGCCAGATAATCAGCTAGGGTAGAAGACTTAGGTGGTCACAAGTAGTTCCCTAAAGTTTCAACGAGTCCCTTTACTCAAGATGAGCATCCAAGCTCATAACCTGCCTGACTAGTAATTCGGATCCCAGAGAGATCTTGGGGGTCTTTGATTCTATCTCTCGCACTGTCTCCACCCTCTTAGTTTTTCCTGTGCACAAACAGCGTCTCATGGTACCCAAATGGTTTGACAAGTGGTGTTTCCAAGCGTTAAGGCATTTAAAATGTGCCATACATACTAAACCCAGGGATTCCACCCTCATTAAGACTTGCCGTAAAATATATAAGGTGGAAGCTGTGAGTCGTAGGAATACATTAAGAGATATAGCGCTGGACAATTTACCAAAAGCAAGCATGTTGAGATGTAGCGCCAAATTCTGGAGCATTATTAACAATCCCCTATTTGCTCCAGATGACATAGCAGCACTCGCCTCACACATCACAGAATATAGTTGGGTTTCCCATTTCGAGGGAATTTATAGCTGTGTTCTCCCCTCTAATGATGATAATGGCGGATTCCTGGTGGAAGGTACTCCCAAGCTGTTGTTTACACTGGATGAGGTCAAGAAATATATGCAAGGTTTATCAAAGAACAAGTCCCCAGGGCCAGACGGTATACCACCAGACCTATACATTAATAATATAGAGGTCTGGGCTCCAGTCTTGATGCAAACTTTGAATGTTGCAGTTCTGAAGTACCTCCATAGTCATGGGGTACTTCTATCATCGTTCCTGTTTTTGAAAAGGGTGGACAGGGACAACCCCCAATGCTACAGGCCCATATCCATGATAGACTCAGTAGTTAAGGTGGTGAGGCGTGCCCTTCTGGAGAGGTTAGTATTGTGAGCTGAGGAATATAATATCATCTCCAGTGTGCAGTATGGTTTTCTGCCAGGAAGGTCGACAGTAGACCAATGTTTAAATTTGTACTTGGTCTTAAGCAAACACACGGTTGCTTGTTCAGGTTCCATCCATTTATTAGTCACCAAGTGGATGAAGAGCTCCTGTCTCAAATTAAATGGAAACAAAACTGAGCTCATGTTCCTGGGCAATTATCCTAATTCTTCTATGAATTTAGGCTGTCCGAGTTGTCTTGGTCTCCCCCCTGCTCCAAATCAACCATAAAGAGCCTAGGAATGTGGATTGGTGAGTCCCTCAACTTCGACTCCCAAGCCATGAAACTTGCTGCTGCATGTTATGGAATGTTGCGGATGCTACGTAAAATTCTCCCCCTTCTCCCTGCCCACCTCAAAAAGGATGGTAGTCCAGGTGCTCACACTCTCTAGCCTGGATTACGGCAACCCACTTTACTTGGGAGCACCCAAAGCCACAATAAAGAAATTGCAGGTAGCACATAACTCTGCCGCTCGGTTACTGTACAATATCCCGAGGCATCAATCTGCCCTACAGCCTTCACTAGCTCCCTGTGACCGAAAGAATCAAATTCAAATCACTCTGTATCTCCCACAGGGCACTGCGTGACAAAGGGCCTTCGATCATTCGGCCACTGGTGTTTCCCTACATTCCCGGGAGATTGCTGCGCTTCTCTAACGCCCATTTAGTTAAGATCATTACTGTAAAAAAAGTAAAATAAGGAGAGCAAGCCGTCCCATACAGTGCTGCTAAGTTGTGGAACAGTCTCCCTTTCTCTCTCCATTCAATTGGGAAAGAACTTGCCTTTCAAAAATCATTGGAAACCTGACTCTTCTCCAACGGATCGCAGCAAACTCCCCTTTCGCCTCTGTGCTGCACTAGCAGCGCTGGAATGCCTATTGGTAGTTATGCGCTGTACAAGTGCCCATAGAATAGAATAGAATTTAATCTTTATGGCTCTCACCTCAGGATTTGACAGGGTTAATAGAGACAAGTTGCGCAGTTAATGTTATCCATAGGGGTGGATCGAGATATCGTATATTTTTTAAGAGATCTCCGTGCTCGCACTTTGGCCTCGGTGCACTATTCTAATAACCTGGAATGCACCTGTTGTTTTCATTTTGGTAGAGGAATGAGACAGGGATGCATCTTGGCCCTTTTTTTTATTCACCCTATACGTAAACAAGCTGGAGCAGGCCCTGATAGATACCCATGCTGATTGTCCACGAGATGGGTCTCGACCCTTGCCCTTATTACTCTATGCAGATGATGCAGTCTTAATGGCCAAAATGGCAAGGGGTTTGCAGGCCCTGCTGGATTCTTTTGCAGCTTTCATTGATAACTTGGATTTGTCGGTTAACGTTAGCAAATCCTATGTGATGATTATGGGTCCTCGTACAACTAAAACAAAATCATTTCCTCTTGGGACACACACATTACCCATGACTAGGGCTTTCTCATACCTGGGAATACTATTTAACCCGTCCTTAAGCTAGAGCCCATGGTAAATTGGAAAAAGCCGTTTTATAAGGGCAAACGCAGCAGTATGGTTAGAATACCCATTAGGGCACTGTTGCTGAATTATCAGGCGAAATGCATCTCAAAGATCGTTTATTGGAGGGAGATCTGGGTATACACCAAATTGAACCAGTTACAGATAGTCGAAAATACCTTCTTAAGATGTCTACTGTCCCCCCCACTCCCCCCCCCCCAAAGTGTCTCAAATTTTGCAACACATGAGGTATTGGGAGTTGTTTTTGTAACAGATATAATGATGCTTTGTCCTTCTTCTCTGGATAAATATTTGTTCTAGGGAGGAAATCAAGCTGAATAAGGAGATATTGAAAGATTGCCTTGCCCTTGATCACTCCCTACATATCCCTTGGCTCAAGTATGTTAAGGAGGCCTTGCAAGGCCTAGGCAGGGTTGATCTACACCGCTGAGATCACAGAGAAATCTGACCGTAATTGGACAAGATATTATTATATCATGCTTGGGATTGCTGTCAGAAAAAAAGCTGCCCTTCAGTCGCCCCATGTGCGTAGAAATATTTTGCTGAAATCTGTTCATACAATGGAGCCCTATCCTTCAGTTGTAAAGAGTATTTATGATCTCTTTTTACTCACCAGATTCAGGCTGGATCTTTTGCACTATTTGATGGTTTTCCCACGGGGCAGGTATGATGCACATACTCTTGATGCCTGTGGCTGCGACAGTGTGTCTCTGCGGGACACCTTGCACTTTATCATGTTTTGTAATTTTTATGCTGTACCAATTAAGGTTTATTTAATTCCTTTGCTGAAAAGGGCTCAGTTCACCCAAGTGCATCCAACCCTCCTTCTAAAAAAATAATTGTTGACTATTGATATAATTTTTAATGTAGCTTTTTTTTTAAATCTGCTATGAAACTTAGAAATAGTAGTGACTTATGAACCCCTGTGCCTTAATCTTAGTGTATCTTTTTAATGTATGTTTATTTCAAGCAGCTATGTATTTTTATTGTTGTTTTTATGTATTATTTATATTGTACTGCTTTTATGTACTTCGTTGTACAAAAACCGAATAAAGCTTGATTGATTGATGATTGACTTCTAAGTCAAAACACCACAGTTATCCATCAGAGGAAACTACATATGTGAAATGTATGTTATTTTTGTACTGGTGCAGTTTCTTCAAGAGTTCTTGGTTTTTTATCTGCCAGCAGCACTTACAATATTCTCATTTTTGTGGCATCTGTAGGTTGTATAGGTTTACAATTTGTAAAGGGTCAGTATATGATAGGTGTGGTCCCAACACGTGATACACATTTCTGAAAGGATTATATCCATAATAAATTGCTGGAAACATTTGTTTGAAATAATCATTAAATGTCTAGATACACTATATGTGTAATGAATAATTACAGTGAAGTGGGTAAAATGTATATTTGTCTGCCAGGCTATATACGAAGTACTGACACGTGTTTGAAGAAGGAGCATGAGTCAAAGGCTTTTTTGATGGAGCATCCTTATGATGAAGGTGAATGTACCATCAAGCCCAGCGCAGGTAAGAGCCGAGGGCCTCTAACCTTACGCTCTCATAAAAGTAGATAAATAATGTTTTCCCTTTTTTATTTGTTGCTTTATAAGTAACTACTCTTATTCCTCCGTGTTAAGTGTTCCTTCCATTTTTCCTCTCACATTTACCGAGTTTGGTAGATGACTCTAATTCAGTTGTAGAGGACTAGTAGGAATATTTCCAACATTTGGTTTATCTTTCTAACAACAGGACATGATGTTATTTCATTCATAATAAAAGAAGAGGAGGAGACATCTTTCTTGGAGAATCAAGAGATTAAAAACATAGGAAACATCAGTACTCCCAGAGGTGGGTAAACTCTACTGCATTTAATGGCATTTGACCATCTGTGCAGTCATATCCTTAAAGCTTGCTCCCAGCCTCTGTTACTGTATGGCAGACTGGTCACCCATTTCAATTTTCCTACAGTGTGTTTCATTTGTTTGTTGTTTACTTCTGTATAGAACTGCATGCAGCCTTGCGGCTGCTTATGTGTGCTTGTTATGTGATTCTGACAGGAGTGACTAATAGAGGGTTGGCTTTTACATACCAAAGATGTGGTGGTATTTTGGGGTTGCAAATTGCTCTTGGCTTCTGAAAAACATCATCTGATGCAATGGATTCCACTCCTTTTTAAAACAAGTCAACTAAACAACGGATCTTTCTGGTTGCAAAAATCGTGCTGTCTGCTTACCAAGAACTTACACTGGGCTTAAAGCCTGCCCATCTGCCATTGGTTACCGTTGATTGGGTTTATTGTCACTTAGGGCCCGATTCTGATGCGGGTTGGAAAAGCTTCCCGACCGAGGGCCTGATTCTGATGCGGTTAGGCAGGCCTCCTAACGGCATTTGCTCCTTCCAAATCGGATCGGGAACGTGTCTTCCCGACCGAGGGCCCAATTCTGATGCGGTTAGGAACAAATGTTCCCATTGAAGTCAATGGGAGTTCAACCAAATCGTATCTGGAAGCATCCGGATGCATCCTACTCCGCCGGTCGGACTTTCCCGATCCGAGTGGGTCGGACACCATTTCCCAACCGATACGGTTGGGAAGCTTTTCCAACCCGCATCAGAATCGGCCCATTATTGTCATTTATTTGCTTTTAATTCGATGGCATTGTCCATCTTGTCTCAGTCCCTCCCCTGGATCCTATCCTCTTTACTTGTGTCCTTCCACTGCTCACCTTTCGGGAACTACTTTATTCATTTAGCTTTAGTGCTCCATGACAGTACATGTATGTTGCTAGATGAAAGTATTATGTGGTATGATAGGGGTACCTTACCATGTAATACTAGCACAATACACAAAGATTGACCCCGACTACTATGTAGTACACCTTCTCTCGATCCTGGTAGAGTGGTTGTGAGCAGACAGGCTACTTAGAACAACGTGTTTAGCATTTCACATCACCAACATGGATGATAAGTAATTGACACGACTCGAGAGAAATCTGACACCAATTTATAAAAATAGCTTTGATTTTGATATATTTTTAGATATCAAAACTAAATCAATACATACATGATAACCGGAGTTATCGATTTTCAAGCTTTAAATAAATCAATCTTAAGCAGTGTAAAAACATTACTGTTGCGGTCAATGGGAAAAAAACATATATGCAATCGGTTACTTAGAGAGCGAGTTTAATCGAACCCACTGAAGCTCAAGGTCTTGTGAGTCCCTGGACTAGTTCACAACAGCTAGCACGATTTTCCCTGGTTCAGGAGAACAGGGTGCAGAGGTGCACTTTAGCTGTCAAACAGAGCAGTCAATCAAGCTTGCAGTCTTTAAATGCCTACCTTAGCAAAAAGGTACTTGCGGGTCGTGTTGAGCAAAAACCTTTGGAACTTAAGCAGAAGCTGGCCCTGGACCAGGAGTCTCCAGGCAAAGCGATTCCACCTGGCTCGGGGGACTCGGGTGCAGAGGTGGTCTTGGCTAACCGTGATGCTGACAGGTGTGCCAAGAGAGGGTGAAAACATATTGCAGGATTTTTACGGTGGAGCCACTGGGGTGGTTAGTCATTTGTGCAGTTGGATCTCTCCCCTTGGAGCGTCGAATAAAGCAGGTAGTAGTCAGACTGACCACCAGCATGCTTGGTGCCCAGAAGCACTGCGGTTGAGAAAATCTTCTTCCAGAGGACCAAGGGAATAGTGTAGAAAGCTGAGCCTCACTGAGGGTTGGGACTACAGTTCCCAGAAGCCACCTGCCCAGTGACTTTGAGCGGCCATGCCGGACGGCTCTGCAGACAGTACTTCAAGGTCGTGGATTTAGCAGTTTGTGCCTGCCGAATGCAGGGGACTAGTTCCTTTTGCTCAAGTGAGTTTTTGTGAAGTCTGGAGGTTGTAGAGGGGTTCACCTTCCTTGTGGAACCAGTCTCTTACCTTGTTCAAGTCGCAATCCAGCTGGTGCAATATGGATGCCACAGATACAGAGCTTAGCGCCTTTCTTCATGGAGTCCTGGTATAGGAATTTTAGCCAATGGGCATCTAGTCCTGTAGCTATTCCTCCCCAGTAGTGAGCATATCCTGTGGGGGTATGTTACTAAAATTAGCCAGACACTGATTTTTTGTCTAAATTCAAGATGGCCAAAACCATCCTCAGTCGTGCACCTCAGCTGCAACACCCTAGAGGGGTGGTAAGCCTTGTGGAGGTGTACGCCTGCTGCATAGCTAATTTTCCCAGCTGCCCACGAAAAATAGTGCCCTGGGGCAGGGGGGGGCTTTGTCCTTGAGTGGGGAACAACTTCCTTTGTCCCATGGCACTGGTGAAGTCTTTGAGGCTCACTGCCGTGATAGTTCGTTCACTAGCCATCCCGTGTGGGCAGGGGTGTCACCTCCTGCACATTCAGGCCTTTGTCTCTGGCCTCTGGGAGTGCCACACACTCCCCAGTATGAGGTCAGATCTCTGTCTTGGCAGCAAACACTCAAAAAAGCCTGCCAAGGCATGAGAACACTGGTTAAACTAGGTGGGCACTGTCTAAAGTGTCACCTGGGTACTTGCTGTCTTAACCTTGACACCACCATCGTGTCCGGGACTAAAAAGCACTGTGTTTGATATCAAACATGAAGAAAATCGACCATTCCATAATGGAGCTGGACATCTGGGGTTGTCCAGTGTCCAGCCCATGTTATCCTATGGAGGGTGGGTCACTTGCGGTAGAATTACATTTAGAAGGCTACCACAGGGCAATATATGCTTGCACATATATTTCCACACATGTAAAATAATGCACACTGCCTCCAGGGCTATAAGATGCCTACCTAAGGGATGACTGACGTATATTAGATGCAGTGAGGTGACCCTGTCACACATGGTGTGTGCAGGGTCGAACTCGAGCAGGCAATCTGCTCGTTTAGGGCTGACATGGCAGACCTGCAGACTTTGGTTTTACTCGGGTCACTCAGGGTGGCACAATCCGTGCTGCAGCCCTAATGCCCCTTTTAAATTCCAGCCCCGGACACCACTGGTACCATATACTAGGGCCTTACTGGGGTGTGAAAGTACTTGTCAATTGGGTGTACCAATTCACATTTACAGTTTAAGGGAAAGAGCACTGGTGCTGGGCCTGGTTAGCTGGACCCAGAACACTTTCAGGGGGAACATCCGGAACAACGAGGCAAGAGCCACGAGTTCCGGAAGCCCACAAGCCGAACAATGGCTTTCCTGAACAACGACTTTGCATTAACCACGCATGTGCGTGGTAAAGGCAAAGTCGGTCTAGTGTTCAGGATGGGCGTGAAAAAGAAAAGAAAGAAAGAGAAGAGGATAGGATAGATAATAGGGGTTTGGAGTAGTTTTAAGGGGGTGGGGTGGGGGTTTGGGGTAGTTTTTAGGGGGTGGGGGGATCGGGGTAGTTTTTAGGGGGTGGGGGAGGTTCAGGGTAGTTTTTAGGGGGTAGGGGATTTGGGGTAGTTTTTAGGGGTAGGGGTGTTCGGGGTAGTTTTTAGGGGTGGGGGATTCGTGGGTATTTTTTTGTGGGGTGGGGGAGATCGGGGTGGTTTTTAAGGGGTGGGGGAGTTCGGGGTAGATTTTAGGGGTGGAGGGATTCGGGGTAGTTTTTAGGGGGTGGGGGGATTCGGGTAGTTTTTAGGGGTAGTTTTAAGGGGGCGGGAGGGTGTTCAGGGTAGTTTTTAGGAGGTGGGAGGTGTTTTGGGTAGTTTTTAGGGGGTGAAGGGATTCGGGGTAGTTTTTAGGGGATTCAGGGTAGTTTTTCGGGGTCATTTTTAGGGGTGGGAGGGGGTTCGGGTAGTTTTTAGGGGTGGGAAGGGTTCAGATTAGTTTTTAGGGGTGGGGGTCAGGGGTAGTTTTTAGGGGGTGGGGGAGTTCGGGTAGTATTTAGGGGTGGGGGTTCGGGGTAGTTTTAAGGAGGTTGGGGGTGTATTTAGGGCTCAGGGGAGAGGGAGGAGGGTGGTAAACTTAGCCACGGATAGCTGTTTACCAAGCATGCCTTTACCACGAAAATTCATGGTAAAGGAATGAGTGGTAAAGCACTTTATGTTTAAGACGCGGTCGTTGTAGAGACCGCGTTGTTAAGGTAGGCGTTGTAAAGGAACTCGTTGTTCCGACATACAACCCACTTTCAGATCAATTACCACAGCATCTAGCAGCAAAACGTTTGGGGTGACCATCCAAAAAAGGCACTTTACACCTATGTGTTTTCTAGCTGCCTCCCTTGTGTGCTTTTCTCTACTACACTCCGCTCCATGTTAATTTCTGTCATGTATGTGCTGTCCTCCCCTGCTCTCTGTGTTGCTCCCTCTTGCCTGTGTGCTTCTCCTCCTGCACTCCTTTTTGCTGTTGCCCATGTTCTTCTCCCTTAGACCTCATGGTGTTCTCTCCTTGTATGCATCTCCCCCAGCCTATTCGTTGCTCCCTCATGTGCTTCTTTTCCCTTACCCCACACCTATTACCCGACCCTCTTATCCATTGCCCCCTCCCTTGTCCTATTATTTATTTATTTATTTTATTTTGCTGCCTGACCTTCCACTTTAGACATAAAAGATATTTTGCTCTTTTTAATTTTCCTGCTTTTTTATTTACCAATTTATTTCAGTAAATAAAAAATATGGCCCCTGGGTCACACGTGTGTACATACAGAATGATGTGGCTGCCACCGCCAATGCTATATAGCATGAACAAAAGGCGTTGGTAGAGTCAATAGGTCTCAAAGACAAGATCTATTGTCTTTGCCAATGCTTTTTAACAAATGGAGATAGTGATTGAATTCAATGAAAGCCCCTGGTGCAGTGGCCAGGTGACATCCTACTTCTCATCTCATTTTGACTGACCCAGTAAATGTTCCTGTGCACAAAATGTGTAGCATAATTCCTCTGGCAGGTGCTCTATATGTTTTGATCTGTTTCTCACCAACACAGAACCTGACTCTGATAGGTAAGAAAGGTACACCCATAGTAATACCTCTATTATTGTGAGTTATTATCATCCCCAAGACTGTGACATGACATGACTACATGTTTGTGGCATCTGATTAATAGTTTTGGGGTACATGCCTTTTAATCTGCATCCCACTAGCGAGAATGGCTACTGGCTCTACCATGTAGATCTGTGTAGCCCATCTTGAATGGCTCCCCTGATGCCTGAGAATAAAAGTTAATGCAGGAATTGTACTTGGGTGCATGAGAGGTAGGATGCCCATATATGTGTGCCATAATGTTTTAAGGTGTTCAAACAGGTTTGATTGTAGTCTGTGTCTGCCTTTTATGCCTTTTCCTCTGTGCTGGTCTTACCTGTCTCCCCCCTCCCTCCAGAAATCATTTAAAAGACAAGTGTATGTCTTGTTGGAACTCACGTAAAAGTAAATGGAGCACAATCAATCCTATGTGTTCATGTTCTCTGGGCCAAGCCAGTTCAAGCAGATTGGACTGTGAACTGAGAAGTAACCCCAAACTAAAGGCTGTGACCAATGGGACACCTACCATAAAGCGGTGGGCTGCTTGCCCGTCCCCTTCATGCAGCAGCAGACCCTAATTGGACAAACAGCGCCTGGCTTCAACCTACAAATTAAGAAGATCAGTTCATGTTGGAGCTGCATCATAAATGACAGAAATGCACTTTTAATTTGTTAGTTTACGCCAGATGTTTGAAGCCTGCTTTGAATCCATTTGGCTGGACCCCAACCACCACTGATTCTGGATTTAAAGTAGCCCTTCTGGTTTTTTTAGGGTTTACTTTTTTATTATTTTTTTCACATATGATAGTGCTTTTATCCAAAGAGCTTATCACATTTACATAATAGTAGAAGAAGAGGCATAAACAGTGATTATAGATCAATCCTGATTGCACAGAGATAGCAAATGTTCCCTTAGAAGTTTCTGAAACCTGATTTGGGTTGGAGCTGATCGCACGGAAAATAGATTTGTTCTCTAATTTAGGAGCTAACAATACAAAAGAATGGAAACAGACACCTCACAAGAGGATAAGGGACAATAAGAAGATGCAAAGAAGTGCTCTGTAGAACTGGCCAGAGGAAGGCTGAAACAAGAGCCAGAGACATCTGTCTGTCTCACTTGGAGGGTTAGGGAATATATATTTCAAGACTGAGGTAAGACAGTGCTCCTCCGATAGAGCCTGAGTTCAGCTAGCTGCCATGAGAAGTTTGATGGGATGAAGAGATCCTTGAGACTACTCCTCAGCCTGACAAAGAACTGTAGCTGCTAGCAATTCTGGTTTGAAAGGGAGGGCCTGTGTGTCCTTGCATTCCTGCTGTGGAATGTAAGGTCCAGTGTGCCTCCAACCTTTGCTGCTGCTCACTTCTTCCCCAGACTGCCAATACTGGTGTATCATTGGTCCATCAGTCAGACTCATTGATTGGCGCATGAGGGCCCATGTGCCCTCCTGCTCCTGTCTGAGCTGACAGTCTACTGCATTTGACTAGGCACCCTGCACCTTTCTCCTACACAACCCTGAAGGAGCCAAGATCTTTGACCTCAGTTCACTCCATCCACTCACCAAAAAGAGCAACCTTTCCTTCCCAAATCAACACAGAGAAGAGATAGGCCACTGCCTGCCCTTGCAGTGTCTTCTGAAGAGCCATGTGCACTTCACATGCTGTGAGTAAGATAACAAATTATGAGACAGTACACTGGCAAACCAGACAGTGCCCTTTGGCTACAGAACGCTGAATATGTACAGGAAAATTGCTCTCATCTCTGCTGCTACAGGTTCCTGAAATAAATGAGTCACCAAAAACATTTCTGTTCGAGGCATGTGAGCTGTAGATCACATGCTGTGCATACTCCTGCCATCTAGTGTTGGGTCCGGATGTTTGCACTTTGTTTTTCTTCGAAGAAGTCTTTTCCAGTCACAAGGTAGGTGACTCCTCCTTTCGGTGATAGTGCGCATGGACATCGACTCCATTGTTAGATTGTTTTTTTCCGCTATCGGGTTCGGATGTGAATTACTGTGCTCCGGTTCGACACCGTTCCTTCGGTTTCCCTCGGTGCGCAACACACTCACCCTCGACAGTATTGTTTTCGATCGCGTCTCCCATTCTTCACGTATCGTATTTACTTATTAAAACTATCTTTCGATTGGAAAGCTTGTGGAAGGCCGTCGGGCCTACCCGCGTCGGTCTGACCCGCAGTCGATGGAACGAACTCCCCTCAAATTCTGCCCTTGGTGTCACGCGAAATACCCGCGCACCAACTCACACGAAGTGTGCAACCTGTGTTTCTCTCCGGAACACAGAGAACAGGACTGCGACGCGTGCCAGGCTTTCCGCTCCAAGAAAACACTTTGCGACCGTCGGTCTCGACGTCGTGACATGCAGAGCCAGCACACAAGCTCCATTCCGGACATCTTAGGGCAACAGTCGGACGAAGAGGCCGGGGATGCCATGGGAACCGAGGAAGAACAGGAACCGATCTCCATTTCAGAGCACGGCTCCGACCAAAATGAAGACATCCCTCATGGACAACGTACTGTGAGTACAGATACTCCCTCGTCACAAGATCCACCTCAACATAAAAAGAAGGCTCCGGTCCAACCCGTGCCCTCGGGCCCCGGTCGGCACAGAGACCACGCTTCTGACACCACGCCTCCTGGCTCGGCACCGAAGCCTACAAAAAAGCCTTCCGTCTCCGAAAAGCCTCACTCCAAATCGACCTCCGAGCCGAAACCTTCGGGGTCGAAACAAAAGTCCGGCTCCGACCCACACCATTCGGCACCAAAACACACTTCTGATCTGAAGACACCAGCGCCTAAGACTCTGGCACCGAAACATTCGGCGCCGAAACAGTCAGATGTGCCGAAATCACCAAAAAAGCACATTCTCGATGCTCCGATCGACAAACCAGACCCGAAACAGAAAGTGTTGTACATTCATCCAAAGACTGGACACATCACCACCAAAGTGACTTTAAAAAGAAAGACTGATACAGAAGAGGAATATCAAATTACTTTGAAGAAGAGAAGTGTTGGAACTAACCCTTCCCCTTCCCCTCCTCCTCTTCCTCCTCCTCTTCCATCACCTTCTTCACTCATTTTCAAACAATTTCACCCGAGCATTCACCACCACATACACCTGACAACCAGGATGATGGGGATGGCAATGGGGATGGGGATGAAGATTATCAGCCAGTACATACAGACTCATGGGACGACTACAACACTAATTCGCCCACAGTCAATGATCCCGACTTGTACCCTACCAAGCCCTCTCCACCGGACGACAGTGTAGGCTACATTGAATTACTGGGTAGAGCTGCCAACTACCATGGGGTGCAGATGCACAAAGAATCCCTAGAAGAGTATTTCCTCTTTGAAACCCTTAGCAGCACACAAAAGACACACACACACTACCCATGCTCAAAGGGATGATCAGGCATGTAGATGACATCTTCAATGACCCTGTCAGGGCTCGTATTCTTACCCCTAGAGTAGATAAGAAATACAAGCCAGCACCATCTGACCCAGTATACGTAAGGGGACAATTACCATTGGACTCTCTGGTTGTGTCCAACGCACGTAAAAGAGCCAACTCCCAAACTACAGGAGATGCTCCACCCCCGGATAAAGAATCCAAGCTTATTGATGCTTCGGGGAAAAGGGTGGCCTCTCAGGCAGCAAACTTCTGGCGCATCTCTAACACTCAGGCGTTGCTAGCACGATACGACCGTGCACACTAGGACGAGATGGAACAATTGATCCAATTTCTGCCCCAAGAACATAGATCTAAAGCTCACGACCTGGTGCGTGTGGGACAACTTATTTCAAACAATGCAATCAGGTGCTCCCTAGATGCTGCAGACACTGCTGCTAGAGCTGTAAACACCAGCGTCCTTTTAAGGAGACACGCCTGGCTCCGCATATCTGGGTTCAAACCGGAGGTTCAAACCTCCATATTAAACACACCTTTTGATAAAGAACACCTCTTTGGCGCAGTGGTAGATTCTTCACTGGAAAAGATGAAGAAAGACACTGAAGTGGCCAAATCCATGGGAGCCCTTCAGTCAACACAAGCCTGTGGTTCCTTTCGGCGCTCTTTCTACAGCGGAGGCTCCAAAAATACCTCCTCGGAGACCACCTCCACCTACAAGGGCAATAACCAACCCTCTGCCTCTAAGGGTTAATTCAGAGGGGGTTACAGAGGACACAACGGCAAAGGCAGGGGTAGAGGTTCAAACACACGCACCTCCCCCTCCAATACAAAACAGTGACTTGCCTACACTTCCCACCGACCACTCAACACCTGTCGGTGGAAGACTTTCAGATTTCCTACCAATCTGGCAGTCAATAACAACAGACAAGTGGGTACTACAAATTATCCGTTCTGGTTACTGCCTGGAGTTCACCAGCATTCCTCCAAATATTCCCCCAAAGTCACACAAACTTTCACCAGATCACCTACACCTCCTCAAACAAGAGGTACAGTCTCTCCTTCTAAAAGGGGCTATAAAGCCCGTACCACCACAACATCAAGGGTCGGGCGTGTACTCTTTTTACTTCCTAATACCCAAAAAAGATGGTTCTCTCAGACCAATATTAGATCTCAGAGAACTCAATCTTTACATACAGTCAGATCATTTCCATATGGTAACACTTCAACAAGTACTACCGCTTCTGCAGAAAGGTGACTTTCTGTCTACTCTAGACTTAAAGGACGCCTATTTCCATATTCCAATCCACCCAGCTCATCGCAAATATCTCAGGTTTGTGTTAGCGGGTCAACACTTCCAGTTCAAGGTGCTCCCGTTCGGAGTCACCACTGCCCCCAAAGTCTTCACAAAGTGTCTGGCGGTAATAGCTGCTCACCTGAGAAGACAAAGCATCCATGTCTTCCCATACTTGGACGACTGGCTTATCAAAGCCAGAACGTACCAGCAATGTCTTCAGCACACTTACAGAACAATTCAGTTACTACATCAAGTAGGGTTCACAGTCAATGTGCTAAAATCACATCTCCAACCAGCCAATACTCAGGACTACCTAGGAGCCACTCTAGAAACTCAAAAAGCTCTGGCGTTTCCCAACACAGCCGGAATTCGCAATATTCAGGCTTTAGTTCTCCAGCTTCAACCCAATCATTTGCTTCCAGCTCGGGTTTATATGCAACTGCTGGGAATGATGGCATCTTGCATCATGATTGTCCCCCATGCCAGTCTGCACATGTGTCCACTTCAAGAATGCTTAGCCAGTCAGTGGAACCAGTCACAGGGTCTATTAACCTATCTAGTGTTGGTAAGCGGCCGTACTCATCGCTCTCTGCAGTGGTGGAACACACAAAATTTATCAAAAGCACGGCCCTTCATAGACCCGGTTCCACAGATAGTACTAACAGAAGACGCGTTCCTCATTGGTTGGGCAGCTCATCTTCAACAACACACAGTGCAAGGCCTGCGGAGTCAACAGCAAAAGTTGCTCCATAGCAATCATTTAGAGTTGCTTGCAATCTTTCTAGCTCTCAAGGCGTTTCAGACTCACCTGGAGGACAAAGCTGTCTTGGTTCGCACAGACAACATGACAGCTATGTATTACATACAGAAACGGGGGGGACACACTCTCTCCAACTGCCCCCCTTAGCCTAAGACATCTGGAGGTGGGCTATTCACCACAAACTTTATCTCCTAGCGGAACACCTCCCAGGAGTGAACAACCAGATTGCAGACCTCCTCAGCAGGCAGAGGCAGCAAATACACGAATGGGAACTTCACCCTCAAGTTCTCCTCCCATACTTCCAAGCTTGGGGAGTCCGTCAGATAGATCTGTTTGCCACACACCAAAATGCAAAATGCCAAAGCTTCGCCTCCAGGTACCCACACCTGCAATCCAAAGGCAATGCACTATGGATGAACTGGTCAGGGATATTTGCCTACGCTATTCCGCCTCTCCCACTCATTCCATTAGTGGTTCGGAAGCTCAGGCAAACATCTCTCACACTAATCCTAGTAGCTCCCACATGGGCACATCAACCCTGGTTCACAACCCTGTTGGAACTGTCTCTGGTCCCGCATCAAAAGCTGCATTTAACCTCCAGTCTCCTCACACAGAGCCATGGAGAAATCAGACACCCAGATCCCAAACAACTGAACCTCGCGATCTGGCTCCTGAAGTCATAGAGTTTGGTTATTTAAACCTTCCATCAGAATGAGAGCCTGTTACGCAGCTAAGTGGAAGCGATTTGTTATTTATTGTAATAACAATCATATTAACCCTCTTGATGCTTCCATACAAAACATCATCTGCTATCTGTTACACTTGCAACAGTCAGCATTGGCTTACACCTCCATCAGACTACACCTCGCGGCAATAGCTGCGTATCTACAAAATAGGCAGCATTTGTCGTTGTTTAGAGTACCCGTAATTAAAGCTTTTATGGAAGGACAAAAAAGAGTCATACCACCAAGACTCCCCCCTGCCCCAGTGTGGAATCTTAACATAGTCCTTACAAGATTAATGGGCCCACCTTTTGAGCCCATGCACAAATGCGAACCACAGTTCCTCTCTTGGAAAACCGCTTTCCTCATTGCAATCACTTCATTAAGGAGAGTGAGTGAACTACAGGCACTAACCATAGAAGAACCATTTTTCCAACTACACAGAGACAAAGTGGTTCTTCGTACCAACCCCAAATTTTTACCTAAGGTAGTATCTGCATTTCACGTAAATCAGTCGGTAGAATTACCTGTAATATTTCCTCAACCTGATTCTGTTGCAGAACGAGCTCTACACACCTTAGATGTCAGAAGAGCGCTCTTGTACTACATTGAAAGAACAAAATCATTTTGTAAAACAAAACAACTCTTTGTTGCTTTTGCACCTCCACACAAGGGCAATCCTATCTCCAAATCTGGTATTGCAAGGTGGATTGTTAAGTGCATTCAAATTTGCTATGCAAAAGCAAAGAGGACTCTAACTGTACCCCCTAGGGCACATTCCACTCGCAAATTAGGGGCCACTGTGGCTCTCTTGGGAAACATTCCCATAGTTGACATTTGCAAAGCTGCAACATGGTCTACACCGCCCACATTCACCAAACACTATTGTGTAGATGTGTTAGCGAGACAACAAGCCAATGTGGGTCAAGCAGTACTTAAAACACTGTTTCAGACAACTCCAACAGCTACAGGATAGCCACCGCTTTGGGAGGATACTGCTATATAGTCTATACACAGCATGTGATCTACAGCTCACATGCCTCAAATGGATAATGTTACTTACCCAGTAAGCATCTGTTCTTGACATGTAGAGCTGTAGATTCACATGCGCCCACCCACCTCCCCGGGTACCTGTAGCTGCTTCAGTTCTCTCTTTAGTTTACATACATATGCATGGACATCTCTATTCTTTACTATCTCTATTCTTTACTATCACTCCATTCTCACCCTCTGCGGGAAAACAATCTAACAATGGAGTCGATGCCCATGCGCACTATCACCGAAAGGAGGAGTCACCTACCTGGTGACTGGAAAAGACTTCTTCGAAGAAAAACAAAGTGAAAACATCCGGACCCAACACTAGATGGCAGGAGTATGCACAGCATGTGAATCTACAGCTCTGCATGCCAAGAACAGATGCTTACTGGGTAAGTAACATTATCCTTCCATGTGTTTGTATTATATATTTGCAGTGTTTCCAGCTTGTGAAATAGGGTAGTCCATGATGACTTTCACTATATTTTAAAATAGTTACCACATTGTTTTGTCTGATTTACAATGTTACTTGTTTTAAATTATGCTTTGATTAAATCCCTTTCCACATAATCATTTATAATGTATAAAGAGAGATATTTTTTTAGACAATACATATAGGGCCAGATGTACGACCGTTTTTTGTGGTCGCAAACGGGAACCCGGCCCGTTTGCGACCCCAAAATTGGTCTGCCCCATGTACAAACCCTATTTTGCGAGTCGGTAACCTAGTACTGACTCGCAAAATAGGGTTTACGACTCGCTATTAGGAAGGGGCGTGCCAAGGGCGCTCCCTTCCTAATAGCAACTCGCACTTCAATGTAGAATTGTTTTGCGACCGCTCGCAGTTTACCACCTACTTCAAGCAGGTGGTAAGCCACTCGCAAACAGGAAGGGGTCCCCAGTGGACCCCTTCCCTTTGTGACCTTTGTGAATTGATGCAAAAATATTTTTTAAGAGCAGGCAGTGGTCCCACGGACCACTGCCTACTCTTCAAAAATGAAACAGAAACGTTTCATTTTTCTTTTTTAAATGCATCCCGTTTTCCTTTAAGGAAAACGGGCTGCATTAAAAAAAAAACTGCTTTATTTAAAGAACAGTCACAGACATGGTGGTCTGCTGACCCCAGCAGGTCACCATCCCTGGGAGTGCTAGCCATTCCCAATGGGGTCGCATATTGCACCTGCCTCATGAATATCAATGAGGCATGCAGTTTGCGACCCCATCAAGAATCGCAAAGTGTCTGAGACACTGTTGTAAATTACAGTTTGCGAATCGCAAATTGCGAGTCACAAAACGACGCAATTTGCGACTCGCAAATTGTAAGGGTCGTACATTTGGCCCATAGATTGTAAAACATGTTTTAAAATTTCTTTATAGTTAACACTCAGTACAAATGATTTTGAGAGCAGTGCATGTTCATGCCCGGAGATGCAACTGCTGACAAAACAGTGGAATGTCTTATTTAGGTTCCTTTTGGAATATTAGATTAAAGAAATTCATGCGGTGTCTACAGTTTTGGTAAAATTCCGGTAGAATATTCTTTAAGGTTCCTTATTTCGCTTCTTCAAACGCTTTCTTGAATAATTCTTTTTGTTTGTATGATGTCTCCAGCATTCTGTGGGCGTGGAATACTTTTTCTTATCCATTTAACAGTGCAGTTGTCTCTTAGGTGGAATTTACAGCTTATATTGTCTGTCCCAGAATTAACTCCTTATCTCTTCAGATTGGCCCCCTCAGTGTAGAACTATTTGCAGCATTTGGAGCTGCTTTCTGGTTATTTTCGTATGCATTACAGTGCATTCCGAAACATTTTCTTATATGCAAATACCAATACATATTAGAAACCAGGGGTCTTCTTTCTTCAGTAACTTCCCCTAGCATCTTGTTATGTAGTGTTTAATCTCTGCTTATGTATAGCAGTGCTTTAAACACTTCCGTAAAGAATCATGAACATAGAGGTTTGCAAGCGTTGAAAGCTTTGCTTTTACAACCTGATAAATGTAATAATAGGCTTTGTAAACATAAGCTCAATATTCTTCTTGAATGAAACCCTGCAAAGCCACTCTTAAATTTTCTATGTTAAAACTCCAGTGCAGAAAACATCTGCTCAGCTATATCCAAACCATGTTTTATTCTGTGATAAATGTTTTTTCTTTTTAATTTATTCATTTTAGGTTCCTCCAAACATTTTGCTGCTTGTGATTTCGATTCTGTATTGACAAGCACTTTAACAATTTACACCCAAGATTGTCACATATATGAATTTATTTCTTCTGTGCGTTTCAGGCCGCCATTTCCACAAATACTCACTTTAGTGAGAAAAGAGGGCACATTTCAATAGGCTATTCTGCAGATTTTAATTTTTTTTTTTTTTTTTAAGTCTCATCCACCACAGCTCCTTCCTGGAAAGTTTTGGGGTTATCCATTAAGCGGGCCCGAGAAAAAAGGTGGGGGGGGGGCACCATGCACGTTTCCCCCATTCATTTTTCCATAGGACAATAGAACAGCAATACCACAAAAACTGCTAAACGTAAATACACCAAATTTGGCAGAAAGATAGGTCTTGGTCCAGAAAGAGAGCTTTTTTGTGATTTGCTGTAAATCCGTTCAATAGTTTTGGAGACATTAAGGCTCAAAAACTTTGCATGTTTCACACTGCGGATGATCCGTGGATCTGACATATCTGAAGATAAGATCTGATAGACTGACACAACATCAACAAAGATGTGGTGGCAGGCATTTTAGGACTCAAGGACTGAGTTCCCTCTCCTGGAAATAAGTTAAACAAGCATTTACAATGCAATAGGTCTCGCAACTGCGAGTTTTGGAGCTATTGGCATTGTAAATGGCAATGCCTTTTATAAAAAATTAAAAGGCATTGTCATTTACAATACCAAAAGCAACACCTATTGCATTGCAGAGCGCGGGTCCGTGAAGCAAGCGCAGCGCTCATTAAAGTAAAAAAAAAAAAAAGAAAGAGAGCGGTGTCCCTGAATCGGGCGCCACGCTCGGTATTACATATTTAAAAATAATAAAATAAATCAAACGCGGTGTCCCTGAAGCAGGCGCCGCGCTCAGTATTACATTTTTAAAAATAATTGTGAAAAACGAGCGCGGTGTCCCTGAAGTGGGCGCCGCGCTCGGTATTAAATTTAAAAAATAATAATGATACACTGAGCGCGGTGTCCCTGAAGCGGACGCCGCGCTCCCTATTAAAGTTTGAAATTCAATAGAAAAAAACCCAGAAAACAAAATGCAAATTAGGTTAGGAAGCGGCCGCCATTAATGAAGTAAATAGTTCTCGGAACTGGTAGTGAAAGCTCCTGAGTTAGGACACAGTAAAAGATCGAGTCCTCATGGGCGGTAACAAATGGAGATAAGGCGGTAACAAGGAGGGACTAACAAGCCTCATAATGAATCGGAAGCCAGCATTTACCAAGGACAATGACACCAGCCAATGAAAAGTATGGGCGGAGAGTGGGCGAGGCTTACACACCATGCTCTACTACTGCATGCCTCGCAGAGCGAGCAGCGCATGTGCGCTGCTGCTAGGCTCGACCTAAAAACATATAGGGGTAGGGATACTATGACCTCCTTCACTTGGTGGCAGCGCATATATATTTTAGGGGAGGGGCATGCAGACCCCCCTCCCCTTGCCTTGGAGAGCACCTGGGGAGCCCATCCGCGAGGCTGATATTTTATGTTAAGTACAGATAATTCTTTCATATATCTCTACAGGACCTTTGCCACTTTGTCTAAAAAACCACTGCATTCTCACTACTCAAATTGACCAATGCATGTGGTGTATTGGTTTTGGTTGACACCTATGCCTCACGTAAAAAAAATCTATAATCTCTCCACCACTTTTACCCTTTAAGGTTGTGACTTTTGGATTTCTGTAACTTTTTCTTTTGGTGTGAATTAAAATAATTTGAATTCTGTTCCATTTTTTGAGTATTTTGGACCTGATTATGATGGTGGTGAGTCCGCCACCGACAGCCTGTCGGTGGTGGTCTCACCGCCATCGTGAGCAGGTTTCACTCCCGCCATATTACAATGGCGGGCGTTTTATTGGCGGTCGGAAAGACCGACCGCCACGGACCTTTGGAGGGGAATCATATCCTACAACAGTGGCAGGCACCACCAAAGGGATTATGATGTCCCTTTCCGCCTGCCTTTTTCATGTCGGGTAACCCGCCATGTAAAGGCAGGCGGAAATGGAGTTTTGGAGCCCGTGGCAGGCCCCCCTTCCCCCTGGCCCTCCGATATGGGCACTGGGGGGCACCTATGGTGCCCCCTACATATCCCTGCACCATGTGGCAGGCCCCGCATGGGGCCTGTCACGTAGTGCAGGGATATGTCAGGTGTCCCTATTTTGCATTGCGGCAGGTGCTGCAGTTAGCAGCACCCGCCGCAATGCAAAACACAGGCATTGCGACCGCCGTGGTGGCAATCGCATTGTAATACCTCTTATGGGACCGCCGACAGCATGTCGGGCTGTCCCGTTTCTGATACGCGGTCCCGTTTCTGATACGGGGGCCATCGTAATCAGCCCCTTTGTTTGGTTTACACAAAGCATCTTGGAATCACTCTAAATAGTCATCCAATTTAGAGATAATTACAGCAAGAAACAAAAGTAACAGAGTGTAAAATCTGTAAGGTTCCCAGCCCATTTCCCATTGAAGGGCGCATCTCATCTTTCTCACATGGGTCCTGTTAGAATTACTAACAATGGCATGACTTACCCTAAAAGGCAAAATGCACATTTTATATACAATTGTTACAAAATATCATACACAACTCCTAAACAAAAATTTAGACCCTGCACTTTTTTTAAATTATAAATGAATCGTGGAATGTGTTTCAGAACCAAGTCCTCAAGGCATCATTCACTACTAATCAGTGTCCACTTCTTTGTCTATCCTTCCTGCTTCAGATAATGCCTGGCAGGGTAAATCTTGTTTCATACTGTGTTCACCATTTTGATTCCTGGATTTTTATTTCTGGGTAAATGGCACTGACTACTGAGGGAAAGAGTATGCCAGAGCTGTCATGACCTTGGAAGAGAGTGTACATGTGCATAGGAGAGTTCATGTTGTGATGGAAAATTGTTGGACCAGTCAGTGCACAGCACATAGTTATTTGTCATAAATCTCTGTTTCATTAAATGCCAAATGCTCAAAAAATCAGAAATTTACTCCTGCTTATGTCTGGCATAAGTTTCTATTTTTTTTAGAATTGATAGGGGATTCCATGTGTACTTTGTCAGTCCCACTTTGCCAGGATTGGTTCTAGAATTCCTTTGTGACTTCCATGTTTCTTGCTTGCAAAAGTATGTTTGCAACGGTAAAGGTAATAAGCCTATATTTGTTCATACTTTGTAAATGTGAATTTGCAGTTTAAAAATATATTCTCTTTATTTTCTTTGCAGGGAAAATATTTTTCCCTTGAGAAAGCCCCCACAAATTTGGGGGGTGTTTCCTCCCCATTCCCACCCTGGATAAGAATGTACCACTGCCCTTATGCAAAGTAAATCTTGACCTCTAACCAAGGTAGGATAGGACTTGTCGAAGATTTGTCAGTACTCACGATCTCGCAGATTTTCGGTTGTTCACCTGTTTTTCAAGGCACCCTTTCCTTGGAATACCCATGCACTGCCGGTCTAAATGGACTGTTTTAATTTGACATGTGAGAATCACGTTGTTAGTATAATTTTATAGTTCTAATTCAGTCCATTTCTGTGCTTAAAGTAAATGTGGGTGTGCATTGCTTTGAAAATGGAACCCAAAAGTATCCTTAGCCCACCACCTCCCAACTGTGTCATGGATCCCCTAACAGCATTTCTGGGGCATGGTGGTTTGTTCCATCTGTAGTGGGGTCAAGAACATGGAGTTTCCGAATTGTTAATCTTAATTGGAAATCACATTCTGGGGCTATATGTCAAGGATTGACTATAGTGCACTATAGAGCCTGAGTTGGTTACTATGTGCTGCTGACACTTGGTTAAACCTGAAAAAACCTGAAAAGATTTCCACAGATGCTCACAGATTTCCATAGGTATTTCTGCAGATTTCAAATTGTCAAACACGCATGGCGCTGTTAGAACTTTTCATACTTGTCTAAAAAATGTCAGTCCTCAAAATGACCAATGCATATGGTCTAGTGATTAAGGTTGTCGTGTACCCCTAATGTAAAAAAAGCTGTATTCTTTGTACAATTTTAACCATTTAAGCAAGTGACTTTTAGGTTTCTGTAATATTTACCTTTGATGCTAATTTAAATCATTAGAATTTTGTTGCAATTTGAGAATATTTTTGGTTAACACCTAGGACCTTAGAACCACTTCAAGCAGTTATCTGTTTTAGAGATAATTACAGCTGGAACTAAAGCTACATAGTATAAAACCTAAAAGGTTACCAGACCAAATTGCCAGCGAAGGACATGTTCTTGTATCTTAGGTCCAGTTAGACCTACTAACACAGACCTGACTTAACCAGAGGTAAAATTTACATTTTATATTCTTGTCAGGAAATGTTACAAAATGTAATCCGCAGCTCTTAATAATAATTTTGAATGAACTATACAAATACTGAAAGAAATTAGATTATCTGCAATAAAATTCAGTGCCTATAGCTCCCAAGATGACATATTTGTGCTCCACAACAATTATCTAAAATAACATTTTTGCACTTAACAATCGCCATTCTTTATTTGTGATGTTATGTTATGGCATGTTATGTTATGCATATTTGTAAAACTGTATTATCACTCTGGAGTGTATCCTGGCGCTGAGCAGGTGTGACACCAACTCCAGCTGGGTCATGGGAGATTACTTGAAGAGCTAGGTCTTCAGCTTCTTTCAGAATTCGATAAGTGAGGAGGAGGCTTAGATTTGTGGTGGCAGATCATTCCACACTTTAGGAGCAATCTAGAAGAAAGCAGACCTCTGGATCTGATTCTCTGTATGCGTGGGATGTGTGAGAGTATGAGTCTAGCCAAGCAGAGTTGTCTGGGGGTTTGTTGAAGTATATGCGATTGTCGAGGTATGCTGGGATGGAGTTATGTAGTATGTTGAAGGTGTGAGTGAGGATTATGAATTGTGTTCTTTTGTGTATTGGTAACCACTGTAGCTCCTTGAGGCGAGGTGAGATGTGTTTGTGATGTGGGAGGCTGCTTGTGAGCATGGCTGCCGAGTTCTGAATGGTCAATGTAAAGAAATAAGGACCCCGTGGTAAAGGATCATGGTTCCAAGGGCAGGGAACAATTCAACAATGCAATAAAGAACCCCTTGGCAACCAATTGATTTTCATGTAGTTACACAATATAGGCCATGTATGAACAGAGTAATTGTGATGTTTATTTATTTATTTATTATTATTTCATTTGACAGGTAAATCAATTACAATTTTTATCCCATAAAGGGTATAAGTCATATAAATGTTATTACCAAAAAAAGGGGGGAAAATCCACGACACATCTGATATAACAAATACGTTCATGCAATGAACCAAAGAAATAAACACTACAATGTTTAAGACAATAACAGAACACATAATTATGAATACATAGATACTAATACGATGCAAAGACATAACATATCATATAACACATATAAAATTCATAAAGTATATACAAGTTAAAATCTAAATATAGAATAACTAAATTGATCTCTAGTTATTGCAGTTCATCTGTTTCATATTTCATCAAAGGTTGTAAACACCCCTTTTTTTAATAAAAACATTTATACGACTGATACCCTTTATGGGATAACATTTTTTATTGATTTACCTGTCAAACGAAATAATAATAAATAAAAAAATAAACATCACAATTACTCTGTTCATACATGGCCTATATTATGTAACTACATGAAAATCAATTGGTTGCCAAGGGGTTCTTTATTGCATCGTTGAGTTCTGAATGGTCTGCAGCCTCCTGATGAGTCACTTGTTGATGTCGGCATAAAGGATTTTCCCATAGCCCAGCTTCCTTGCAACTAGACCTGGGTGACAGTTTTCCAGGTGCCAATTGATAGCCACTTGAAGATCTTCCTTAGTGTCTTTATTATATGAAGCACAAGGCGATGATCATGTAGAGTTTGGACTTGATGATGATCCAGAGGTTCTTGGTGTGGGTGGTGGGTGTAGGTCCTTGTTCTTTCGGCCACCTGGTAGAGCCCCACGTAGATATGCTCGTGCTCAAGATTATGACTTTGGTCTTGTCTGAGTTAAGCTTCTGTTGCTCCTCATTCAGTCATCGATTTCAGTTATGCATGCCATGAAGTTGTTTCGGGTGTTGTGTGTCTTGTCCGTGAGGCAAAGGAGAGGACATTGATGTTGTGCATGCTAATGATACTGGCCAGGGGGGTCATGTAGGTGTTGAAGAGTGCCCTATGGCTCAGGGAGGATCCTTGTGGAACTCAGCAGATGAGGTCTTCGGCGCTCTTCAGTGAAAGGTGCCAGACTGACAGATTGGGTACTGCCAGTCTGGAGGAAACAGAGCAATTGGAGAGTGGGTCCTTAGATTAAAATGTTGCTTGTTCGTTGAATGAAGATGGGGTGGGAGATCGTGTCAAATGCTGCGGAGAGGTCCAGGAGGATGAGGGCCACTGTGTCTCCTCTGTCTAGGATCATGCAGATGTCGTCTGTGGCAGCGATGAGATCAGTTTCCATGCTGTATTTAGGAGGAGATGAATGTCAGCATGAATACATTTGAGCACTTTGATTGGAAAGACGTAGCACAAAAAATCTTATTTGCGGTACTCTGATGAAAAAGCTAATTAAATAGTTTATTCACAATCTCAATTTCTAATCCTACTTGAGAATGCAATGTTCTCATTGTACACAAAGCTGCTCAGATAATTTGTTTGGAAGAAATATCCTCTCTAGGGAACATGTTCAATAAGAAAATGTTAACAAATCTCTCTCATTCCAATACAGCAGGTGATTGGTGCATGAAGCGGAAAACAAAAGTGGGAGAGCTCATAAAATGTAACAAAGAAAAAGCAACCTGTAAAGCTACAGCACAGAAGACCGAAGCCAATGTGCTACACAGCTCTCAAAAGTCAACAAACTCCGGAAACCAGATGTGGCCAGAAAGTTACCAGGAGCAAGGTGGAGGGAAAACCACTCACACTGATAATAACTCCAGCTATGCACAACATTTTATTTTGCATCATGGAAGGTCCAAAGAAGAAATATCTTTTGAATTTGAAAGCGATCATGGTAATTCACAGTTTCCCAGTGGTGTCCAAAACAAGCAGCAAAATCAGACAACATACTCATGTACAGAATGCGATAAAAGCTTCAGTATCAAGGACGAGCTTGTTAGACATATTGAGTCACATTCAAGAACAAGGCCATATACATGCAGAGACTGTGGGAAAAGCTTTCTTCAAAAGGGAAATCTTATCAAGCATTATAGAACACATACCGGTGAAAAGCCTTATCAGTGTATTTTCTGTCACAAAAGTTTCAGTCGGAAAGATTACCTCAATGGACATATGAGAATTCATACAGGAGAGAGACCATACAAATGTCCTGAATGTGAAAAATGCTTCACCCAAAAAGGCGAGTTTAACCAACATCGAAGAAAACACATTTGAGAAGATCTTCACACATACTAAACAAATAATAATATGGTAAACATGGTATAAAGTTCAGACGCTATTAAGCAGTCTTACAGTACGTAAGTCAGAAGTACTAGATTTACATAAATACTAGTATAACTAAGAGTGGAGTGATTAAAAATCATAGATTTAAGACAAAAGATTACAAAAATAGGAGAAAAATAACCAGAAAATACATATCTGAAAGGCAAGTAATTTCAACATTTACAGCTCCTGGCCAATGACAATGAAAAATAATGCTTGGTTTACTACCTTAGCAAGCAACAAAACCCTCATTTGAAAAGGAATCTAATTACATCAGTCCTACCACGAGGAACGGAAGACAGATAAACAGAATCATAAGAATGGAACACCTCAATTTCTGAGAGATAACTACACATAGGACATGGGCTCCAACAGAGCTATAGGAACAATGTCCACAAGAATCCTTTGCCAATAAATAGAGGAGCAAAAATACTAAACTTTCCATTTGTTAATTGCACTGAATAGCATTCAAGTTGAGTCCCTATTTCCAGATGACTTCCCCCCCATATAACTACCTCCTCCGCAGTACTTTGCAGACCTCATATGCCTAGTTTCCCATAACCCTATACAGGGGATGCCATCAAATTCATGAAGAGGTGAGCATTTATAGCCTTCTGTCAGGAAGGTTTTGTATAAACAATAAAGGATTATGGGGCGGAAACAAGAATTGGAGAAAGTTCTACATAAATGGAGAAACGGCAGCACATTGGAAATTAATTAAATTGTTTTTATGGGTATTCTGCCAAATTCCGCTCTTGTAAGCAAAACTTGGGGTGAAAGCATAATGCATGTCAATCCAGAAAACTTGTTCAATTCAAGAAATGCTCAGGCAGTCTGTAAGTTTCCATTGTATGAACCACAGTATGCTCATCCCAGCCAGGCTTCAAAGGATGTCCTTATCAAAGTGTCCACCACCTATGATTCTTGTCTGATGCCATGTTGTAATTGCCAGGATGTCTGCAGTCCAGTATAAGCTCTTTACATGCATTTAACTTGCACACCATTCCCTTATAATTGCATTCCATGCCCGGGGTTGCCCTCTGCTGTCACTTAGGGATTTTTCCTGTCCCTTATGCATTTTTAAACTCCTTGCATTCCTTCTTCTTTAAGCTGCCTGTGCAGACATGCACTCCTCTTGTTGTTCCAGTTTGGAACAAGTTGACTTTATTCAATGTCTATTTTGATAATTTATTTGACATCCCTGTGTAGACCATATTATCCTTCTTTCCCTCCTGATTCTTCTGTACAGCGCTATGTCACCCCTTGAGACCTTGTCCATACTTGAAGAACCTCATAAATAAATAATAAATAACTTTTTAAAGTATTTGTACCATTGATCGCCCATTTCTTTAAAAATAGGTGTAAGCCACACAGAGCTGACGAGTTTCTAATAGGAAGAAAAAATATATTTGCAATATTAAGAAAAGGGAACTAAAAATAAGTTTTAAAATGGTTGTGTTTGCAAACATAGTCATAGAAAGCATTTACAATATATTAGTAAAGATGTTCAATTTGTTATAATTGCTATTAAATATGTTGCATCACTACTGCTAGTGCAGTTCCTCCAAAGGTGTTTTCCAGATGGAACAGAGGGGTCTAAAATCTGAGAACACTACTGTGCTATACTAGTATGAGGTGCAGTGGAACTGGTGCTCATTTTCATGTTCAATGCACAGAATGATCCCAATAAGAATTATGTCTGGAAATGTAAATAATATATGTAAAGGGACAGTTAGCATTATCATGAAGGCAGAGGCCTGCTAAGGAAAAGGTCTCCTTTGGAGAAAGATTTTAAGGCTCTTCACAGAGATCGCAAATTTGTCGATAGGAAAGTAAGCAGAGATTTCTTTCATGCCCTGAATGAGCCACAATTACCACCCTACATTTGTTTAGGGAGGGATGGATGGTAAGATCCTGTGGTTTCAGCAGCTAAAAGACTTGCAGGGTATTACCCATTTAAAAAAAATCTCTGGTGACAAAGTAGTCTGCGTACAGCCCTTGAGTATTTCTTTACGGAAAGTAAAACAATAATGGTATGAAATTGGTATAGAACTCTCATGTTCAGTGCTGGCAAATTTAGAATATATTTGCTTGATTAATGGTGAAGAGCACAGTTAGCAAAACCTAATACTGCCAGCATTGTTATATTGAGGCACATATCAGCTGAGAGGGATCCCAGTCTTTTATTAGGGAATCCCTGTAAGATATTTTGACTACATTACTCAGCAGAACGATTTTGTAAGACTATAGAGGCATATATGAATGTATAAAATCATAATTGGTAATTTCTGAATGCACTGAGGCGTACATATCTAAAACACATGTTTCTTAGCACAGTGAAATATGGGTTATAATAGATCTAATATTACAGGCTTAACATATAAACAACTGGCTTCATTAGAATGAGAGCCTATTGTTAGAATATTTTAAAAATGGCTGGTGGCTGAGCGGAATAGTGTGTGATCCCAAAATGACCCAAATCTTACATTGAGATCTATATAATAATACTCTTCCTAGCCAGTGAGGTTAGTCAGCAATTATGAGTAAAATTCATTGAGGTAGGATTCCCCCATGAGGTCACTTCATTGGCATGCAGTTTTGGTTACTTAAGGTGAAACAATTTGTGTCAGGACAAAGGCATAATCTTGAAACTGAATGCTGACTTTAAGATGATTTTTAATTAGGTCTGTGGGTTAACTAGTGGATTTCAAATAGGTCCTTTTCTCTTCAAAGATTTGTTTCATTTCTGAGAAGGTCATTGTATGCTAGAAAGATGCTGTTCTGAATAATGTGGAAAGAAGAGAGCCTCTTTTTTATGTATAACCCTCACCCACTCAAATAGTGGCATGCTTCATCATCGGGTTCACCCTGACTCCTAAAGGTCAGGGTGGGCTTGACCGTATTCCAGGGAGCACTTAGAAAACAGGTTGTCTTACTGTTCTTAGGGGGATTTTTTAGCATTAAGATAAAACTCCCTAGTTCACCCTCGGTATCCCTTTATTGGTGGGGTGAATGGGGATAATAAAAACAGAAAAGGAGAGGCGAAATAAGGATGCTGTGGTCCTATGACCCTAAGCTCCAAGTGCCAACATGTTTCTGCCCTACTCTATTGGCCCGTGTGGGTTCGGGGCATTCGTCAGGGCGTTACTAGAGAAGCGATCCCCCAGTAGCGTCACCTTGTGATATTTCCAAACGTGAGCATGCAAAGCCGGAGTGTTAGCCCCGGCGTGATACAATCTGCCAGTGCAGATTGTTGTGATAAAAAGATTGTACTTGCTATTCCTTGGGAGATTATCCCCAATCTTCAACAAGAATTACTTGTCAGGGGGCGGCGGTAGGAAGGCCCTGTAGTCACACTAACACCATGGGTCCCAACCCGTGGGGAAACCTATTGGTCCCGTCTGCTCCCCTCTTTGGTAGATTGTATAACACCGGGGCTAACACTCCGGCTTTGCATGTTCGTGTTTGGAAATACATGTAAAGGGACAGTTAGCATTATCATGAAGGCAGAGGTCTGCTAAGGAAAAGGTCTCCTTTGGAGAAAGATTTTAAGGCTCTTCGCAGAGATCGAAAAATTTGTCGATAGGAAAGTAAGCAGAGATTTCTTTCATGCCCTGAATGAACCACAATTACCACCTTACATATGTTTAGGGAGGGATGGATGGTAAGATCCTGTGGCTTCAGCAGCTACAAGACTTGCAGGGTATTACCCATATTTTTAAATCTCTGGTGGCAAAGTAGTCTGTGTACAGTCCTTATGTATTTCTTTACGGAAAGTAACACAATAATGGTATGAAATTGGTATAGAAATCTCATGTTCAGTGCTGGCAAATTTAGGATATATTTCCTTGATTAATGGTGAAGAGCACAGTTAGCAAAACCCAATACTGCCAGCATTGTTATATTGAGGCACATATCAGCTGAGAGGGATCCCTGTCTTTTATTAGGGAATCCCTGTAAGATATTTTGACTAAATTACTCAGCAGAACGATTTTGTAAGACTATAGAGGCATATATGAATGTATAAAATCATAATTGGTCATTTCTGAATGCACTGAGGCGTACATATCTAAAACACATGTTTCTGAGCACAGTGAAATATGGGTTATAATAGATCTAATATTACAGGCATAACATATAAACAACTGGCTTCATTAGAATGAGAGCCTATTGTTAGAATATTTTAAAAATGGCTGGTGGCTGAGCGGAATAGTGTGTGATCCCAAAATGACCCAAATCTTACATTGAGATCTATATAATAATACTCTTCCTAGCCAGTGAGGTTAGTCAGCAATTATGAGTAAAACTCATTGAGGTAGGATTCCCCCATGAGGTCACTTCATTGGAATGCGATTTTGGTTACTTAAGGTGAAACAATTTGTGTCAGGACAAAGGCATAATCTTGAAACTGAATGCTGACTTTAAGCTGATTTTTAATTAGGTCTGTGGGCTAACTAGTGGATTTCAAATAGGTCCTTTTCTCTTCAAAGATTTGTTTCATTTCTGAGAGGGTTATTGTATGCTAGAAAGATGCTGTTCTGAATAAAGAGGAAAGAAGAGAGAGCCTCTTTTTTATGTATAACCCTCACCCACTCAAATAGTGGCATGCTTCATCATCGGGTTCACCCTGACTCCTAAAGGTCAGGGTTGGCTCAACCGTATTCCAGGCAGCACTTAGAAAACAGGTTGTCTTACTGTTCTTAGGGGGATTTTTTAGCATTAAGATAAAACTCCCTAGTTCACCCCCGGTATCCCTTTATTGGTGGGGTGAACGGGGATAATAAAAACAGGAAAGGAGAGGGCCAATCAGGATGTTGTGGTCCTATGACCCTAAGCTCCAAGTGCCAACATTTTTCTGTCTTACTCTACTTGCCAGTGTGGGTCTGTGGCATTCGTCAGGGCGTTACTAGAGAAGCTATCCCCCAGTAGCGTCACCTTGTGATATTTCCAAACACGAACATGCAAAGCCGGAGTGTTAGCCCCGGTGTGATACAATCTACCACCAAGGGGAGCAGACGGGACCAATAGGTTTCCCCACGGGTTGGGACCCATGGTGTTAGTGTGACTTCAGGGCCTTCCTACCGCCCCTGACAAGTAATTCTTGTCGAAGATTGGGGATAATCTCCCAAGGAATAGCAAGTACAATCTTTTTTATCACAACAATATGCACTGGCAGATTGTATCACGCCGGGGCTAACACTCCGGCTTTGCATGTTCACGTTTGGAAATATCACAAGGGGACGCTACTGGGGGATCGCTTCTCTAGTAACGCCCTGACGAATGCCCCGGACCCACACGGGCCAATAGAGTAGGGCAGAAAGATGTTGGCACTTGGAGCTTAGGGTCATAGGACCACAGCATTCTGATTGCCCCTCTCCTTTTTATGTTTTTATTATCCCCGTTCACCCCACCAATAAAGGGATACTGAGGGTGAACTAGGGAGTTTTATCTTAATGCTAAAAAATCCCCCTAAGAACAGTAAGACAACCTGTTTTCTAAGTGCTCCCTGGAATACGGTCGAGCCCACCCTGACCTTTAGGCGTCAGGGTGAACCCGATGATGAAGCATGCCACTTTTAGAGTGGGTAAAAAAGAGGCTCTCTCCTCTTTCCACCTCTTTTAGGCAGAAAGACACCGCTGACCTCTTCGGGGACAGAGACAGTGAGGGCGACCAGCAGCAGCAGACCGGTGGCGGGGAAGTGTGAGGACCTCTTGTCAATCAAGAGTTCTGGCTCCGATGTGGAGGAGGAAGAGCCGCCAGTGGCACAAAGACAGTCCAAGCTGGTGACAGTGAGTACCGGGTCCCACCACACGACTCCTCGTCATCATTTACCTCATAGGGAGGTCTGAGCCTCGAGCCTCCAAAGTACTTATGAGGCCTCTGGTTCACCACTGTGCAAGACCATGGTCGGCACCAAGTGGAGAGTTTGGACCCGACGCACACCCATACTTCGGTGCCAAAGTCTGCCTCCAAGCCCCGCCCTTCCACCTCGGCAGCTCCACTGGAACCTGCCCCAACTGCCCAAAAACTGTTTCGGAACCAAAAATACCTGCTTCGGAGCTGAGATCGCCAGACTCGAAATGAATCTCAATGCTACATAGGCCTCGAAAACCATCAGATCTGAGGAAGGCGCCTTCCCCTCCTACATCTTCTGCTGCTTTGGAGGACTTTGAGAAGTCAATACTTACTTAAGTGCCTACATGAAGAGCTCAACGCCAGACAGCACTGAATACATTTACAGCCCGACACTAGTCAGATCCTTGCTTACCCTCTGGAGAAGCCTAAATACCTGGCTCCTCCTAAAAGAAAATTTACTTTCGAGGAGGCTCTAAACCACCCTTTGGAGCCGACTCCCCAGAAACATCAGCGTCATGACAAGGGCACCTCTCCTCCTCCACTGCCTTCTCCTCTTCATCCTTCTCCTACTCCGTTACTTGCCTTTTCTTCTTATCTACCTCCTGCCCCAAATCCCACCTCTCCCTTACCATCTGTGGACCCTATGACACATTCCCCACAGGGATCTCTTCCTTAAGGGGGTGGGGAAAGTCCAAGGTCTCTCTATGACCCGTATGACCCCTCTTACGAGATACAACCACACGAGGACCCCTGAGATCATTACAACAAAGACCCCAGCTGATACATACCAGGATCTTTATCTAGCTAAGCCGTCAACCCCGGATGACACAACTTCATATCATGAGGTGCTCCAGTGTGCAGCCACGTTCCACAAGGTGGAAATGTACAAACAGCCTGAGGAGGAAGACTTCCTCATGGAGACCCTCTCCTCCACTCATAGGTCAGTGCAATATTTTCCTATGTTGAAGGGCATGCTACAACCAGCACATGACATCTTCAAAGAGCCAGTGGAGGCGCGTGTTGTGACTCCCAGTGTGGATACAAAATATAAAGCCTCCCCCTCTGACCCCCCAGATATCAGGGGTCAGCTTTTCACTGGACTCTGGTGGTACACCAGAGAGTCAGTGCAAGCGTGCTAATTCACAGGGTACACGTGATGCCCCTCTCCAGACCCGAAGAGCAAGAAATTTGATGCGGCTGGGAAGCGTGTCATCGCCCAGTCAGCCACACATTGGCGGATCACCAGTTCAGTGGGCCTGCTCTCTCGGTAGAACCACTCCCACTGGGAGAAAATGGAAGATCTGGTTCAACATCCTCCTGAGCAATATAGAAAACGTGGACCGTAGTTGTTTGCAAAATTATTTTTAAAGCCAACATCTGATGTGCTTTAGATGCAGCAGACACAGCTGCCCGTGCAGTCAATACTTGTGTCCTTCTCCGCAGACACGTGTGGCTGCATGTGTCGGGATTTAAACAGGAGGTTCAACAACATCTCCTCAACTTGCCTTTTGATAGAGAACACCTTTTTGGATGGCAAGTTGATGAGGTGTTGGAGAACATCAAAAAGAACACAGAGACAGCCAAAGCCATGGGTGTTTTGCAGACACCAGCTACCCTCTGCTCCTTTCACGCACACCATATTGTGGCAGGGCCAAAGCCACCACCCCTGAGGCCTCTATGTCCTACCCAAGGCAACAACAACAGCAACCACCAAACCAACAGTTACTATAGGGGAGGATATAGAGGCAACAGTAGTAGAGGCAGAGGAAAAGGCGCAGCCCCAAAGGGACTGCAACTGAAAAACAGTGACTCCCTCACCCTTCCTACTGACCATCCAACACCTTTCGGGTGAAGATTACAAGGCTTTCTGCCCTGTTGGGCAGAGATCACCTCCTATCAATGGGTTCTAGATATTATAGCAGAGGGGTATTGCCTAGACCTCACACAACCACCACCAAACATTCCTCCCCACACATCGACTCTTTCTCGCCGCAGAACATTAGCGCCTCCTTCAAGAGGAGATGCATGCATCACTCAGCAAAGGCTTTATAGAACTTGCACCACCCCAACACAGAGGCAAATGTCTGTACTCTTTGTACTTCCTCATTTCCAGAAAAAATTGATCCTTAGTGCCCTGTGTCAACCTCAGGCCACTCAACAAGTCATACTATCGGAACATTTTAGCATGATGACACTCCAAGATGTCATCCCACTGCTAAAGCAAGGCGATTTCATGACCGCTCTTGACCTGAAGGATGCCTATTTCCACATAGCTATCGACCCTAAACATCGAAGGTCCCTCCGGTTTGTGGTAAGTGGTCAGCATTATCAGTTCAAAAAGGCTGCCCTTCGGAACCACAGCTTCCAGGGTGTTTACAAAGTGTCTTGCAGTGGTAGTCGCTCACCTCAGAAGGAGCGGCATCCACGTCTTCCCTTATCTGGATGACTGGCTGATCAAGAGCACCTCACAACAGCAATGCCTAGCGTATGGTACGGAATCAAGGTGGCGACCGCTTAGTGCTGCTGCTTGCGACTTTCTCCTGGCTTTCCGGGATCATCGTTCCTAGAAAGAAAGGCGGGGTTCTCTCTGGCCATAGCATAACATGACATGTGTATTTGTAAAGCGCATGTTCACCCAGAAGGGCCTCTTGGCACTGAATAACAGATGTTTATTGTTACCCAAGTCAATGGTACTCATTTTATCAACCTCAGTAGGATGAAAGGCTGAGTGGACCGGCTGGGAATTGAACATGTGATCATGAGGTCAAACACAGGCCCCTACAGTGGGTGCATTAGGTATCACACTTGCTATGTGTGGTATATGGGATTGTTCCTGCCCTGTTCTCGGGGTGAGATGCCGGAGTTATCAGCTGGTCGAGGTCCGGGCACTGCTGTTGGTGGTCTCGGAAGTGTCCCGTTCTCCACTATTGCCAGCTGGAGCGTCCAAATGGAGGCTTTGCTGCAGATGGCGCCTTAAGGCCGGACCAAGTGTTTGCCGTACTCCGTTGTCGATAATGGTGCCCAAGAATGCTGTTCCAAGATTTTAAATCGCCACACAGACCCGTCTAAAACAGGACCCACACCAGCAATGGAGCTGCAGGCAAGAAAGTGGAGCCCATACTCAGTAAAAGCATGGAAGGGCTGCCCAGCGTAGTGCGGAAAAAGCTCACTGGCCAGGCTATTCACGCATGCGGGCCATGTGGGGCAAGATTGCAGCCGCAACCCTCAATCACTGAGTTTTTTACTACGGCCTCAGCATGGGCCGGACAGCACAGATTAAACCCCGCCGTAAGTCCTGTTGGAGATCCCGCTTTGCATCTACTGGCTGAAAAATCATCTGGCCCTCAGAGTGCTCCACTGACTGCAGGCAACTACAGCCAGGAGGTGACTACTATGGTGCAGGTCAGTGATAAACAAGGTATAATCGACACATGTTTCCTTGACCAGGAACCCACGATTGAGCAGAGTTTGTCAGGAACCTCTAATGTTCTAGGGGGTCAAATCAAGGGTCTCATTGGGGCTCAGTTGCAAGTGATCACAATGGCTTCTGCCATTTGCCTCTGTGAGGCTGGAGGGGCTAAACCTAAAAAGTCTGAAGAAATGAAAAGTGGCATTGGCAATTTAAAAGCATCTGTTTCTAGTGTCAATAACATCGCTAATGTCAAGCCTTCTATGGAATATATAGGATTGGATATATGCCCTGACAATTCCCGTGATGGGGGGGCAATATGTTTTTTTCACTCACTGATGGTTCTGAATCTCTGTGTCCCCGTCCAAGCCTCAGTGATTCTGACGATGACTCTTGCTTATCCGTCTCAGGGGCCAGTGCAAGCAGTCTCTGAAAAACCAAGCTCTGCGGTCAGGTGAGTAAAACGGCAATGGAAATCAAAAGAAAGGATGCAAACTTGTCTAACTGAAGAAGAAAGTAGGTCACAGGTGGCAGCTCTGAAATGGGATTAGTCTGCTACACAACAGGTATATCCTGAACTTTTTGGTCTGGAGGGGACTTTGTCGCCCTTTGAAAAGAGGCAATTGACTCTTGCAGAGGCTTATGTACAGCTCTATAAAGCAACATCAAGTGGAGATACGTAATGATAGTTGGAGGACTCGGCTTGCAACCAAGAAGTTGCAGGGTCCAATAAAGAAAGTCAGTACAACTTGTGTCGAAATTGGTGAAAGATTATCCTCAGTTGAAGAGCGGATGGCATTGGTGGAAACTGATCTTGGAGGGCTCAAGGGCCAGGTGGAATCTCATGAATCTCAAATTTCTGACATAATGTGGAAAATCGAGGACTTTGAGAACCGCCAATGGCAGAATAATCAGAGACTTCTTGGCCTGGCGGAAGGGATGGAGGGCAATGGCATTAGGGCCTTCATGTTGGGCCTTCTCAAGGCTGCCTTTCCTTAGTTGACCTCATGGTATTGAGATTTGGAGGTACAAAGGGTACACTGCTTTCCTTTGACACTCAATAAACAAAGCCATTCATCAGAAGATAGTGCCATTTGCCCTTGAGCTGTTCTTGTGTACTTCAGGAACATTTTATTAAGGGAAGCAATTTTTGAGACAGCCTGCCCCGATGCCAGGTGCAGTTTTAGTAGACAGTCTCTTTTTGTACACCCAGATTTTTGCCATGTCACGGCTGAGCGGAGATGGAGGTTAAAACCGCTCATTAAACAGTTTCAAGCTATTGGTGCAGAAGCATTTTTGATTAACCTTGCCCGCCTGAAGATTAAATTTAAGGGCAAAACAGGAAATTTCATGTCTGAAATCAAGGCCTAAGAATTTCAGTAAGAACTATCTTCTGGATGTTAAGGGGGTTTATTACCTGGGTTGGTGGTAGATTTTGCCGAATATTGGTACTGTAGGTGGAGTGGCTATGGCTCTCCCCTGTTAGTCAGGCTGTGGTCCTAAACAACAGGTTTCTGCACACATGGGGAATTCTAAAACTCCTCTCCTAGTTTTTCTTTCTATTTTTATCGTTTTCTTTTTTTTGGGGGTCTCTCTTCCCCCGTTTCTTTTTTGTCTCTTTGATCTCTCCTTTTTTCATTTCAAAAGGTGCTAAATGGTTGGTGTGGACAGGGGTGGGGGCGGGAAATAAGGGTGTTGAGGGATAGAAGGGGGGGTAGGAACAGAGGGTCGTTGGGATGGGAATGGGCTGGTAGGGAGGGTCACTCAAGGGTGTTAGGGGGAGGGCAGCACAACACAAGTGGAGAATCAATTTTCTAGGAAAGGTCTGGTCTGGTCTTCTTTGCCCTTTAGGGTAAAGGCTGGAAAGGTGGCAGAGAGTGGTGCAGAAAGTGCAGATAGCGGACATAGCCTTTTTGGTTCCCAGTTGGCTGATTTATTATGATGAGCCAAATGACTAAGTAGTGCATTGCCGCAATAAATATTTGTTGCTTGAACAATGTCTCTAAAAGACGGAAGGTGGCAGTGTCACGTGGTCAGGATAGGCCCCGTAAGGAACACCACCATTTACATGCTCATGTTTCTTAAATTGCCTTCTCTTTATACCCAATGACTTTCAACATACATTTGCGTGCGTGAAAATGCTGGATAACATTATTTGAATTGGCATTGCTTACATTTCTACTTCATAGGCACACTTGCACAACACCTTGAACATTCAGTACAAGGGATAAAGTTAATTGTGCAAAGATCGTTGTTATTGACCGGTAGGCGACGACACTATTGCACTAGAATAAACAATTGCAGCCGAACAGGGGTTGCGACATGACCACATGGGTGCTGCTTATTATATAACAGAATCACTTCTTTGTTTAGGGAGAGGAGCACTCGGCTGACACTGTGTGGTCACTACAAGCTGTAATTCCAGCACAGCTGATTCCTGCATACTAACATGAGGGATGTCCAGCTCTACACCAAGACCGGCAGCCTGATTACACTTACCCACAGGTAATGGGGAGTAAGACCACCCGGGCAGGGATTTGGCAGATCACCCACGCTAGGCAAGACTAGGTTAGGAAGCACTAGGTAAGACTACACTACACACAGTACTTATATGCCCACATATATTCACTGTCTTAGCACAATGGTGGAAACGTTAATCTTTTTCACTATTCTTGTAACGCAAATTATGCTAATATGTTTCATTCTACTGATTATCACAGCGCACATTGATGGAGCAAGGTCTCGTAAGAAAGAGACTTGCTCGGAGGCAATCCGCTCGTTTAACTCATTAACAAGTTATTAAACGTAATCTGTGAATAACTAATACGCACCACATGAACACGCGGGTTAGTGAAGCTTGCTTATGTGTGTACTAACGCGGATAACAATGAAAATGGACTAATACCGCTTTAAAACGGGGAAACTGTAGTGCGCATGCATCAACTGCATCTACGCAATATGACGAGCTAACGCTTGGAGGGAAATTCTAGCGCAAGAGCAGAAGGCACTAAAATGGAGTCTTGAAGACTCGCGTGCATGGCATCTGCTTAGCTGAAACTAAAACAGGCTATTTTACTAATGCTAATGCGGGGAAAGTATTAATAAGAGAACGGGAATAGAGTAGAGGTGGGAGGTATACAGTGAGACCATTTATTTTGTGAAAATAACATTTGTCTTTTGACTTTATTATTAGTGCGCATTTGGGCCTCTCTAGCATAACCGGACTAGATGAAATGACGCAATGCCTGCGCATTCCTACTAAGTGAAGCTATGAAGGTCAATGACGAAACACTTGAATGGAGGCCAAATTGGTGCGCCATGCCCTGAGAACGGATGGTGAAAAGTTCAGCAATGAGATGTTCTATTCTTCGTAGTGTCATTAATGTTGCAAATTGGATACATGTAGTGGATGGGAATAAAGTTTTGAATAAAAATTAAGGGGATGGGTTTGCGAACAATGGTTTAACAGAATATAGTGACATGTAAGCATGGTGTGATGATCACCCCCCCCTGCCTGACCAATTAGATTTCGTATTTTTACGATATTGTAACTTTAGTGGGTGGAACATGAGGAAACGAAGGTATAATTAAGGTAGCTTTAGTTAGTTAGTTAGAGAGAGACGGAGATACTGAGACGGAGATGCTGTCTGGGAGTCGGGGATGCTGTTGCTGGAGAGATGCTGTGAGGTGCTGATGAAGACTTGAATGCAGACGCTGAAGAAGAACTTTCTATCCTAACTTAATTGGGTTAGATCAGAAGATCGCAGAAGAATCTTGAGGAGGAAGAGAGTGTCAGAGAGGGGTGCGACGCAATTCATCGGTATTCTAGAGAGGTCATCTATCCTGTCCTGAATCCTGTCCTGAAGTCTTGTCTCCTGACCTATCCTGGGGACCCTTACCAGCCCTTTGGCCAGGGTGTTGGTCTTTCACACCATTCTTGGTAATTATAATTTCACGTTATTTGCAAATGTTCTTTTCTCTCTGTCCTCTCCCTTTCTGAGCATTAATTATTGTATGAGTCCGAAGTATATGTTTTGATGTTTAATCAATTGAATTTCTCTCCTAAGAATGAGGGTGACTACACTGTATTTTTGAAATGGTTCACATGCACTTAATTTAGATGAAGATTTTAAACCTTCCTGAGTCTGTGATTATTTTCGTCAAACCAAGAATAGTTAAGGGTTAAGTTAATTATCACCATCAACTAGTTCAACTAATGGTCCATCGACCAGAGGAAAGAACTTTTTGATCAGTGAAAGGTTAGTTAAGAAAAATAAATAACTAATCCTGAATATTGTGAAGTATAAATATAAAACTTTAACCACTCCAGCGGTTTACTCAATGTGTGTGTTTTTATGGGCCCAGGTGAGTATATGGTAGTGGAGTATCAATTGTTGGTTTACCGCTAGTTCAGTTTTCTGGTAGCAGAGCTATGGTTATTATTGATTAGTTTGGTGATAAATATTGATTATTGATTTATGTTTAACAAAAGAGTTAGCGTCTTGTTTTATGTTGTCCAGAATCCCGGGAAAATGAATAGCGGGTGGTGACAGAAGCCACACTGCAGTGAGGTTACTCGTCTGTTGGAATAATACTGAGAAGCTACGCAGGGCTGGCAGTATTAAACTAGGGACTATTCCGTATAAAAGTAGAGTGCAGATGATAGCGAAAGGGGTTCGCTGGTGAAACTTTGGTCTCATTTCCCAATACGGGTGACACTGGAGAAGTAACAGGTTCTCCTGAGCTTGAATGAAGAGTAAACAGGGGTTTTACTCGCAGTAGAAGAAGAGTAATTTCTGAAACTCAAGAATAAATTGAAATCTATCCTTTTGTTTAGTGGAACAGACAGAGTAGCGAATGTTTTTATGTTGTTATTAACGAAGAATTTTAATGAAAAGTATTAAGAAATACGTTTTTGTATTACCTTGTGAAGGGAGGGTCAGTCGCCGGAGTTATACTGACATCACAGAGAGCCGCGCTGGGATTGGTTGAAACAGTGTGCGTGAAACAGAAGCAGATTGTAAAGGAGGGGTCAGTAGTGAGGAGTAATACTGACGTCACAAAAGGCCGCGCTGGCATTGGTCAGACTACGAGCGTGAGCCTGAGTCTGATTGGTTGATAGATAGATAGAAGTCGCGCTAGGATTTGTCAGAAAAGAATTGTATGTTGAGTCCTGATTTGACGGCGGGTGTGAGTCGTGCTGACATAGGATGCGACGTAGGTAATAGAGCTAGAAGATATATGGAAGACTCCTTCCTATATCGAACCTCTGAAATGTTCGGAAGACCAAAGAAAATGACATTAATGAAGAAAATTAAAAATTTCTTTAGGAAAGACAAGCCTGGAATGACTAGAGAGGGAATTCCTATTCCGCCACCCAAAACACCTGCTTCATTTATGATGATGGAGAAAGGATTTCACACATGTGTATGGTTGGAGAATTGGGTGGAATATACTAAAAGTGATGGTGTTTTGGCTTTTCCGGAGCATGGTACTTTTAATTTAAAGGTACTTCAGAATTTGAGAGATAGAATGAATATGTTAGAACCTAATCCTAGAATGACACAGTATGAAGCTTTGGAAGAATGGGAAATTGAGGCATTTGATCGTGAAAAATACAGAAGTGGTCGGAGATTTAGAGGATTTTTACCTAGATATCCGTATGAGTCAAGTGGAGAACAAATGAAGCGTTGGAGGAGAGCTGTGGTGACCGAGGGTTTATTTCCAGTATTAATGGCTGAAGAACAGTTAGGAGGAATATGTAAAGAAAAAATGAAACGCATGAATACGACAGGTTATGGTGAATCAGATGATGAGCTATTAGAGGGTATTTTGATTAAAAACCCTCCACCGTACCAAGAAGCACCTAGTAAGGTTACCCCAAGTGCACCAATGTTAGGAATGCCTTTAACCCCACAAATCTTACATGATGTATCACTTAATAGAGTATTGCAGGATAATGAGAGAGAAGCTTTAAATAAAACTAGAGAAGAATTAGTTCAGAAAGTAAGCCAATTGAATTTAAATGCTGAAGCTTTGACAGTACCAGTGACTATTGGTCCTGTAATCCCATTATATGGAGATAAAAAGACTTGCCAGAAACCTCAAACTGTGACAATTCCGTTAACAAGTCCCAGAAGAGAAGTAGTAATTACGGATGATCAGACTAGTGAGAGTGAATCAGTTATTTCATTAATGGATCTCCCGAATGTGGAATCTTGAACTGAAACTCCGAAGAGAATTATACCTGCAAATTTGAGAGAAAAGAGATCTCTGGTTCCTATAGGAACTGGAAGTTCAACAGTAGTTACCCCTGAAGATATAGAAAGATGGGCACAGGAAATAGACAATCGGAACCCACAACCAAAGATACTAGATATCAGTAAATTGAAAGTAGAGTTGGAAGAAATGATAACTGGCAATGTGAGCATAGAAAGATTGAATGTTTACAATGATGAGGAGTTATTATTCTTATGTAAGAGTATAACTAGAAGAGCAAGAGTATTTCATGAGAAATTAACGGAAGTTGTCTCAGAGATTGGAATAGATATAGGAAATCGAAACTGTTGCAGAAACCATATCGAGTGGATTTTACTGACAAAGATTTAGAGAGTGTAAATGCTTCTGGTAAGAGACTACAAATAAAAGAGTTGATGAATATTTTGCGAAAATGGGGAGACATTGACAAATGGAGAATTAGGTGGATAAGAAAGAAAGAGGAAGTACAAGCAAGAGAAGCATCATCTGCATTTCCAGTGAGAGAATCAGATAAGGTTGAGAATTTGTGTCCAATGAGAGAAGTTCCTGGTGGTGGATATGTTCATGTCCCCTGGAGTAGACAGGATATTTTGTCATTTACGAATGATTTTCCCAGGTTGAGAGAAAAGCCAGTTAAATGGTATAAACAGGTGGAAAGATTTGTGAAGGTTTCAAAGGTTTTGTTGAAGGATCTGGATGGATTATTTGATATTGTAGTACCTGCTGATTTGTGGACAGAGTGTAAGATCACAGTGGCCAAGTGAGGAGTATGCTAGAGACGCGAAGACAGGAGCACCCTCAGAAGAGGTGATGAAGAAATATCACCAAGTAATTACTTACCTGAAAGGGAAAATCCCTCCTAAAGAAACAGATTGGGTAAAAATAGATAGAACAACCCAAGAGCCAAATGAGTCCGTACATGCATACTATGAACGGTTACTACAAGTGTTTAAGCAGTATAGTGGTTTTGAGAACATTGGTGATAAGGATATGGGACATTTTGTGTATCGGTTTGTGTATGGTCTGAAACCGGAGATTAGTCAGATGATTCAACAGCACATGTTGTGCTGGCAGAGTAAGTCGATTGATGAAATTCTGAAATATGCAAAGTATTGTGGCGATGATATTGAGGCAAGGCGTAGGAAGCTAAAAGAGAAAATGATGTGGGCACAAGTAAAATTGGCAGAACAGCAGGAGAATAAAGTAAATACCCAGACTGATAATCAGCTAAAAGAGCAGAGTCAGAATGATAAAGCGGCGAATGGTGGTAAATTAAGAGGACGAATGAATAGAGAGGAAGCGTAGAAGAAGTTTCTTTGTCATGCGTGTGGAAAGCTTGGGCATTGGAAGAACGAGTGTAAGAGTATTCAGAATAATAATGGGCCAAATCAAAATTTCATTCCACAGATGCAGAATGAAGTTCTTATGAGTCAGCCGCAGCAGGTAGTTACTCCACAGTATCAGGTGCCACCAGCTCCTATGCCAAACTTTGTGAATCCTCAAAAATACAGTGCGAATGCCGGATTTCACGGAGAAAGTGGTAAGAATAACAGAGTGGTTACACAATATTTTTTGCAGAATGATGAAGAAAATTCGGACTATGTGCAATGACGGTGCCTGAGGGGGGAGGAAGAGGAGTGCGTGCTTGGCGCATCCTTGCCGGTAGATCAGTCAGGTCCATTTGTTGATGGGAAAGTTGAAGGTAACGACATCACTTTTCTATTGGATACTGGTGCTACCCGGTCTACTGTGAGAACAGCAGACATCCCAAACCTACCCCTCTCGGGAGAAACAATCCAAGTTGTAGGAGTGTCAAACCAACAGATTAGAACCCCCATTACAAAACCAATGGAGGTACATATCGGAAATTTTAAAGAAATGAATCGGTTTGTAGTTTGTGATTCCAGTCTTGTAAATCTGTTGGGAAGAGATCTACTGTGCAAGATGAATTGCACGATCTATTGTACACCAGATGGTGTCGCTTTCCAAACCCCTGATGAAGATGTCATCTACAAAATGATGTTAGCTAAGCAAGGTACAGAAGTAGACGAGATGTTTTCATTGATAACTGAGAGTGAATTGCCTGAAGAGTTGAGAACCACAGTAAATTCAGAAGTGTGGGATTTTACAGGAAAGGATATTGGGCTAATGTCAAATGTAGAGCCAGTTAAAGTGACGGTGAAAGAAGGTGCAGCTTTCCCAAACACACGACAGTACAGAAGTGAAAGCAGGAATTGCTCCAGAAATTGACCAAATGATTAAACAAGGCATTTTAAAAGAGATAATGGGTAGTCTTTGTAATTTGCCAATAATGGGACTTAAAAAGCCTAGCGGAAAATACAGGATAGTGCAGGATTTGAGAAAAATTAACAAAATTGTAGTGCCTTGTTGCCCAATAGTGCCAAACCCAGCAGTGATCCTTTATGAGATACCCTGGAATGCAGGTTGGTTTACAGTAATTGATTTTACTCAAGAATCACCATGCTTCAATAAATATTGAAATGCCTTGCTTAGTATTTCTTGTGTATTTCTTTGGGTATTCATGAGAGTCCAAATGAAAGGGTTCTAGATCTGTTACCATGATTTCCTTGGGGAATCTGGATTGTTATGTTCTGAGGTTGCACACACATTTGTTACCCTGTAAGGTTAGTGGTCCAGTTGGTGCACTGTGAGTGAGCAGGGATACAGGACAACATATCCTCAGGGTGTGCGGGGCACAAGCTGAACGACATGGCGCAGCCAACATTTTAGCTTGGGCTCTTATTTAATGGATCGCTTGAGTAGTTTCCTTTTATATACCCAAAGACCCCATCTAACCTATTAACAGTAGACGTCCTTGGTGATAGGAAAAAATCCTTCTCAGTTGAGTAGGTTAACTCTATGTATGAGCTGTAGGTTGTTCAAGCTTGAACCTTTCAAAGGACTACCCCATAGTGGTACCCTCTCTGAATTCCATATACTCATATGGCACGTAACATACCTGAAAACTGCAGACATGCAGTTACTCAAAAACTGCTACAACATGATCTCACACTTGCTGGTGGGGACGTTACCTTCGTAGTTGAGGCTCACGAAGCATTTAGGACAGAGGTATTCTATTCATGGGTTACATTCACAGAAACAGATGACCAGACAAAGCTGTTTCACAATTACACTGCAGTTGAGGTTCCAAATCACTATACAGCTTACAAAGCACTAGAGATACCAGTGACATACCAAGAACACAGAAATTGGTTTGAAGGCGCCCTACCACATACTACAGAAGAAGTCAGACTAAGGCACCTTAGTAATGAGGGAGCTCCATGGCAAGTGTTAGCCGGTTATGTACCACATCCAAATGTAGCTAATCTAACAGCACAGGTCTAGTTGAAATATATAGATGTCTGACCCAGTTCGTCATGCGATTAATGACAGTCAATCCTGTGAGGACTGCTCAAGCTGCACAACCTCAATTGGCTACACCAGGCATTAGTCCACAGTCTAATAAATGCTCTTATGGGTAAAGTTCCCACCAGACAGGAGGAAATTCTGTTCTGAATTGCACAAAAAACAAGCCAGCTTGAAGCAGTGTTCCCCATATGGGACCCCAGGAAAGACACAGAATTCTTACAATATGCGTGCCAATGGGGATGGCTCCCCCAATAGAAGAATGTACCACATGGGAAACAGGCTTTGCTGCAGTATATACCAGGACTCCCTCATTAGCTGTTTTGCCAGAGGTGTTTAAACAGATTCAAAATGAGTACGGGGCAGCCCCTGCCCTAGATTTGGGGATGAAACTAATGGGCAATTTTGCCTCAGTATCGGCCATTATGTTGAGTAATATTAAGTGGGAAGCAGCAGCATTGGCTATACGCCAGCTACTACGGGATTTGGCTCCGGGACAGAAGGAGCACAAATTACCTGAAATTATCAAAGAAACTTACGCAACGGTGGGTAGAGATAATTTTGGGGTCAGACCTAGCAAACCACAAATTAAGGGTAATTCTGAAAAGGCTACCTCTAAGCAAACGCCCGAAAGAAGAAGTGGGATAATAAGAAAAACAAAGAAAAGACTAAGTCACGGGGCAGTTCTCCTTAACAGGAGGCCACTGAAAAGTGCTATAATTTGAGTAACCGTGATAATATTAGAACTCCTGACAGGTATCAGGATACTGATATACGTTCATCTTGTTCCTTTTAGGAGTCATCCGAAAAACGATCAGAGAGGGGTGGACGGTCAGAACGCAGATCAGAGGAGTGCGCGAAACCAAAGAAGGACTCACAACGCTCATCTGACTACATAATAAAAAAGGAAGATAAACCTAAACAGTCAAAATCTCAATCAAAAAGATGGTAGCTGGACTCAAAGTCCAGCATGCCGCGCGTATTGAGGACACTGTTTCTGAGCAGGGAATTGGCTCTGACCATGCTGGACTGCGCAGCAGAAATCACAATAGTTCTCCGGAATCTGTTGGATTGTCTGGTGGCAGTAGCGTTGAGAGACTATATACAGGTGGAAACACCAGATACGAGGGTGAGCATCCCACATCGTTTTACAAGATGCAACTCCAATTGGAGGGGATGTACCAAGATACATTAATGTTCTCTTTTGGGAGAATTTGTCATTTTGCTATGATATTCTCTTAGCTGTAAAGGATTGGCCACCTGAATTTCTGATGGAGAAACGGTAATTTTACCTGCTTTTTCCGACCTCATCCCAGAGACAGTGAAACATTCATATGCCAAGGAGTGGGCTTTAGCGCTAGCTCTTGTGTTATACGGTGACCATTTGGGGTGGGATTCCCCATATCATGTAATACCCGTGAGGTCGACCCCACAACCTTTAAGACAATACCCTATTAAAAATGAGGCTAAGAAACAAGTTAGAGAGATTCTCACACAACTTAAATACCAAGGTGTAATAAAAGTTGCACCTCTCCTACGAATAATCCTTTGTTTCCAGTAATGAAACCAGACCACTCATATCATCTAGTATTAGATTAGACACCTGAACACAGCTGCACATACATTCGCTGTACAAAGCGTGCATAGCGCTGCACTAATGAATAACATAGTGCTTAAAAAATACAAAGCCACACTAGATATCCAAATAGATTTTTCTGCTAAACATAGTGCCTGAAAGGAGGTAGTTGACCGCATTTGCATGCTGGGTTCTCAAAAACAGCTCTGTCATTTGCACCAGGGGCATTAGAACAGCCCTGGGTTGTTTTCAGCCCAGGTCACAGACCTTCTGCAAAAGTTCGACGACCAGCCATTGTCCTATGTTGATGACATATATTTGACTGATGATCACCTTTCTACACACTTGACAAGAGTAGTTCGCATAGTTCTGGGTTTTGCTCACATGGGCTACAAATTTAATTTAAAAATCAAAAATAGCCCATCTCAATGTCCTATTTTTGGGATATGAGCTATTAAGTGTAGGCAAAAGCTTGACGACACACTTCTTAGAGGAGTATGTGCTTTTATAACCACCACACACATTGAAGAAACTTCAATCCGTATTGGGATTCTTAAATTTTGGTAGAATTTACATTGCAGATTACGCAGAATGGGTTAAAACTGTTATGGGTTATAATAGATCTAATATTACAGGCTTAACATATAAATAACTGGCTTCATTAGAATGAGAGCCTATTGTTAGAATATTTTAAAAATGGATGGTGGCTGACCGGAATAGTGTGTGATCCCAAAATGACCCAAATCTTACATTGAGATCTATATAATAATACTCTTCCTAGCCAGTGAGGTTAGTCAGCAATTATGAGTAAAACTCATTGAGGTAGGATTCCCCATGAGGTCACTTCATTGGTATGCAGTTTTGATTACTTAAGGTGAAACAATTTGTGTCAGGACAAAGGCATAATCTTGAAACTGAATGCTGACTTTAAGCTGATATTTAATTAGGTCTGTGGGCTAACTAGTGGATTTCAAATAGGTCCTTTTCTTTTCAAAGATTTGTTTTATTTCTGAGAGGGTTATTGTATGCTAGAAAGATGCTGTTCTGTAAAGTGGAAAGAAGAGAGAGCCTCTTTTTTATGTATAACCCTCACCTACTCAAATAGTGGCTTGCTTCATCATCGGGTTCACCCTGACTCCTAAAGGTCGGGGTGGGCTCAACCGTATTCCAGGGAGCACTTAGAAAACAGGTTGTCTTACTGTTCATAGGGGGATTTTTTAGCATTAAGATAAAACTCCCTAGTTCACCCCCGGTATCCCTTTATTGGTGGGGTGAACGGGGATAATAAAAACAGGAAAGGAGAGGGCCAATCAGGATGTTGTGGTCCTATGACCCTAAGCTCCAACTGCCAACATGTTTCTGCCTTACTCTACTGGCCCGTGTGGTTCCGTGGCATTCGTCAGGGCGTTACTAGAGAAGCTATCCCCCAGTAGTGTCACCTTGTGATATTTCCAAACATGAACATGCAAAGCCGGAGTGTTAGCCCCGGTGTGATACAATCTACCAAAGAGGGGAGCAGATGGGACCAATAGGTTTCCCCACGGGTTGGGACCCATGGTGTTAGTGTGACTACAGGGCCTTCCTACCGAAGATTGGGGACAATCTCCCAAGGAATAGCAAGTACAATCTTTTTATCACAATAATCTGCACTGGCAGATTGTATCACGCCGGGGCTAACACTCCGGCTTTGCATGTTCACGATTGGAAATATCACAAGGTGACGCTACTGGGGGATCGCTTCTCTAGTAACGCCCTGACGAATGCCCCGGACCCACACAGGCCAATAGAGTAGGGCAGAAACTTGTTGGCACTTGGTCCCACCGCATGACTCCTCGTCATCATTTACCTCATAGGGAGGTCTGAGCCTCGAGCTTCCAAAGTACTTATGAGGCCTCTGATTCACCACTGTGCAAGACCATGGTCGGCACCAAGTGGAGAGTTTGGACCCGACACACACCCATACTTCGGTGCCAAAGTGTGCCTCCAAGCCCCGCCCTTCCACCTCGGCAGCTGCACTGGAACCTGCCCCAACTGCCCAAAAACTGTTTCGGAACCAAAAATACCTGCTTCGGAGCTGAGATTGCCAGACTCGAAATGAATCTCGATGCTACATAGGCCTCGAAATCCATCAGATCTGAGGAAGGCGCCTTTCCCGCCTACAGCTTCTGCTGCTTTGGAGGACTTTGAGAAGCCAATACTTACTTAAGTGCCTCCATGAAGAGCTCAACGCCAGACAGCACTGAATACATTTACAGCCAGACACTAGTCAGATCCTTGCTTACCCTCTGGAGAAGCCTAAAGACCTGGCTCCTCCTAAAAGAAAATTTACTTTCGAGGAGGCGCTAAACCAGCCTTTGGAGCCCACTCCCCAGAAACATCAGCGTCATGACAAGGGCACCTCTCCTCCTCCACTGCCTTCCCCTCTTCATCCTTCTCCTACTCCGTTACCTCCCATTACTTCTTATCTACCTCCTGCCCCAAACCCCCCCTCGCCCTTACCATCTGTGGACCCTATGACACATTCCCCACAGGGATCTCTTCCTTAAGCGGGTGGGGAAAGTCCAAGGTCTCTCTATGACCCGTATGACCCCTCTTACGAGATACAACCACACAAGGACCCCTGAGATCATTACAACAAAGACCCCAGCTGATACATACTCAGATCTTTATCTAGCTAAGCCGTCAACCCCGGATGACACAACTTCGTATCATGAGGTGCTCCAGCGTGCAGCCACGTTCCACAAGGTAGAAATGTACAAACAGCCTGAGGAGGAAGACTTCCTCATGGAGACCCTCACCTCCACTCATAGGTTAGTGCAATATTTTCCTATGTTGAAGGGCATGCTACAACCAGCACATGACATCTTTAAAGAGCCAGTGGAGGTTCGTGTTGTGACTCCCAGTGTGGATACAAAATATAAAGCCTCCCCCTCTGACCCCCCAGATATCAGGGGTCAGCTTTTCACTGGACTCTGGTGGTACACCAGAGAGTCAGTGCAAGCGTGCTAATTCACAGGGTACACGTGATGCCCCTCTCCAGACCCGGAGAGCAAGAAATTTGATGCGGCTGGGAAGCGTGTCATTGCCCAGTCAGCCACACATTGGCGGATCACCAGTTCAGTGGGCCTGCTCTCTCGGTAGAACCACTCCCACTGGGACAAAATGGAAGATCTGGTTCAGCATCCTCCTGAGCAATATAGAAAACGTGGACCGTAGTTGTTTGCAAAATTATTTTTAAAGCCAACATCTGATGTGCTTTAGATGCAGCAGACACAGCTGCCCGTGCAGTCAATACTTGTGTCCTTCTCCGCAGGCACATGTGACTGCATGTGTCGGGATATAAACAGGAGGTTCAACAACATCTCCTCAACTTGCCTTTTGATAGAGAACACCTTTTTGGATGGCAAGTTGAGGTGTTGGAGAACATCAAAAAGAACACAGAGACAGCCAAAGCCATGGGTGTTTTGCAGACACCAGCTACCCTCTGCTCCTTTCGCGCACACCATATTGTGGCAGGGCCAAAGCCACCACCCCTGAGGCCTCTATGTCCTACCCAAGGCAGCAACAACAGCAACCACCAAATCAATGTTACTATAGGGGAGGATATAGAGGCAACAATAGTAGAGGCAGAGGAAAAGGCGCAGCCTCAAAGGGACTGCACCTGAAAAACAGTGACTCCCTCACCCTTCCTACTGACCATCCAACACCTTTCGGGTGAAGATTACAAGGCTTTCTGCCCTGTTGGGCAGAGATCACCTCGTATCAATGGGTTCTAGATATTATAGCAGAGGGGTATTGCCTAGAACTCACACAAACACCACCAAACATTCCTCCCCACACATAGACTCTTTCTCGCCGCAGAACATTAGCGCCTCCTCCAAGAGGAGATGCATGCATCACTCAGCAAAGTCTCTATAGAACTTGCACCACCCCAACACAGAGGCAAATGTGTGTACTCTTTGTACTTCCTCATTTCCAGACAAAATTGATCCTTAGTGCCCTGTGTCAACCTCAGGCCACTCAACAAGTACATACTATCGGAACTTTTTAACATGATGACACTCCAAGATGTCATCCCACTGCTACAGCAAGGTGACTTCATGACCGCTCTTGACCTGAAGGATGCCTATTTCCACATAGCTATCGACCCTGCACATCGAAGGTTCCTCCAGTTTGTGGTAAGTGGTCAGCATTATCAGTTCAAAAAGGCTGCCCTTCGGAACCACAGCTTCCAGGGTGTTTACAAGGTGTCTTGCAGTGGTAGTCGCTCACCTCAGAAGGAGCGGCATCCACGTCTTCCCTTATCTGGATGACTGGCTAATCAAGAGCACCACACAACAGCAATGCCTAGCGTATGGTACGGAATCAAGGTGGCGACCGCTCAGTGCTGCTGCTTGCGACTTTCTCCTGGCTTTCCGGGATCATCGTTCCTAGAAAGAAAGGCAGGGCTCTCTCTGGCCATAGCATAACATGACGTGTATTTGTAAAGCGCATGTTCACCCAGAAGGGCCTCTTGGCACTGAATAGCAGATGTTTATTGTTACCCAAGTCAATGGTACTCATTTTATCGACCTCAGTAGGATGAAAGGCTGAGTGGACCGACCGGGAATTGAACCTGTGATCATGAGGTCAAACACAGGCCCCTACAGTGGGTGCATTAGGTATCACACTTGACATGTGTGGTATATGGGATTGTTCCTGCCCTGTTCTCGGGGTGAGATGCCGGAGTTATCAGCTGGTCGAGGTCTGGGCACTGCTGTTGGTGGTCTCGGAAGTGTCCCGTTCTCCACTATTGCCAGCTGGAGCGTCTAAACGGAGGTTTGCTGGAGATGGCTCCTTAAGGCTGGACCAAGTGTTTGCCGTGCTCCGATGTTGATAATGGTGCCCAAGAATGCTGTTCCTAGATTTTAAATCGCCACACAGACCCGTCTAAAACAGGACCCACACCAGCAATGGAGCTGCAGGCAAGAAAGTGGAGCCCATAGTCAGTAAAAGCATGGAAGGGCTGCCCGGCGTAGTGGGGAAAAAGCACACTGGCCATGCTATTCACGCATGCGGGCCACGAGGGGCAGGATTGCAGCCGCAACCCTCAATCACTGAGTTTTTTACTATGACCTCAGCATGATAGTAACTTGATCTCTGCAGCCTCAGTGGAGATAGCATGTGACGCCTCGAAGGAGGCCGACGTCATTCAGAAGGATAAGCTTGCGGCCGGTCAGCACAGATTAAACCCCGCCATAAGTCCTGTTGGAGATCCCACTTTGCATCTACTGGCTGAAAAATCATCTGGCCCTCAGCGTGCTCCAATGACTGCAGGCAACTACAGCCAGGAGGTGACTACTATGGTGCAGGCCAGTGATAAACAAGGTATAATCAACACATGTTTCCTTGACCAGGAACCCACGATTGAGCAGAGTTTGTCAGGAACCTCTAATGTTCTAGGGGGTCAAAGCAAGGGTCTCATTGGGGCTCAGTTGCAAGTGATCACAATGGCTTCTGCCATTTGCCTCTGTGAGGCTGGAGGGGCTAAACCTAAAAAGTCTGAAGAAATGAAAAGTGACATTGGCAATTTAAAAGCATCTGTTTCTAGTGTCAATAACATCGCTAATGTCAAGCCTTCTATGGAATATATAGGATTGGATATATGCCCTGACAATTTCCGTGATGGGGGGCAATACGTTTTTTTCACTCACTGATGGTTCTGAATCTCTGTGTCCCCGTCCAAGCCTCAGTGATTCTGACGATGACTCTTGCTTATCCGTCTCAGGGGCCAGTGCAAGCAGTCTCTGAAAAACTAAGCTCTGCGGTCAGGTGAGTAAAACAGCAATAGAAATCAAAAGAAAGGATGCAAACTTGTCTAACTGAAGAAGAAAGTAGGTCACAGGTGGCAGCTCTGAAGTGGGATTAGTCTGCTACACAACAGGTATATCCTGAACTTCTTGGTCCGGAGGGGGCTTTGTCGCCCTTTGAAAAGAGGCAATTGACTCTTGCAGAGGCTTATGTACAGCTCTATAAAGCAACATCAAGTGGAGATACGTAATGATAGTTGGAGGACTCGGCTTGCAACCAAGAAGTTGCAGGGTCCAATAAAGAAAGTCAGTACAACTTGTGTCGAAATTGGTGAAAGATTATCCTCAGTTGAAGAGCGGACGGCATTGGTGGAAACTGATTTTGGAGGGCTCAAGGGCCAGGTGGAATCTCATGAATCTCAAATTTCTGACATAATGTGGAAAATCGAGGTCTTTGAGAACCGCCAACGGCAGAATAATCAGAGACTTCTTGGCCTGGTGGAAGGGATGGAGGGCAATGACATTAGGGCCTTCATGTTGGGCCTTCTCAAGGCTGCCTTTCCTGAATTGACCTCATGGTATTGAGATTTGGAGGTACAAAGGGTACACTGCTTTCCTTTGACGCTCAATAAACAAAGCCATTCATCAGAAGATAGTGCCATTTGCCCTAGAGCTGTTCTCGTGTACCTCGGGAACATTTTATTAAGGGAAGCAATTTTTGAGACAGCCTGCCCCGATGCCAGGTGCAGTTTTAATGGACAGTCTCTTTTTGTACACCCAGATTTTTGCCATGTCACGGTTGAGCGGAGATGGAGGTTAAGACAGCTCATTAAACAGTTTCAAGCTATTGGTGCAGAAGCATTTTTGATTAACCTTGCCCGCCTGAAGATTAACTTTAAGGGCAAAACAGGAAATTTCATGTCTGAAATCAAGGCCTAAGAATTTCAGTAAGAACTATCTTCTGGGTGTTAAGCGGGTTTATTACCTGGCTTGGTGGTAGATTTTGCCGAATATTGGTACTGTAGGTGGAGTGGCTATGGCTCTCCCCTGTTAGTCAGGCTGTGGTCCTAAACAACAGGTTTCTGCACACATGGGGAATTCTAAAACTCCTCTCCTAGTTTTTCTTTCTATTTTTGTTGTTTTCTTTTTTTGCGGGTCTCTCTTTCCCCCCCGTTTCTTTTTTGTCTCTTTGATCTCTCCTTTTTTCTTTTCAAAAGTTGCTAGAATGATTGGTGTGGACAGGGTTGGGGGCGGGAAATAAGGGTGTTGGGGATAGAAGGGAGGGGGGTAGGAACAGAGGGTCGTTGGGATGGGAATGGGCTGGTAGGGAGGGTCACTCAAGGGTGTTAGGGGGAGGGAAGCACAGCACAAGTGGAGAATCAATTTTCTAGGAAAGGTCTGGTGTGGTCTTCTTTGCCCTTTAGGGGAAAGGCTAGAAAGGTGGGAGAGAGTGGTGCAGATAGCGGACATAGCCTTTTTGGTTCCCAGTTGGCTTATTTATTATGATGAGCCAAATGCCTAAGTTGTGCATTGCCGCAATAAATATTTGTGGCTTGAACAATGTCTCTAAAAGACGGAAGGTGCCAGTGTCACGTGGTCAGGATAGGCCCGGTAAGGAACACCACCATTTACATGCTCATGTTTCTTAAATTGCCTTCTCTTTATACACAATGACTTTCGACATACATTTGCGTGCGTGACAATGCTGGATAACATTATTTGAATTGGCATTGCTTACATTTCTACTTCATAGGCACACTTGCACAACACCTTGAACATTCAGTACAAGGGATAAAGTTCATTGTGCAAAGATCGTTGTTATTGACCGGTAAACGACGACACTATTACACTAGAATAAACAATTACAGCCGAACAGGGGTTGCGACATGACCACATGGGTGCTGCTTATTATATAACAGAATCACTTCTTTGTTTAGGGAGAGGAGCACTCAGCTGACACGGTGTGGTCACTACAAGCTGTAATTCCAGCTCAGCTGATTCCTGCATACTAACATGAGGGATGTCCAGCTCTACACCAAGAACGGCAGCCTGATGACACTTACCCACAGGTAATGGGGAGTAAGACCACCCGGGCAGGGATTTGGCAGATCACCCACGCTAGGCAAGACTAGGTTAGGGAGCACTAGGTAAGACTACACTACACACAGTACTTATATGCCCACATATATTCACTGTCTTAGCACAATGGTGGAAACGTTCATCTTTTTCACTATTCTTGTAACGCAAATGATGCTAATTTGTTTCATTCTACTGATTATCACAGCGCACATATTTTACTCAAGAATCACCATGCTTCAATAAATATTGAAACGCCTTGCTTAGTATTTCTTGTGTATTTCTTTGGGTATTCATGAGAGTCCAAATGAAAGGGTTCTAGATCTGTTCCCATGATTTCCTTGGGAAATCTGGATTGCTCTGTTCTGAGGTTGCACACACATTTGTTACCCTGTAAGGTTAGTGGTCCAGTTGGTGCACTGTGGGTGAGCAGGGATACAGGACAACATATCCTCAGGGTGTGCATGAAATCAGTCTGGCACACAATTCTGACGTTTATGTTGTGCAATAAAGCACAGTTTTACAGATGGGGCACAAGCTGTACGATATGGCGCAGCCAACATTTTAGCTTGGGCTCTTATTTAATGGATCGCTTGAGTAGTTTCCTTTTATATACCCAAAGACCCCTACTAACCTATTAACAGTAGACGTCCTTGGTGATAGGAGAAAATCCTTCTCAGTTGAGTAGGTTAACTCTATGTATTAGCTGTAGGGTGTTCAAGCTTGAACCTTTCAAAGGACTACCCCATAGTGATACCCTCTCTGAATTCCATATACTCATATGGCACGTAACATACCTGAAAACTGCAGACATGCAGTTACTCAAAAACTGCTACAACATGATCTCACACTTGCTGGTGGGGACGTTACCTTCGTGGTTGAGGCTCACGAAGCATTTAGGACAGAGGTATTCTATTCATGGGTTACATTCCCAGAAACAGACAACCAGACAAAACTGTTTCACAATTACACTGCAGTTGAGGTTCCAAATCACTATACAGCTTACAAAGCACTAGAGATACCAGTGACATACCAAGAACACAGAAATTGGTTTGAAGGCGCCCTACCACATACTACAGAAGAAGTCAGACTAAGGCACCTTAGTAATGAGGGATCTGCATGGCAAGTGTTAGCCAGTTATGCACCACATCCAAATGTAGCTGATCTAACAGCACAGGTCTAGTTGAAATATATAGATGTCTGACCCAGTTCGTCATGCGATTAATGACAGTCAATTCTGTGAGGACTGCTCAAGCTGCACAACCTCAATTGGCTGCACCAGCCATTAGTCCACAGTCTAATAAATGCTCTTATGGGTAAAGTTCCCACCAGACAGGAGGAAATTCCGTTCTGAATTGCACAAAAAACAAGCCAGTTTGAAGCAGTGTTCCCCATATGGGACCCCAGGAAAGACACAGAATTCTTACAAGATGCTTGCCAATGGGGATGGCTCCCCAATAGAAGACTGTACCACATGGGAAACAGGCTTTGCTGCAGTATATACCAGGACTCTCTCATTAGCTGTTTTGCCAGAGGTGTTTAAACAGATTCAAAATGAGTACGGGGCAGCCCCTTCCCTAGATTTGGGGATGAAACTAATGGGCAATTTTGCCTCAGTATCCGCCATTATGTTGAGTAATATTAAGTGGGAAGCAGCAGCATTGGCTATACGCCAGCTACTAGGGGATTTGGCTCCGGGACAGCAGGAGCGCAAATTACCTGAAATTATCAAAGGAACTTACGCAACGGTGGGTAGAGATAATTTTGGGGCCAGACCTAGCAAACCACAAATTATGGGTAATTCTGAAAAGGCTACCTCTAAGCAAACGCCCAAAGGAAGAAGTGGGATAATAAGAAAAAGAAAGAAAAGACTAAGTCACGGGGCAGTTTTCCTTAACAGGAGGCCACTGAAAAGTGCTATAATTTGAGTAACCGTCATAATATTAGAACTCCTGACAGGTATCAGGATACTGATATATGTTCATCTTGTTCCGTTTAGGAGTCATCCGAAAAACGATCAGAGAGGGGTGGACGGTCAGTACGCAGATCAGAGGAGTACGTGAAACCAAAGAAGGACTCACAACGCTCATCTGACTACATAATAAAAAAGGAAGATAAACCTAAACAGTCAAAACCTCAATTAAAAAGATGGTAGCTGGACTCAAAGTCCAGCATGCCGCGCGTATTGAGGACACTGTTTCTGAGCGGGGAATTGGCTCTGACCATGCTGGACAGCGCAGCAGAAGTCACAATAGTTCACCGGAATCTGTTGGATTGTCTGGTAGCCATAGCGTTGAGAGACTATATACAGGTTGAAACACCAGATACGAGGGTGAGCATCCCACATCGTTTTACAAGATGCAACTCCAATTGGAGGGGGATGTACCAAGATACATTAATGTTCTCTTTTGGGAGAATTTGTCATTTTGCTATGATATTCTCTTAGCTGAAAAGGATTGGCCACCTGAATTTCTGATGGAGAAACGGTAATTTTACCTGCTTTTTCCGACCTCATCCCAGAGACAGTGATACATTCATATGCCAAGGAGTGGGCTTTAGCGCTAGCTCTTGTGTTATACGGTGACCATTTGGGGTGGGATTCCCCATATCATGTAATACCCGTGAGGTCGACCCCACAACCTTTAAGACAATACCCTATTAAAAATGAGGCTAAGAAACAAGTTAGAGAGATTCTCACACAACTTAAATACCAAGGTGTAATAGAAAGTTGCACCTCTCCTACGAATAATCCTTTGTTTCCAGTAATGAAACCAGACCACTCATATCATCTAGTATTAGATTAGACACCTGAACACAGCTGCACATACATTCGCTGTACAAAGCATGCATAGCGCAGCACTAATGAATAACATAGTGCTTAAAAAATACAAAGCCACACTAGATATCCAAATAGATTTTTCTGCTAAACATAGTGCCTGAAAGGAGGTAGTTGACTGCATTTGCATGCTGGGTTCTCAAAAACGATACAAAAGGGGATGATGGACGGAACGTTTGAGCCAATCAAACACTCACTCCCAGTCAACTGATCTGGGTTTAATCCATCATCATTCTTTAGCTCACTCCACCACCCCAGTTCAGACATGGCCATATGCAAATCAGTCTGACCCTGTGCCTCATGGGAACAGTCCAGCCCGAACTGCCAAGCCATGTCTTCCCTGGACCGGAAACAAGCATCCTAGGACCGGTTTCTGGCATTCCAGCCGTCATCAGCCAGGCTTGCTTGAATCCAGTGGCAAAGTGAGCAAGGGACCCACGTCTGGGCATACCCCCGCCAACTTAGGGCGAACAAAGCGATACAAAAGGGGATGATGGACGGAACGTTTGAGCCAATCAAACACTCACCCCCAGTCAACTGATCTGGGTTTAATCCATCATCATTCTTTAGCTCACTCCACCACCACAGTTCAGACATGGCCATATGCAAATCAGTCTGACCCTGTGCCTCATGGGAACAGTCCAGCCCGAACTGCCAAGCCATGTCTTCCCTGGACCGGAAACAAGCATCCTAGGACCGGTTTCTGGCATTCCAGCCGTCATCAGCCAGGCTTGCTTGAATCCAGTGGCAAAGTGAGCAAGGGACCCACGTCTGGGCATACCCCCGCCAACTTAGGGCGAACAAAGCGATACAAAAGGGGATGATGGACGGAACGTTTGAGCCAATCAAACACTCACCCCCAGTCAACTGATCTGGGTTTAATCCATCATCATTCTTTAGCTCACTCCACCACCCCAGTTCAGACATGGCCATATGCAAATCAGTCTGACCCTGTGCCTCATGGGAACAGTCCAGCCCGAACTGCCAAGCCATGTCTTCCCTGGACCGGAAACAAGCATCCTAGGACCGGTTTCTGGCATTCCAGCCGTCATCAGCCAGGCTTGCTTGAATCCAGTGGCAAAGTGAGCAAGGGACCCACGTCTGGGCATACCCCCGCCAACTTAGGGTGAACAAAGCGATACAAAAGGGGATGATGGACGGAACGTTTGAGCCAATCAAACACTCACCCCCAGTCCACTGATCTGGGTTTAATCCATCATCATTCTTTAGCTCACTCCACCACCCCAGTTCAGACATGGCCATATGCAAATCAGTCTGACCCTGTGCCTCATGGGAACAGTCCAGCCCGAACTGCCAAGCCATGTCTTCCCTGGACCGGAAACAAGCATCCTAGGACCGGTTTCTGGCATTCCAGCCGTCATCAGCCAGGCTTGCTTGAATCCAGTGGCAAAGTGAGCAAGGGACCCACGTCTGGGCATACCCCCGCCAACTTAGGGCGAACAAAGCGATACAAAAGGGGATGATGGACGGAACGTTTGAGCCAATCAAACACTCACCCCCAGTCAACTGATCTGGGTTTAATCCATCATCATTCTTTAGCTCACTCCACCACCCCAGTTCAGACATGGCCATATGCAAATCAGTCTGACCCTGTGCCTCATGGGAACAGTCCAGCCCGAACTGCCAAGCCATGTCTTCCCTGGACCGGAAACAAGCATCCTAGGACCGGTTTCTGGCATTCCAGCCGTCATCAGCCAGGCTTGCTTGAATCCAGTGGCAAAGTGAGCAAGGGACCCACGTCTGGGCATACCCCCGCCAATTTAGGGCGAACAAAGCGATACAAAAGGGGATGATGGACGGAACGTTTGAGCCAATCAAACACTCACCCCCAGTCAACTGATCTGGGTTTAATCCATCATCATTCTTTAGCTCACTCCACCACCCCAGTTCAGACATGGCCATATGCAAATCAGTCTGACCCTGTGCCTCATGGGAACAGTCCAGCCCGAACTGCCAAGCCATGTCTTCCCTGGACCGGAAACAAGCATCCTAGGACCGGTTTCTGGCATTCCAGCCGTCATCAGCCAGGCTTGCTTGAATCCAGTGTCAAAGTGAGCAAGGGACCCACGTCTGGGCATACCCCCGCCAACTTAGGGCGAACAAAGCGATACAAAAGGGGATGATGGACGGAACGTTTGACCCAATCAAACACTCACCCCCAGTCAACTGATCTGGGTTTAATCCATCATCATTCTTTAGCTCACTCCACCACCCCAGTTCAGACATGGCCATATGCAAATCAGTCTGACCCTGTGCCTCATGGGAACAGTCCAGCCCGAACTGCCAAGCCATGTCTTCCCTGGACCAGAAACAAGCATCCTAGGACCGGTTTCTGGCATTCCAGCCGTCATCAGCCAGGCTTGCTTGAATCCAGTGGCAAAGTGAGCAAGGGACCCACGTCTGGGCATACCCCCGCCAACTTAGGGCGAACAAAGCGATACAAAAGGGGATGATGGACGGAACGTTTGAGCCAATCAAACACTCACCCCCAGTCAACTGATCTGGGTTTAATCCATCATCATTCTCAAAAACAGCACCGTCATTTGCACCAGGGGCATTAGAACAGCCCTGGGTTGTTTTCAGCCCAGGTCACAGACCTTCTACAAAAGTTCGATGACCAGCCATTGTCCTATGTCAACTACATATATTTGACTGATGATCACCTTTCTACACACTTGACAAGAGTAGATCACATAGTTCTGGGATTTGCTCACATGGGCTTCAAATTTAATTAAAAAAATCAAAAATAGGCCATCTCAATGTCCTATTTTTGGGATATGAGCTATTAAGTGTAGGCAAAAGCTTGGCGACACACTTCTTAGAGGAGTATGCACTTTTATAACCACCACACACATTGAAGAAACTTCAATCCGTTTTGGGATTCCTAAATTTTGGTAGAATTTACATTGCAGATTATGCAGAATGGGTTAAAACTGTTCTATGGCTTGATATGTCCAGACTTTTTAAGCACACATTGGACAACCGAACACACACAAATTTTATGTTCAGTACAAGCTGACATGCTAGCTTCAAAACATTTACACACGTGAACCAAACAAACCTAGTGTTCCTTTCTCATGGCCTTTATGCCTGGGCGACCGTCCTACTCCAAAAGATGAGGTCAAAAGTCTGGAAGTACTTTTTGATAAGAACCTCACCATGCCAGCACAGGCCAAGAATCTGGCGGGATCATGTTTTGGTCTCTTAAGAGCCCTCAGAAAGACAATCAAATGGCTTTCCACTGATCTCCGTAGAACAGTGATTCATGGACTTATCCTGTCACGCTTAGATTACGGTAATACTCTCTATCTTGGGAGCCCCATGTATGTCACCAGAAAGCTACAGGTCATACAAAATGCCGCAACCAGAGTCTTGCTGAATACTCCCAAATCACATTCAGCACGACCGGCGCTGGCAAGCCTTCCTTGGCTGCCTGTAAGGAAGAGAATTGAGTTTAAGTCTCTCTGCATAGTTCACAAAGTAAAGCATGCTCAAAGACCACATATTTTGGAGCAATTCATCATTCCTCACTAAAATACGCGGGACTTACGATGAAACTATTAATCTCTCCTGGCAATACCAAGAATAAAAAAGCGGTGGGTGCTCTTTTGCCTACCTGGCACCCAGGCTCCGGAACTCACTTCCGCTAAGCCTAAGTTCTAATAATAACCTGCTCAGCTTTAGGATACAACTGAAAACGTATTTGTTCTCTTGATTTAGTTTGTCATCCCTCAGGTCTCCCGTTGGCCCTAGGAAGCCTGTGTGTGGGTAGCCATGTGCTCTACCAGACCCCGAAATGAAATGATCCGAATAATTGCAGGGGCATCAGGGTATACCTATATTACATTCAGTGAAGATGACACCGGTCTGCACGCCATCGTCGCAATGGCCAGGTCCAGAAAGAGGCCAAGGGGTAGGCAATATTTATACCCCTTTGGCCACCGCGGCGGAACAGGGCGGAAGTGATGCAACACTCCTGTGACACGACACACTTCCTGCCGCCCCATCCCACCTCTTGCGAGGTGAGGCGACAGGAAACTGCCCCTGGCCTTAACCGCCCTTGGCCAGCAAGTCGACGGATCGGAAGAGGGGGTCTGGGCCACGGAGGCCCCATGTCCTAAGCGCCGCACCCCCCGTCCAGAGGGGGCGCTCTGTCCAATTGCATATAAATCACATTTATACACCAATGGTGAGATGCGCTTTGCACCGACAGAAAAGAATCTAACAGCAGTACAGACTGCTGTGGTGAGGGAGAGAGCACTGGCTCAGGGCAAATTAATAATTGTCGTGACTCCAGTGCTGGGCTTAGAGGCTGCCACGAAAGCCAGCGTTCCAAATGCAAAAGCATTACATCCACAATGGATACATTGAGCCAACTCTCTCACCGCAACATATGTAGACTACAGATTTGACTCTACACTACAAACACAAGCATACCTGCAGAACGAAAATGAGTACCCTCTGCCTAATTAAGGCATGCCTCTTGATCAGTATGATTACATCATCTATGTTGATGGTTCTGCCCAGCCTGCTGTAGGCACAAAGCACCAATACACGTCAGCGTGTGCTGCCGTAAAGGGTCACATGGGGGATGGAGAATTCCACCCTGAGAAAACCTACACTCAGTCACTTGGTGACTGCACAGCGCAGCTGGCTGAACTTGGAGCTCTAATTCTGGCACTTGAGAATACGGATCCCAGATTTCCCACACTCATAGTGTGTGATTCGTATTATTGTGTCCAGTCTTACAAGGAGTACTTACATTATTGGAGTCAAAATGGATTCAAGGATTCTAAAGGGTACACTATCAAGCACAGAGCACTTTAGGGACAAGTGGCTAAGCTGAAAGAGTGCTTGCCATGGACTCATGTGATTCACACCTTAAGTCTTCAATGTGTAGAAATACATGTTGTTGGGACTCCCATGGCTGACAAAGCCGCAAAAGCAACAGTGCAAACTGCTGCTGTTGCTGCGATTACAAATTCCAGTACGAGGGTAGATAGAGACATCATGGTGGCTGTCAGCACTGCTCGCGACTACACCCACCTACCAAAAGGCTTTCCAGCAAAGTACTCCTACCAGTTAAGTGCACAAAACATACTGTTAGCTCGTATTCCTGGAGTGGGAGCTAGAGTAATACCAACCTCAGACCACAGGTTAGGTCTAATCCTAGCAGCACATGAGGGTCTAGCATCGGCACATGCAGGGGTGGCAGCTACAATTTCACTATTGCAGCAATGTTATTGATGGCCAGGACTTTTATAAACAGACTAGTGACTTAGTCCTTAAATGTGACATCTGTCAGAAGATGAAGGGTTCCACCATGGCGCGTCCACCACAGACACATCTATTAATATCTTGCTTGTGTTTACTTGGACCGCTGCATCTCCTTAACATCAGAACATCAGATGGGGCTTACAAGTACATCTTGGTTGCAGTGGATTCCTGCTCTCGATTCCTATGGGTCTGGCCATAGCAGTCGGCTGATGCCCAAACTGTTATAAAAGATCTGAAAGTCTTCATCAGGATATACACAATTGGCACATTCCATTTGGACCAGTGTTCTGTGTTCGCCTCAAAGGCTTACAGAGACACAATGGAAAATTGGGTGTGACTGTGCGATATTCCTCATCCTATCATCCCGAGGGAAACACGGTAGTGAAGAGGAAAAACCAGGACTTAAAGCATTCTTCAACAGCTAGATTATTAAATTCAGTTCAGTTCATCCTATCATCCCGAGGGAAACGCTGTAGTGGAGAGGAAAAACCAGGACTTAGTTCAGGTCGCAGTTGGGTTCACCACCTGTGTAGGGTCCACAGAGCCCTAAATAATCTGCCTAGAAAATCCCTGGGTGGTCAGACTCCCTAAAAAATCCTGTTGGGGGTTAAGATGTGGGGTCCAGACCTGGACAGTCCCATTACAGTCGCAGCGGAAACACCTTTTGATTGTCAGTGAACGTTTGGACGTTTTACAGGAACTGAACGACTTCCAAGATGCTCAGAACAATGCCTAGCAGAAACGTACAGCCACTGGTGAAGTGAAGGAAGCACCAGCAACCCCAGGTTGGATTCCAAAGATCAGTGATCTCATCCAGGAGAAGATAGTGGACAAGAAGGAATTTGGGTCATTCTACAGAGGGCCTGTACCTTTCCTAGCTGTTACAGGTACCAGAACGGTACTTTTACCACCTCTTGCTAGTAGCAAACACAAGAGATTTGTGTCAATAGATCTCATCAAACCGCCTCATGTGGCTGGTTCTGCACAGTAGGCCAAAAGGGCTCCTGGGTAGTTACCTGTCTGCTCTCACTACCCTACCAGAAGTCCTGTTGGAAGTTTTGATTAGCGATGAAGTTTCTTCTCCCCGGCTGGGGATGGCTAACACTGTAGTTCACTTCTTCCTTTTACACCAACAAATGCTGTACAATGAACAAGTACGGAAACACAGATTTCACTTCTGCAAACAGATAAAGATGGTATCTACCGCAACGTACCACCATTGGAGTCAATTCACAGTTCTACACAGCCTCCAGGTTTGCCTAAAGTAGATCAAACTGCCTCGGCTACTTCATCGACTTTTGTGACTTCTCTTTGGATTTGTCAGACCCACCTCTAACACCAAAAGGCAGAATGTATTAATCTACATTTGGCTGAAAAGACATACTTTATACCTCCATGGATATGTGTGGATTACAATTATGTAACTTTTCCTCTTCCTCTGGATTGGTTTAATGACAGTCTTTTTCCTGCTTTTGAACAGACACTATCTCCCAGAAAGCTCTGCTGTTGAACTGGTTAATTTGTTTTTAACACCCAATTCTTCATCACACAAAGCGCGAAGAGACCTTTCCCTGGTGAACATTTATGCTGTTCCAGTTCCTGATGGAATTGTTGGGGATAAGGTATACTATGATATATTTGGTCCCTCTGAGATTTGACAGATTCCACATGTATTTAAGATTTCTTTATATGATGCTATCACTCCTAGTACTATCTCTGATTGGGACATTAATACAGTGCATGAAATGCTAGATGATCTAGAACATTCAACTGTTTTTAATACTGAAGAAATGTATGATGGGACGACTAATTATGATGAAATGTTATGCTTTCACCATTATGGTCACCATTTCTTTCTTAAAGCAAGTACTCCACATGCAGTATTTCATTACAGACAATGGGAACACTGCCCTACACCACCATGGTGTAGCTCAACATTTGCAGAGAATACAGCTTACCCAGGGTCTTATTATTATAAACTTACACCATCACAGGCAAAGAAAAAATATGCTCACTGATAGGAGGCTGGTTTATTCTGCGTCTTTTCTTTCCCAGTTGTCGACACAAGGGTTTGACTTTTGGAGAGACACTGTCAATTTAAAATCCATTTGGGGGAAGAAGGATTGGCAGGTTCAGGGAAACAAGGCATTATTTAGAGTGTGCCTTATACCATATCAACTGATTTTCCTGAACAAAACTGTGCAGCAAACATGGTGTCCTGGATTGGCCAAGATAAAAAATGTAAACACACCCAACATTCCCACATTTGCATGTTTTGCACACTGGCAACGGTCACAAATTACACAGAGGAAACATTAGACATCATGCTTCACAATGGCACAAACAATTCTTTGCGTACCTCTCAAAAGGAATGGTTAGTGTGGCTGTTAAATAAAAACACACAAAAGTCCCTACACAGTATCTACTATACTTTAGTTGTAATTGTTATACACAAAGTTAGTGTCAGAGAGAGACTCAAAGAGCCATATACTTAAACAATTAGTTAAACAACAACTAATCAATGCAACACAGAGAGCGAATAACAAACTAAATGTAAAATCAATATAAGATTTATTCAATAATAATATACAATTAAAACCATGATACACAATTCAAAGTTAAAAACATTTCATTATTAAAATACACAGTTACAGTATCGTTAGAAAACAGGAAAGTCGACGCTGCGTTTCGGGTAATCGTAAATTTATCACCTTCTTCAGGACAGTTTTCTAAGTAATAAAAACATTTTGTTATTAATCATCTCAAGTGTTGCTGCTACCATTATTATATACCATATCTAAATTCAAAAGGTTTCATATCTTTATAGGTTATTAGTTAAGACAAACATATTTCATATTGATCTATAATGCCACAACCGTGATAGTATTTTACTAAACTGGACAATCTAGAATCTCATGACACTTTGCACACTAACAGTATAACATTCTAACATTCTATTAAATAAACATCACAAATATGTAAAAACATACCTAAAC
>CAWUFW010017985.1:0-240017 GCA_963921515.1 Calotriton arnoldi
GTCCAGCCACCACCACGACCCACAACACCCCCCCACCCCCACAGACCTGCAACATGGAGCACCCCCGCTTAGAACCATGTGGCATCCAGTACAGTGCACGCCCGAACAACCTGCAGGTGGGAAACTGGACAGGGCTGGATTACTGGAGGCATGAGGACCGTAACACGACCAACACATGGGACATGTCACGTAGCAGACGAACACGCAGCACCGCCCACCGTCACGAACAAGTGAACAATGTGCACACGGACATGAACCACAGACTCACACCTCACATGACCCATCACAGACACAGCAACACCCAAGGAGCCACGTCTGCATGCACAAGCCACACTGAATATAGTACCACACGGCAGCCACTGTGCAACTCATCACACACAACCGAAACACCATTGAAGTCCTGTCCATGTAGCCCCTACTGCCTGTCAACCACACACCCCACAACTATGCCTATGTAAGACAAACAACACTAGACGCAACAGAGCGGAACAACATAAATGCACACGAACACCACTGAACCCATCAAACACACAGACACACCATGCACATACAACATACCATCCATCCCATCCGTCAGCCCCAGTCTCATGAAAGGCATGTCATCCGCACAGCTGCCACACATACAGCAGTCACGCTAAGATACATGCCCATGACCAACCATGTGCCAGAAGTCAATGAAGCGCACACCACACTGTGAGCAACAACACACAACATGGGCCACACCCCCACGAGCACTGCAGTGATGCACATGGCACAGGGCAGCACGCACACCAAGGAGATGGGACAACTGCAATACGTTGGCTGGCACACAACCAACACTCACTCATAACGATGCGTCCAATGCCATGTCCAGTAATCACAACAGACAGCAAATATGCAGGCCATGTCAGGCATGCACACACCTCAGACCATGCACTGTCATGCTGCCACAACACATGTCACGTTCGGCACCCATGGCTCACAGCATGTACCCCAAAAGCATATTCCCTCCCAAATGCGAATCTGGGGCATGGCCCCCATGTTGCCATATGCGTTCCTAAGCGTTCCATTTGAACCCCAAAAGCATATTCCCTCCCAAATGTGAATCTGGGGCATGGCCCCCATGTTGCCATATGCGTTCCTAAGCGTTCCATTTGAACCCCAAAAGCATATTCCATCCCAAATGCGAATCTGGGGCATGGCCCCCATGTTGCCATATGCGTTCCTAAAGCGTTCCATTTGAACCCCAAAAGCATATTCCATCCCAAATGTGAATCTGGGGCATGGCCCCCATGTTGCCATATGCGTTCCTAAGCGTTCCATTTGAACCCCAAAAGCATATTCCCTCCCAAATGTGAATCTGGGGCATGGCCCCCATGTTGCCATATGCGTTCCTAAGCGTTCCATTTGAACCCGAAAAGCATATTCCCTCCCAAATGTGAATCTGGGGCATGGCCCCCATGTTGCCATATGCGTTCCTAAGCGTTCCATTTGAACCCCAAAAGCATATTCCATCCCAAATGTGAATCTGGGGCATGGCCCCCATGTTGCCATATGCGTTCCTAAGCGTTCCATTTGAACCCCAAAAGCATATTCCATCCCAAATGTGAATCTGGGGCATGGCCCCCATGTTGCCATATGCGTTCCTAAGCGTTCCATTTGAACCCCAAAAGCATATTCCCTCCCAAATGCGAATCTGGGGCATGGCCCCCATGTTGCCATATGCGTTCCTAAGCGTTCCATTTGAACCCCAAAAGCATATTCCATCCCAAATGCGAATCTGGGGCATGGCCCCCATGTTGCCATATGCGTTCCTAAGCGTTCCATTTGAACCCCAAAAGCATATTCCATCCCAAATGCGAATCTGGGGCATGACCCCCATGTTGCCATATGCGTTCCTAAGCGTTCCATTTGAACCCCAAAAGCAAAGTACAAACCAGACCCATGATGGGCCAGGAGCCCGCATACACCAGAGTCACAATAAGTAGGGGCACAGCAACACACCCATCGGCATGGCCAATCCGTCCCATGCCACATGTGCACAGCACACAGTCCCATTGCCAAGCACACACAACTACAAATGGTACAGCCACACACACGCCTCCGGGAAACCCATGTACGAGATTGCACGAACTGTTAATGTCAGACGACAAATACATACTTCGCAAGGTGCAACACAATAACAAATCTCATTCTCTCCACAGGTGACGAACTGCTGGATGCTGGGGATGGAGCCAGCAGCCAGCACAGCCAGCCTACAAGCCCCCAACGAGGACACACGGATGTGGAGGATCTGTCCTCCTCTTCGGACACGGACCACCAAGCAGGCCCATCTGGTGTGGCAGGGCCCAGCCGCTCCCCAGGACTCCTCCTACCCACCAACCCATCATCCAGGGCTGCTGAACATTCCCAGCCACCTGCTGCCACTGTCGTTGCGGCCACACCCACGGTCATTGCGGCCACACCCACGGTCATTGCGGCCACACCCACGGTCATTGCGGCCACTACCACTGCCGCAACCGCCACCATCGCCGCACCGACCACCACCGCCGCCACCACCACCACGTCTTCGCTGGCACCAGCCCCAGCGCAGGTGGTGGCCCGGCCGACTGGATCCACCCTGGGAGCCACAGCGAGGACCGTGGTGAGCAATGTGGCTAGTGGGCAGGCCGGTGGCAGCAGGACTGGTAGGAGGAGCAGGGTCAGGCAAACGCCAGCCTCCCCTGGGAGCCATGCCCTGCCTCAAATGGCCAGAGTCCTTGGGGCCTATGAAGAGGCCCAAGGACAATGGGCCAGGTCAGCTACAGACACGCGTGAGGTGCTGGGGGTGCTGAGGTCCATGGACGCCCGTATGGGCCAACTCGTGGACCTCATGGGCCAGCTGGTGGTGGCGGTGAGGTCACAGCCAGGGACAGCAGCTCCCCTCCGCCACCACCTGCCGGGGCGCAGGGTCGAGCAGCAGTGTCCAGTTCCCCTGCGTCCACAGCCAGTGAGCACACCTCAACCACCAGCATGTCGCAAGCAGGCACCCCCTCGCAAACGTGGAAGGGGCCGTCCGAAGTGGAAACAGATCTCCCGGGAGGACTTCGCACGCTCCAGACGCAAGTGAGGCAGCCAGCCAGCCTTCCTTGACCACCCACTGCATTGACTTGGACTACGATCCCACTCCACACAGCCATCTGGATGGCATGTGTGTGTTGGACTATGGACATAGAACCAGTGGGTACACCCTGAGCATCACGCAGCCATGACCGACAGCTCATTGTCACTGCACGCACCACTTTTGTCATCACCTTACACACAATCACATGTCACAGTTTGAAATAAATGCACCTCTTACACAAACTGCTGTTTGTGCCCTGTGTTTTATTTGTACGGAATACAACGGCCACCTTGGGCGGAAAGGCACCTGATGCGTGGCATGGCAATGGAACCGGAGGGCCTGTAGGGACCTAGGGGTGGGAGACAGAACAGGAGCACATTCAATGAGTGTGTCACACACCCATCACACAGTACATGTCAACAACTACAAGCAATGTACACACATCGCACAGAGCAATAGGGCACAATGCCACAGCCACCAACAGTGGCATACTACCCTGGCCATGGAGCGTTGACACACAGCACGCAGTGAACAAACGGCCACCCTGACACAGCACACACACACCTGCACAGATACAGCCACATCAGCCGTCGTACATGGACACTCACCGTCAAGTGAAGTAGCGGGCGATGAGCTGCTGCCGCACATTCCCAGCTTCCTCCTCTCCGCTGTCCTCCTCACTCGAGCTGTCCTGGTCTGCGGGCTGGGGCCCTGGTTGATCTCCGTCATCCACGATGAGGGGGATCTGCTTCCGAATGGCCAGATTGTGCAGCATGCAGCACGCCACCACTATCTGGCACACCTTCTGTGGGGAGTACGCCAGCGCACCCCGGTGCGGTCCAGGCACCTGAACCTGGACTTGAGGAGGCCAAAGGTACGCTCGACCACACGTCTGGTCCTCCCATGTGCCTCATTGTAGCGATCGTCTGCTGGGGTGCGAGGATTCCTCAATGGACTGAGCAGCCATGCCCCATTCGGGTACGCAGAGTCACCTGGGTGTGAGGGACACAGAGAACCGTTGCTATTCCAACTGGACAGGGGACAGCATCGGACAACCAGCACGCTACACCACTCCACATACTCACCGACAATACAGCCACGATCCTGTTGCAGATTGGACATCAGTCGTGGCAAGATGCTGTTGCGCATTATGTGTGCGTCATGGGCCGAGCCTGGGAACTTTGCACACACGTGGGTGATCACCATGTCCGCAAGGCACACCACTTGCACATTCAGGGAGTGCGTGTGCTTCCTGTTGCGGTACAGGTGCTCAGTGGCCTGTGGTGGAACAAGGCCAACATGTGTGCAGTCAATGGCTCCAACGACGTGTGGGATTCTGCCAAGGGCATAGAATGCACCCTTCACTGCCGCCAATTCACGAGCCCTGGGGAAGCGGATGTACCTGTTTCGGTACAGCATCATGGCTGCCAGTACATCCCTCAGCACCTTGCTGAACATGGGCTGGGACATCCCTCCTCCACTGCCCACTGTGTGCTGGAATGACCCAGTGCCGAAGAAATGCATGGCGGCCATCACCTTAGCCGTGGGGGTGACAGCTGTCGGATACACCCTGCGGGGACGGAGATGGGGTTCTAACATGGCACACAGTCGATGCAGGGTTGGCCTGTCCAGCCGAAACTTCCTAATGACCTCTGTATCGTCCATGTCCGCCAGCAATTGGTATGGGCGGTCAATGTTCGGTCTCCGCCTAGGGAAAATGGCAGTGGACACATGTCAAAGCAACACGACACATAGCAATTTCGCATACACATCACTGACATGACTGAGCAAGCACATGAGCCACAGCCCAGCTGTCAAGCTGGGACGGCACGGCCACAATACACTTACACAGGTCTCCCAACAATGGCAATGGCTGGTGATACAGACCACTGCCATGTGCATGCACATGGGGATCTAGGCCCCAATGACTTGCGGGGCGTGCTGATGGCGACTGACTGCATATTCGTCAAGCGGCAACGCCACGGCAACATGAATGTCTGCTGAGCATGGAACTGCTTCCGAGGCTGGATGAGTATGGCACACGACGACGACGATGTGGGCACAGGCTGAGCGGCCAAAACAAGTGGGACCTGTGGCACGAGGGGATATGAGACAGTAGTAGGTGTCAGCACTGCACCCTATGTACAGCACTGTACGGATCACACCTCCCGAAACATTGACAGGTGTCCACATTGACAGCCCCATGCCAAGACGGCTGTGTGCTTGCAGTCACACGTCACAGGTGAGAGGTTACATTGCACGTGCCAGGTGGCAGACGTACATAGTGGGAGCTGGCATGTGTGTGCATGTGTCTCCTGTTCAGGATCCACCAGATGGGCGCTGACTCTGTACTGAGCATTGGACACAGCATGTTCCGTGGAAGGCTTGTGTGTGGGATGGTGGCACTGGATGTGCCTCCGTTGGGTGGGGGGCCATGCACAGGGTGGGTACGTCGATGATTGCGCATTGTTGGTCACGGTGGGTGCACCCACTAAGATGTGTTGCCCTGTGTTCAATTCCTATGTCCGCATGATGATGGACTGTAGATGTGGGCAGACTACACATTGGTCGATGTGCTGTCTATATGCATGTGCCTTCACACCAGGCACAGCTGCCCCTGCACATGTGACCCCTGCTGGACTCGCTGCTGGGTCTGTGGAGCTGATGCACCTTCTGTGCGTGGGGCGGACAGCTCTCCTCACTTCCCTCATTGCGCATGTCATGACATTGCCGCAGGTGACATGGATCATGGAGGGCCCACATGTACGCGTGGGTAGGCTACACATGATTGTTCACTGGTCGCCACCCCCAGTCAGTGTTCCGAATGGGAAGGTTGTCGTGCTGGTGGTATATTCGATGTGGCGGATGGGCGGGCCTAGGTGCGGGCTTACATTCCGGACATGGGGGGGTAGTTGGATTGGCGACTAGTTGCAGTACACACGGGACACGTCTCTTCCTTTCCACATCTGGGTCATCCCTTGTACTCACTGACAGTGATACAGTCATCTTCGCCCCAGCCCTCATGTCCTCCCCTCGCTCCCCCAATATGCATGTGCACCTGCGAGGCTAGCGCTTGCACAGGCAGCCCCAAGCTCGCACCAGAGAGGGCAAGGAGTGTATGTGTGGGTCCAGTTGCACAAGTGGGCTGTCTCAGGGTATGATGTGTTACGGGACGCCGTCCACCTGCGTGGTGCCCCAAATGGAGACCCGGCCTGCATGGACTATGCATCACAGTCTTCGCCTTCCGGATCCGCCACCTGCGACACCCAGTGGCTGTGGCTGCCCTTGCGGCCAGGCCGCGTCCGTCTGTGACTGATGGCCCACACATTCACTCTTTGGCCTCTCTGGGGAGGGCTCGGGGGTGGTGGCGCACGCGCTTGCACCTAGTCGCAATGGCATGTGTCGTGGTTGGTATGATGGGCAATGGATGGGATGGTGCGAGCCACCTCCCGTGACGTCAGTGCTGCTCGTGCTGTGGTGCCTCCCCCCTACACTTCCATCTGACTTGTGCCATGCTAGACGTTGAGGTTCTATTGCCTGCGTGATATGACCAGGAGGAGCGCGAGGAGACCTCTCACACACCATGCTCCACTGCCATCCCGTGCCCTGTATCGCCTGTGCGGATTGACTATGTTGGGGTTACACCTGGTCGACTGGGGCTGTGTGTGCCTTGTCAAGGGGCATGGCGGGCGCATAACAGGATCCAGCTTGTCCACAGAGGGTGGGCTGAGGTGCGCCTGGTACCGCTTTGTACGTGTGCCCGGCTGCTGTGCACACACGTGTTCACTCCCCCGACAGGTGTCCTCTCACAATGCCCAGGGAAGCGGTGGTGTACTGTTCATGACCCCTCCCAACACGGCGTGCTCCAACTTGGCATGTGCGCATCTACCCGTCACACCCACCCACCTGAGCACTGCGTCCATACGACTTCACACGACACATGTGTGTCTTCCACAGTTGTGCTACTCATTTGCGTTGACATCCAATACCAGTGGACTACATGGTCATGTCACGACTGCCGTGTACTTCACATACTCCCATCCTCTCTCATTCGTACTTGTGAAATGAGTCAGCGGAGACAGTTTTGGTTTCAAACATTATATTGAGTCTTCTGTCCTCTGTGATGCAGTATAGTGGACACTACTGCCAGCGGAATACATGTTGAGGATATACTGAGCATGATTGCAAATGGGATAGGGTGTGGGGTTACATGTGATTGGCTGTTGCATGTGGGATGTGGGCTTCAGAGTTACATCTGCTTGGCCAAGGCTGTGCTAATGTACATTTACGTATAGCTGCGGAGCTGCGGACTTTGACACAGACGGTATACATGTAGCCTACCAGACCGCTTGGCATCATGGGCACAGTCCATCTCAGTTCCATGTGACAGGTTTGCTGCGGTTGCTCCTCATGCACGCGTGCATGTGAGATGACATCAGGGCATGGGCTTGCGTGCATGCAGCGGCGTGCCACTTGTTGTTGCAATGTGGTGGTTACTGGACATGTCACAGTCACTGGGGTCGTGTTGTTGTTGTATGCACTTGTCTTCCATGCAAAGGTCCTGGTATGGGTTTCCCGGGGCGGGGGTGGGAGGGGTGCAGCACCCACAGACTCCAGGCGACCTATTCATGTCCACTGAGCGGTGTGTGTGTCCATGGGCGCTGGATCCATGTCGTGTCCTGGTTGTTCGTGCAGTTCCGTCCATGTGGGTGCGATACACAGACCCCATGCCACTGCCTCCCACGATGCATGCGGTGTTCCTGGATGTGATGGGGAACAGTGTGCATGTCCCGGTCATATCCGATGTCATGGCGATGTCGTTGATGGTGTGGTTACAGTTGCCGGTCGTTTGGTATGGCTGTTGTGGTGGTGACTGGCCAGTCCGTGCGGAAGCTAAGCATGGGTGCGGGGTTGGACATCATAGGTCAATCGGGGAACCTGCGTTGTGGTCCGACGAATTGACAGGTTGTCAGGTATGCGATGCCGTCCAGCAGGGCTTCCATGTCATTGGTGGTGTACATGTTTGCCAGCCAATGTAGCGGATGGTGGCTGTCAAGGTGTTGTTCGTAAGTTGTCCCTTGGAGGACCATGATGGGGCATGCTGGGTGACATTCGATGTAGCTGTTCTCGATGATCCGTCGTGTGGAGGCACAGTGGTCCCATTTCAGTGCGGGTGCGATGTTGGCCACATACGCCATGCCCCCATAGGCAGAGCAGGCCCTGTCGTGTGCGTCCAGAGGGAGGAGTAGTGGTAGCAGGTCCGCCTTCAGACATGCCGGGTTGGAGAGGCATATCTCCACTGGATGCTGGTAGGGACACCTCCGACAGTAGAAGACGGGCATGACGCAGCTGAACAATGTGATGCGGTAAGTCAGTCGGTAACTTACGTTCAGCAGGGACAGGAGATCGCATCCCAATGTATGTAACAGGTTGGTTTTGTACAGCTTGAGCTGTCCGGCGTAGTTGGGTAGGTGTGTTGCGGTTGCCATTTCGCAGCGGTGCGTTGTGGTGGCGTGCTCCGGCTGTGTGTGCAGTCTGCAATGTGCATGCTCCGAGGTTGCTGTGAGCTCTGTGTAGTCGTAGGGAGACAGGACTTGTGTTCTGTTGGCTTGTTTGGAGGACACGGGCCCTCATCCCACATGCTTCTCAGACAGTTCAAGGTCAGTGATGTGTGACTCCTTCCAATTAACTTGCATGTGGCCGACATGGGGAGTGTTTTCTTTTTTCTTCCCCGTCCGTTGTGTGCTTCTGTGATATGCGCTATCTGCCCTGTGGTCGGTCTCCTCGGCATGCCTGTGTTGGTCTATTCTTGGACAATGGCTGTATTCACCGGCTTCTGTCGTAGGGCTGTGGTTTCGGAGTTGGAATGGAAGGTCATTCAGTGCTGTCTGCTCTCCCTTGTGTGGGCGGCAGGCTGCCTTTCCGCTCTGCGTTGGGCCTTGTGTGTGGATGTTATTCTTGGGCCACCTGTTGTCGGTCCCCGGGCTCTTTGGTGTTCCGTTTTATATGTCTTGTTCATATGTGCAGGGTGGTATGGGTGTTTCAGTGTGGTACTGGCGTTCCTCTTCCCGAAGGGGCCCTGCTTCTCCTAGTTGGTGTTGCCGCCGCTGTGTGCTACGCCATGTTTGTTACACTGGGGTGTGTCCTGCTGTTGCGTGACTTCACTGACATGTGTGCGTCGGTTGTGTGGCGTTGGGTGTTGTCCGTGAATTGGGCGTTGGGGACATGTCTGTGGCAGGCCTGTCACGTGTCATGTGCGTTCGGGGTGGGGCTGATGTGTGTGCTGCTTGGTTGTGTCCCTGTGTCTGTGTGCGACGCATGCATGGCGCTGCGGTTGGCCTCTGCGTTGTGCGCATGTGTGGCGGCGTCATCGGCGCTTTGGGGCCGTGACGGGGTGGTTGGTTCCTAGTCCCAGGTGGTGTGTACACATGTGTTACGCGATGTTACGATTTGGCCTGTGTGTCATATGTGGATGCAATGGTGGATGTGTAGTGTACACGCGCTGGTGGGGGTGTCTGCTTTTTCCGCCCTTGCACTGTGTGCGCTGTTTGCGTGCACTTGTTGTGTGTGTGCCTACCTGCGTCTCCGCGGTACATTGCGTCCTTGGTGGTGCATCAGCAGGAGCATGGGGAGGGCCTGCAGTGCTGGATTCATGCTCGGGGAGCCGCTTCTTCGTTGTCCGTGCTCGGCGTCCGTGTTACCGCTTCGGTTTGTCGTACGGTATCTCTTGGCCGTGGGAGCCGTTTGTTTGCGGCATCGTAATTTATACGCCGGGCGGGACGTGTTTCGTCGGACGGTGTGTGTCAATTGGGCTGCGCCGCTACGTGTACGGGCGCACTTTGATGGCGGACGGTGTTGCTGGCTTGCCGGCGGTGTTTGGCCTACTTTTCGCATCGTAATTGGGCGGGCGTGTGGACTGCTGCGTGCCGGCGGTAACTGGTGGTTTTTGCATCCGCCAGCACGGCGGTTGTGCTTCCGCCCGACATCGTAATGAGCCCCTATATTATTTACAACGATATTTAGGATTCGATATTTTTGTACTTACCTGTTTGTAGATAGGAATTCGATATTCTGGTAGTCTATATTTTGTCAGCGATATTCTGGCAGCTCGATATTTTGATCGTCGATATTCTGTCAGTGATTCGTGAATTATAGGTCATTTTTCAAAGTGACTTCTTTTTTACACATTGTCTTACATTTGGAAGGCAGAAATGCATTGAAAGTCAATAGGTAATAACAGTTGCTCTACAATTTTGTGTTCCCCTAAGTCTTCCGATAAAAATGGTACCTCACTTGTGTGGGTAGGTGTAGTGCCCGCGACAGGAAACGGCCCAAAACGCAACATGGACACACCACATTTTCACAGTGAAAACGGATCCTTTTTTTGCAAGGTGCCTAGCTGTAGATTTTGAACCCTACAGGAAAACGTTGGGGGATCCATGCAAGCCATACCTCGCTGGACTCCCCAAGGTGTCTAGTTTTCAGAAATGTGTGGGTTTGGTAGTTTCCCAAGATGGCCATCGAGCCCGGGGCCAAAAACCCAGGTGACCCCTCTTGCAAAACCAGGTTGTTTTGTGATGGGTAATTTTGATGTCTCCTCAATTCATTTTGGGCCCTTGCCTGTCGCGGGTACTTGACCCACCCACGCGAGTGAGGTACCATTTTTATTGGGAGACCTGGGGGAACGCTGGGTGGTAGGAAATTTGTGGATCATTGAAGATTCCAGAACTTTCCCACACAGAAATCTGAGAAAATTTTGATTTTTTCAGCTAAATTTGAGGTTTGCAGGGGATTCTGGGTAGGAAAACGTTGGGGGGTCCACGCAAGCCATATGTCCCTGGACTCCCCCGGGGCTCTTGTTTTCAGAAATTTGTGGGTTTGATAGGTTTCCCTAGATGGCCGCCAAGCCCGGGACCAAAAACTCATGTGATCCCCCTTGCAAAAGCAGATCGTTTTGTGATAGGTAATTTTGATGTCTCCACAATACGTTTTGGGCCCTTGCCTGTCGCTCATCCCTCCGCATGTTTTCAGGAGAGGGATTGTTGAGAGGGCCCATGAAAGACATTTAGGCTTCACTCTCACCAAACGTCGTGTTCGCGATGCTTTTTGGTGGCCCAGTATGGATTCAGAGATTGACGATGTTGTTGCTAATTGTTGTGTGTGCAGTGCCACAGACAAGACTCTTAAAGTTGCTGTTCCACCCCTGTTGCCAATTGAGTGTCCGCATGGTCCTTGGGTAAAACTTGGAGTGGATATCATGGGACCGTATGAGATGCTCGCAGGAGGGTCCAAATGTGTTTTGGTCCTCATGGACTATGCCTCCAAATGGCCGGAGATGGAATTAGTCAGGGAGCCCAACACTAAAAGTATTAGTGACTTTTTGAGTGATGTTTGGTCGAGAGAGGGTTTTCCCGAAGTCTTAGTTTCGGATAATGGGAAACAGTTTGTCAGTAATGAGTTTTAGTCTTTTTTGTGTGTTTCAGGTGTGAGACATGTCAAAGGTTCCTTGTATGATCCTCAAACCAACGGCCTTGTTGAGAGGATGAACCGTGTTGTAGGTGAATGTGTCAAATGGGCTAAAGCTGGGAATCATGATGTTTATGGTGCTTTGAATAGTATGATTTGGTTTTACAGGACCACACCTCATTCTTGTACAAAAGTCTCACCTTTCGAACTCATGAGGGGTAGGAAGGCTAATACATCTTTCAGACGTGGATGGATGTTTAAGTGGATCAAGTTCCGATTCTGATATTTCAAAATTGAAGTCTATTGTCAAAGAGAATAGATCTTCCACTCAATCAATGCAGAAACAATGGTATGATTCCAAGAAGGGTGTTAAGACTTCTCCTTTGGAGGTTGGAGACAAGATTAGAATAAGAAAGTCGATTCATGTCAAGAAAGGGGAAAGTAATTTGGCAAACCTGTCAAAGTCTCAAAGATTGTGGGGAACGCCGTGCAAGTTGATGGAGGTTTTTGGTGGAACCTGAACAAGGTTGCTAAAGTTCAGCAAAATGATTCAAGTCCTGTAAATGTAAACAGGAGCTTTGTTCCTAGCAATGCAGATCCTCTACAGGGTAATCTTAGGAGAAGTACTTGTGAAATTGTTAAGCCTGCTAAATATAGAGAGTAAGTTTCTTTTGGTTTTCTTTTGTTTTTTTTCTTTGTTTTGGGAATAAGGGAAGATATGTAGTATGTAGTTAATGTGTGGTATTTTTTGTACTATGTGCCTTTAAGCTCTTTTAGTATTTTTAGTATTGCTGTTCTGTTTAGAATGTTCCTGGTTGCTTGGGGACATTAGAATGTACTGATTGTAATCTTTAAGCTGTGAAAATTGCATACAAAAGTTATATATTTTCCGAACTTTGAAAAATCGTGACTCCGAAAGTACTTACTTTGGAAATTTGTTCTTGGTCTTAAAACATACATAAAAATCACCATTATTTTTATAAATTGGTCTCGGATTTATTCTTGAGTGTGTGTGTCATTTATTGCCTCTTTGAGTACAACAAATGCTTAGCACTACCCTCTGATAAGCCTAACTGCTCGCCTACACTAACACAAAAAGAGTATTAGAATTATCTGACCTTTTACCTCTGCGTACCATTTGGGGATTCTCTGGACTCTCTGCACAGTCTACTTCTTTTTAGTACACTTCCTACACCATGTCATCAGTGATGTAATATGTGAGGTCATAAGCAGTGCATTGCGGTGGCGTAAATTATAGTTAGCTCAGGTAACTATAACTGCTGAATTTCTATGGTTCTGTATGAGTTAAAATCTGAGCCTAACTATAACGTCCCTGTAACCTTTGTTTTTATCAGTGAATATATATATATATATATATATATATATACATATATATATATATATATATATCATTTCCTGCATGGTCCCATTGTTTGACCATTTGGGCGCATCTGCGGTGGTGCGTTTTGAGTACAGCTGGACCAAGCCGTTACCATTTGCCAAACACTTTCCCCAAAGGAAATCCTCTCCGCACTCACAGTTCCATTATTCTCATAAAGTAATAATCATGCCAATGCCTCCAAAGCGGTTCCACGGTGCTTTTATTTGATCATAAAAGGTCAGCACACCCCTACGCGTTTCGATCTCAGCCGAGATCTTGTTCACGGGGATTCAAAAAACACAGAACCAATCACCATTTCTGCCATATATACCCATGTAAATAGTTTTGGATTTGGCTGCGCACAAGTTTCTTGTTTGTGATTATTTGAGATTTTGTTGCGTGCCACGGAGGTTTCACTCTCTGGACCATGGAGTGTTTCAAATGAATATACTATAAATGCGTCCTCTAATCTTAGAGGACGACCCTCTGGGCGCTGCAAAATTGATCGCATATGCGATAAATACCGTTCAAAGTTTGTTTTCAAAGTAATTTAAAGAGTAGTTGTTTGATAAGTATAAATTTTTATTCAATCCATGAATCTGTCCTTGTATGTATATACAACTTAAATCATCTTCTGATATTTATCAAACTTTTTTTAATCATGTTCCCAATGCATTTCGTGCACACAAGGGCACTTCATCAGGGGAAATCTAAATGAAAAAAATAAAGATTATCTATATGAGGGTCCACATCCTGAAATTCATATGGTTAATTCTTACATTTCAAATTCAAACAATAACTAATATGCTACAAGGAAAAAAACTGAACATTATACGCCAGGTATTATGTGATTATCAACTGTCATGCCGAGTGATTGTATTATGATAATTGATAATTGAAAAGGTATATAATAACTGGTTATAAAATGTTGTTTGGGTTGTTAAATAATAACCGCCCAAAACGCTTTATACAAAAATATAAATCAATGTACAATGAAGAGTGATCAGGGTACTGAGAATCTGTGCATTAAAAGTCTAATAGATGTTCGATAGATTATCATGGTCTGTGTATGAGTAAATCTGTGATGGATATCATCGATCTGATGCATCGATCTGATAATTGAATAAAAATGTATACTTATCAAACAACTACTCTTTAAATTACTTTGAAAACAAACTTTGAACGGTATTTATCGCATATGCGATCAATTTTGCAGCGCCCAGAGGGTCGTCCTCTAAGATTAGAGGACGCATTTATAGTATATTCATTTGAAACACTCCATGGTCCAGAGAGTGAAACCTCCGTGGCACGCAACAAAATCTCAAATAATCACAAACAAGAAACTTGTGCGCAGCCAAATCCAAAACTATTTTCATATACAGTCTGAACCACCTGACTGCAGCACAGTTAAATTTCCTATTTTCAACATGACGACATATGAAGAAATAACAAGAATCACAGATATGCGAGCAGAAACGTTCGCTTTTGTGGAAGATGATGCCTCAAAAATATATGCACTTATTAATGAGGAGACCACACCCATTATCAATAAAAGGAACAAAGAAAACAGCATACGCCAACTATTATACCTCACGAAGAGGGAAATCAATCAACGGTTACACGCCAGCACCCTGATCAAATATCACAGGGCATAACGAATCCCGAGAGGATTAAGAGTCCCTTTGAAACCACTATTATGTAAGAACAATTCTAAATTTGTAGAACGATGGTATGCCATTCTCAACAAGTGTTCGTTAGATTTAATCTTACTCATTATAGAAGAACTTTCTAAAGTATTAGAGGAGCTAAATAAAGAAATAACACAATCAAAAATAGAGCTACAAGAAATGGTAGAGAAAGATGATTGGAAAAAAATTCTTGATGACATAAACATACAATTGGATAAACATACGGAGGAAATCAATGAACAAAAAGTTCGCAAATACAAAAGGGATACCATCGATTACAAGATGGGAGAAGTCTACACATGGGCAGAAGTATACGCCAGAAGGCGACAGAATAGACCTTACAACGCGAATACAGAAACTGAAACGTCCTCTTCAGAAGGTTACTCTAGATCTGTGATACAAAAAGGAACAGTTGAACAACCATCCACTTCAGCATCAACACAATCTATTACAAATGTCTCTTTTTTAGGGGATGGCCAAAAAGACAGCGAAGACCCAGGAGGGGCAAAAGACACAGACCAAGTCACAGTGAATCCGAAAACAATCATACAAACGGGAAAACGCAACAGGGGGAAGAAAACCTGAACAATAACCAATTAGTCATCAATATCTCAACATACAAACTAAATCAGATGGAGATTCAAACTTTACAAAAAGGCACGTCTTTTGTACCTACACATCATACCAAAAGGTTGGAATTAGATGTTAGTCTTTTCAAACTCATGCGTAACTTGAGATTACGTCATTTTTTTGAGAACATTGTGCAACCTCAAGAAAAAGAAGCAGACACACAATTGAAGAAATTTAGGATTAAAAGTTCTTACCAGGCACCTGTGAGGCATAAAACGTTGGATTCATTTGAAAATCTAGTTAAAACAGACATTCTTAAATTAGATTATAAGAAACGTTCCAAATTGCAGAACCTTTCCAAAAAAGAACTAAACACACTGAAGAAAATTTCTAACAATCCCAATATTTTTTGTCAAAGGGCAGATAAAGGAGGAGCCTTAGTGCTAATGGATACTAGTTATTACAAATCACATGTCAACTCACATGTAAATGACAGGGAAACATATATTCCATTAGGCCACAATCCAACTGAAAATTTTCAAGAGCAACTTCTCCAGATTCTAACAAAAGCCAATGAAGAAGGAATAATCACAGCAAAAACAAAACAATTCCTTATACAATCACATCCAAGAACACCAACCCTATATATGCTTCCAAAAATCCATAAGGATCTTAAACATCCACCTTTTCGTCCAATCGTCACAACAAAAGGAAGTATACATGAACCAATAGGGAAATTTTTGGACATACACCTGCAAGAATTTGTGATAAAGATGAATACCTATGTTAAAGACACCACTGACTTTTTAAACAAAGTAGAAAATATCAATCTGCCTGACAATGAAGAAACATGGTTATGTACCATCGATGTGAAATCCCTTTATACCTCTATTCCCCACAACCTAGGAATTGAAGCAGTTGAAGAGATCCTTTTACAGTCACAATTGAACGTAGACTTTCAAGTATTCCTTATGGAGCTTTTAACCTTCACATTATATCAGAGTTATTTCAGATGGGAAGATGAGTACTATTTGCAACTAACGGGCACTTCAATGGGCAATTGTGCAGCTCCTGTGTATGCTAATACCTTTATGAGTATTTTTGAAAATAGATACATCTTGAGTTTGGATACTTGGAAGAAACACGCACTTTTATTCTTACGTTATATTGATGATATTTTTGTTTTGTGGCGAGGTTCACCTTCGGACTTGACAAAGGCTTTGGAACATTTGAACACAATCAATGAACGAATACAGTTCACTTATCAGATTGATAACTCTTCCATAGCATATCTAGACGTCTTATTGGAAAAAAAGGGGAATAAAATTGAAACTACCCTATTCAAAAAGCTAACAGACCGTAACAATCTTCTTCATTACAGAAGTTTCCATCAACTTCCATTGAGAAATCACCTACCACTTTCACAACTTCTCAGAGTAAAAAGAATAGTCTCTGAACATACAGAGTTACAGATACAGACTGATAATATGGTCCGTCGATTTCAGGAGCGTGGATACCCGAAGGAGATTCTTCAACAAGCAGTGACAAAATGTTCGCTTAAAACTCGTAAAGAATTATTACAACCAGTGTTAAAGAATGAACAATCCAGAATGGTTGTAGTATCAAGATATTCTACTATGAGCCATCAATTTAAACGAGCGATTCGAACACATTGGCCACTATTGACTGGAGAACCGGACTTCAAAGGTATTTTCAGTAACGAACCAATGTTTAACTATACAAGAAGTAAAAATATTCAGGAACTTCTCAAACCAACTGATACATCAATATCAACCTCACACAAAGGAACGATACCCTGCTATAACTGCAGCAACTGTCACAATATAATCAGAGGCAATACTGTCATGCACCCAATGAGAGGGACACCGATAAAATTAAATGTTACAGCCAGCTGTGATACTGCAAACGTAATTTATCTCTTGAAATGCCCTTGTGGGTTTGTTTATGTTGGTAAAACAAACAGAAAAATAAAAACTCGAATACTTGAACATAAGAGCAATATCAGGACGAAAAACATCAAATCAACAGTAGCGACTCATTTTAATGAGAGACAACACAATATTGCACAACTGAAATTCACCATTTTAGAAGTAGTGGTGAAAATTGAAGGGAAAGACAACAACAAAGTCCTCTTACAGAGGGAGAACGATTGGATCTATAGGCTAGATTCAATGAAACCGAAGGGACTGAATGATCGCTTGGAATTTGCGTGTTACCTGTAATGATTGATTGTCATAATGAACTGAATGCTTATTCATAGATAATCTCATCCTTTGACACTCACAGTGTTATATTTTTCCTGTTTTATTTCTTATGTTTTTGGTTTACACATCATACCACTTTTGGCAGTACATATCTTTCCAACTCTTATTATTATTTTTTAATTAGATCATCACAGATGGATATATCCAAGGTTTCATCACTTAAAACAGCAATAATACACAATATTATGTTAATATCATAGATTAACCCTAACCTATTTGGTATCTAACCTCAATGTTAGTTTGATTAGAACTTATATACTCTATGACAATGTGAAATATATACATTTTATTTTAAAGAAACTCGACACATCAATATTCTCACCAAATGATTAATTTGAAGTTAGAATCATTAACCCACTACAAGATGGCGCTTATATTCTCTAACCATTAGGCAATAGGTCACATTAACCCACCATAAGATGGCGCTCACACTCACTAACCAATAGGTCACATGACCGCTAGTCCGTTTTCACTAACTTTGATACACGTTTAAAAAAATGGCGTTTTCACATGAACTAACACACCGACGAAACACGGAATTTATTGTCAAAACGCGGTATCATATACCGGAAGGTAAGACCCCGGAATTTGATCTTAAGAACCTTAATATCACTTCATCCGTAGCATTCTCACGTTGAGATATTGGTATGGGATAATTGGAATTATTAGTAACACGCACTGGGATGTTTTTTGTTTTAAGCCATACACTCACGTTTTTCTTTCACTTTTGAAATGCATCAGATCGATGATATCCATCACAGATTTACTCATACACAGACCATGATAATCTATCGAACATCTATTAGACTTTTAATGCACAGATTCTCAGTACCCTGATCACTCTTCATTGTACATTGATTTATATTTTTGTATAAAGCGTTTTGGGCGGTTATTATTTAACAACCCAAACAACATTTTATAACCAGTTATTATATACCTTTACAATTATCAATTATCATAATACAATCACTCGGCATGACAGTTGATAATCACATAATACCTGGCGTATAATGTTCAGTTTTTTTCCTTGTAGCATATTAGTTATTGTTTGAATTTGAAATGTAAGAATTAACCATATGAATTTCAGGATGTGGACCCTCATATAGATAATCTTTATTTTTTTCATTTAGATTTCCCCTGATGAAGTGCCCATGTGTGCACGAAATGCATTGGGAACATGATTAAAAAAAGTTTGATAAATATCAGAAGATGATTTAAGTTGTATACACATACAAGGACAGATTCATGGATTGAATAAAAATGTATACTTATCAAACAACTACTCTTTAAATTACTTTGAAAACAAACTTTGAACGGTATTTATCGCATATGCGATCAATTTTGCAGCGCCCAGAGGGTCGTCCTCTAAGATTAGAGGACGCATTTATAGTATATATACCCATGTGACATCATTGTCCGTAATCAGCCCAAGTGCATTCTGGTATTCATAGTTCTAATCATTTAAACATCCCGTATTTTTTACAAAACCACTCATTATAAACAATTAAAAAAGAAGAATTTTCGCAATGCCTATATTTATCATGACCACTCATAACATTAATTAAATCTCATTTGTCATCAAAACTAATTCCAAAGGTCTTTTACCACAATTTACTCGAAATAGACATCCATTTAAACTTATAACTAGCCATTCACATTAATCAACAAAGTGAAACACCACCCTCAAAAAATATATATATATAACAAAATTATATCCATACTAAAGAGAGAGATAAATATTGTAACACACAAAAATAATGTACAACTTTAAATTTAAATTTCACCCGGCCAACCCCAGGATCGAACCCTTGTACCAAACACTACTCTGGGTTGCCTCGCTACCCGTGAGCTACTATAGATCTTTCAATTAGATGCCTCATTTAGTTGTATCTGCAATTAATTCCTTTTAAATCCTTTTAGGTTGTACCATTATACATCCCCCCAGTGAGCCCATTGCTCGTGATGCATCCTGCTGCCAGCGGAACAAAGACGAGTGCAGACCTCCAGTTGTGCAAATATTTGTTTTATTTCAGTCTTCTGCCATTGCCATTACGCGTTTCGGCCGTACAAGCGGCCTTGATCACATGACCATATATATATTTGGTTATCTTCAGAAGTTATCCCTAACCCTACCTCAGCTTCTTCTAAAGTGACAACCCTACTCTTCTACTGGAGTCTGGACCTTTAGAAGTTGCCTATGTTTCAGCAAAGTTTCAGTTCATTTGTAACAGTGCACCTGGAATACGGCAGTCGAAAATCTAAATCAATCAATTAATTTTCACTGTGTCTCATAGCTCTTCCAATGAGGATCTTGTGGGGGGACCGTCCTGTCCTCCGATCAGGTGTGCTTTGAAGACTTATCAGTACCAAGGGAAGGGCTTGGTGGATGCACACACTTTGGCAAGTTGGGACTTCAGAGTCCCATTGATCTGTTTAACGATACCTGATGCCTCAGGCCTTTGACTACAATGGAACCTCTGATCCACTTGCAGAGCTGCATTCAGTATTCTCATCACCTCATTTTTAAAGTGTGTCCCACAATCTGACTTCAGAGAAACTGGTAGGCCTAACCTGGGAATCAATTCCCTCAATGACAGTTTGGCCATAGTGAGACTGTCATTCCTCCTAGTCTGTTACGCTTCCAGCCAACAGGAAAAGATAGCCACTACAACTAAGATGTAATGGAGCCCAATGCGCATGGGTAGCTCAAGAATATCAAGTTACACGTGATTATAAGGACCACCTGATCTCCCTATATGACTCATTGTACAACAGTCCTCCTGTCTGCATTTAACTGCTCACAGGTGAAGCATCAGTGACACAGATTCTCAGCAACGACACAGAAACGGCGATTGAACCAATGTGTCTTAACCAAGCACACCATCGGGTATCTCACTATATGGCTTAGGCCTGAAAATGTCTAGCCATAGCAGGCAACATAGTGTCTGGTAAGACAGGACTCCCATCTGTTGAAACCCAGATCTCATCCTGATTCTTCACAAACCCTGCTCTGAAACATACCTCCTGTTCACTTTTGGTGACTTCCTCCTGCAAATTCTTTTTCTCGTCCCACGTATGAGCAACAGTCAACAAGCTTGTATTTTCAGAATCATTTGAATGGTCTCTGTTCAATGTGTAAGACCCAAGAGCGCTTTCTCATCCATGTAGTGGTTGCCACCAGTCACAAAATCACATCCACTATTGTGTGCTGCACATTTTACATCCGCTATTTCATCTGGCAACTGCAACGCTTCCAAAAGGTCAATAGCATAATTCCCATCTCAGATAAGGGAGACAAAAGAGGTCATGAAGCACCTCTGGGACCACAACTGTCCAAAGTCAAGGACTACAAACCTGTATTGCTATCATTGTGGATGGTGATTTTCAAATTGCTAGAGGCACAACAGGCTCTAGTAAGGGCAATCAGTTTGGCTACTTGTGCGGAGGTTACATTGCACAAACAGGAGGCTCCTGCTACACCTTCTAAGGTGCAGACAGCATAGGCTACTTTCAAAATCCCTCATTCATCTCTTAAACAAGAGCTGTTAACAAACAACATACAATCGGGCTCTTCCAGAGGGACGTCTTGAATGTCGGGTCTTCACTTGGTACACAATTCTATAACGTCAAGACAATCATGGTCAACCCATCATCATTTTCATCAGTAACAGACAAAGGCAACAGAGTGGCAGGATTCAGACTCTTAAACCTTTGCAAAGTAATGTTATCTGCTGCAAGAATGAGCTATTCATACTTGGTGAGCCAACTATGCGTCCTGTGTTGTGTTTGCTTGTGGGTAAGCAAGATGGGAACCATAACAGTAAGGAAGTATCCTATTAAGATATCCTCACATTTCTGAATGCTGACACCAACTGCGGCCACCGCCTTTAGGCAATGCTATGGCTACGGGGTCAAGAGTGGTGGAAAAATAGGGGACTGGACGTTTAGAATTTCTATGGGTCTGTGTAAGCACAGATGGCAACCACCTATTGCGTTCACTTCAGTACAAAAAAAAAATCCTTATTATAGTCAGGCATTTCAAGAGCTTGGGCATGACACTTTCTCTCAGCTTGAGAAAGGCACTCATGCATTCGTTGTCCCAAGGTAATGCATCAGACACATCTTTGTGTGTAAGCCTCTGTAGAGGCTTTGCCACTAGAGGAATGTTGGGAATCCACTGATGACAGTAGCCTGTCATTTCCATAAACATCCTGACTTCTCTTTGCATTGTGGGAGGGTTAATTTTCAGAATGGCAAAAATTCTCTCTTGAGACACCTTTCTAACTCCTTTCTCAATATGATGTCCCTGATATAGGACTTCCTTCAGGCAATATTGCAGTTTGGTTAGGGACACTTTATGTCTATTTTCAGCCAAATGATTCAACAAGGCAATTGTGCCTTGTTTGCATGCATCTTGTGTTGTCGACGCTACCAATAGGTCATCAATATATTGAACTAGCACTGAATTGCATGGTCACTGCAAGGTCTCCAGATTCTTTTATAATAACTGATTGAAGGTCAAGGGGCTTCTGTATACCTCTGTATACCCTTTTTGACCATTTACCATGCCAGGAATGTATTCTGGAATCAGAATATGAAGAGGAAATGGCTGTCCTGATGCTTGTTATTCTCACAGGTTCAACATCTTTGATGAGGTCAATAATGTTGCCGGTATAATGCAAGACTTCCTCCTTCACAGAGTCCTGCAGATCAGAGTGTAAGTCTCTACATTTTTGAGCGGACAATAGTGCTTCATAGTCTGACAACTTAAACCTTAACAAACAAGTTACAGTTTAATATAACTCGATACCTATCCCGGTATCTTAGACTACGAGTCTGATAACCAAACTTCAGCTCTTTGCAGCAAGCGTGTTTCATTTACAGTGAACCACATTAGGCCCCACAAGAATGATAGAGAGTAGTAGATTTGCAAACCATGAAGGTTTATTAGCAAAGTAAAAAACTTGAATCTTTCAAATGAATCATAAATCAATAATCATCATATTAGTATATTGGTCAGTATGATTCAAAATGATTCAAAATAGCAAAAACAAAGACAAATTGTTTAAAGTTGCCATACGTAAGTCAATTAAGTTCAATTTCCCATGGCAGGAAATTCCTTACTATGATAAGCTAAGGAGCCTAATGAGCTGGGAAAAGCAGCAGAAGGTGTCAGCAAATAGAGCCTCTAAAAGGCAGAATCAAGTAAAGAGTCAGTCAAGTACATGAGAAGGGATTTGCCCAGAAGTCTAACTCTTTGAGCAAAATAGGACATCCAGTCCCAGGAGAGTGGGGAGAGGCATCTGAACCTCACTGGCTCAGCTATGCACATTTAAAACATACAATTATTAACAAGTCACAACACTCCAGAAGATTCTCAGGAAGAGGTGACCAAACAGAATCACACAATTTATGATAAAGTATTTGCAGTCTTCTTTCCAAGCATTGCAGAATGGAAGTTTTCAGTTGTGCGTTCTTCAAGAGATATATCGTGACAAGATGATACATTGCAGTCAGCTTGTCCCAGGCACAGATGTGGACATTCACCATTCACTCTCTATGGAACCCAAACTGATAACATTTGTTGCAGAAAACAAAACATTTGCAACATTTAATTAGCTCAACTACTACAGCTTGACTGCTAAAATGAGTAAGACAGAGAACACAGCAGCAAAAAGTAAAATTTTATATCAGCCTGAGTTAGTTTAACCGGTTAACTGCTTAGAACGTTCCGCGCCAGTGCGGAACGTTCTATTAAGCGGGCGGGGCCGCGTCGGCCAACGGACGTGCGCAGCACTACAGAGGTAGTGCTCGCGACGGCCGTTGGCCGACAGAAGCACTTAACGGGTTAACTGAGGCCTACATGAACTATAGCTAACTTAACGTGAGCATCACTGACTATGGTCAACTTTAACGTGAAAATCACATGACAGGGTGTCACCGATGCCATTGTTGACAGTGTGGTGAGACGTTGCTCTGCATGTCAACTGATGAGTGGAACCAGTGTGTTGGTACCGATAGCCACAGAAGAACCCTGTGACTGTGAGGCACATGGACCTAGGTCAGTTTGGACTTTCGAAGTTTCCCTGATGGACGCTTGACCTTGGTATTGGTCAATTGGTTCTCCAAATGCCCGGTGGTGGGAATATCTGAGTCCACGGTGTTCAGCAAAGTGGGGCCCTTGCTTGAGAAAGTCTTTGCTATGTTTCCCAACAATGGACCCCCCCTTTCAAGGGCAAGAAAATACAGGGATTTTCTAAAGCACCTGTGGGTTGGTCACAGGAAAGTCACACCCCAGTGGCCGCAAGCAAACAGTGAGGCTTCACGCATACCCTTATCAAGACCATGAATTGCCATGGACGAATGCTCGAATCCTGAGGCAAGTCTTCGCCGGTTCCTGCAGGCATATCTGAACACCCCTTGCTGTACAACAAATTGCTTTCCATTGGCATTGCTGCTGGGATGCTCAGGCCGGATTGCCAGCCGCACGAGCCCATTGAGACAAGCCATGGCCTTTCACCCTGATACTACCCATGACAGGTAGAGAATCACCAATGACAAGGTTAGTCAACACCAGAAAGCCAAGGTGTCAAACTTAAAGCCAGGGGACCACTTCCTTCTTCGAGACCGACACCGAGGGCGGAAGTTCCGCAAACCCTATGAACATGAGCTGTGGACGGTCACCACAGTAAACGACATCTTAGTATCGGCTAGCCAGGGCACTGAGATGGTTGCTCGGAATGTGTCATGGTTTAATAAAGTAGAAATCAGGTCGATGCCGCAGGACAGAAGGAGCCGTGAAAGAGCAAAAGGCAACTGTGTGAGTAATGAAGGTGGAGAACAGGATGGACAGGGACCTCTTATTTTGATTGCAGCCCCCCTAAATAGATTAGGCATTCTGTTGTTTAAAAAACAGGACTGGGCTGGCTGATTTGCAAATCAGTTTTTCCCTGGTAGCCCTGAAGACATTCAGGCTGGGTTCAGCTACCCTCGCACCACCCACAGTTTATCTAAACATACAATTAAAATGTTGAAGGGGCTGTGTGTTTATCACAACTGTCCACTGCAGCATTTTAAAAGGAATATGACACTTTACTCCGCATGCATGTACAACGCGTGCCATTACCCCGCATTTTTTACTCCACGAAATCTTTTACAACGCAGGGCTTTACACCCCAATCCATTACAACGCATTGTCCATTACAACGCAATTTACTATTCTAACTCCATTGGGGCATTGTAATGGGGAATGCGTTGTAATGGTTTGTGGTGTAAAGCCCTGCATTGTAAAAGATTTTGCGGAGTAAAAAATGCGGGGTGATGGACTGCGTTGTAACGCAGTTGTTGTATAGGATGTTTATCTTTTAAAAGCATGCTTACGTTTTCTGGGTTCCTTGAGCTGGTTTGACTACGCATGTCTGACGTGTGCTGGCGCTGAGAAAGTGAAAGCATTGTGCACATCACTCTTGAGTGGGCATTGGTAAATGAGGAGAGCTTGCATACTGGCACGTGGAGAGGAGGTGGTGTTCTGCTGTGTGCCTTGTGCTTAAATTACAAAAAGAGCAATTTATGGACAGAATGTTGAACAATGTCATACATTCACCCCAGTACAGAGTTCTGGGCCTAAATCCATAATTTATTTCCTCCCTATGCCAGTTGAAACTCAGCCATATGCAAATCAGTCTTATGCAAGCTAGCCTGGCTGATGAGGGGTGATGCCCCGAACCCAGTCCCAGGATGCTTTTTCCGGTCCAGGGAGGACCTGGCTTGGCAGTACGGGCTGGACTGTTCCCATGAGGAGCAGGACCAAGACTGATTTGCGTATGGCTGGGTCCTAACTGGGGTGGTGTAGTGAGCAAAAAAACAATGGATTTAACCCAGATATCTTGCCTGGGGATGAATGTTTGATCTAGTCAGCATTCCGTCCATCATTTGTTGTTGCAGCACTTTTTGCCCTAAGTGGGATGGCTATGCCCAGACGTGGGTCCCTTGCACGCTCTGCAACTGGATTCAAGCTAGCCTGGCTGATGAGGGTTGATGCCCTGAGACCGGTCCCAGGATGCTCGTTTCCAGTCCAGGGAGGACCCGTCTTGGCAGTTCGGGCTGGACTGTTCCCATGAGGAGCAAGGCCAAGACTGATTGGCATATGGCTGAGCACACACTGGGGTGATGTAGTGAGCAAAAGAATGATGGATTTAACCCAGCTCTCTTGAGTAGGGGTGTATGTTGGATTTAGTCAGCATTCCGTCCATCATTTGTTGTTGCAGCACTTTTCGCCCTAAGTTGGATGAGTATGCCCAGACTTGGGTCCCTTCGCTCGCTTTGTCACTGGATTCAAGCTAGCCTGGCTGATGAGGGGTGACGCCCCGAAACCGGTCCCAGGATGCTTGTTTCCAGGCCAGGGAGGACCCAGCTTGGCAGTTCGGGCTGGACTGTTACCCTGAGGAGCTGGGTCAAGACTGATTTGCATATGGCTGGGTCCAAACTGGGGTGGCGTAGTGAGCAAAAGAACGATGGATTTAACACTGATCTCTTGACTGGGGTGAATATTTGATTTAGTTAGCATGCTGTCCATCATTTGTTGTTGCAGCCCTATTTGCCCTAAGTGGGATGGGTATGCCCAGACGTGGGTCCCTTGCTTGCTCTGCCACTGGATTCAAGCTAGCCTAGCTGATAAGGGGTGATGCCCCGAAACTGGTCCCAGGTTGCTTGTTTCCGTTCCAGGGAGGACCCTGCTTGGCAGTTCGTGCTGGACTGTTCCCATGAGGAGCAGGGTCAAGACTGATTTGCATATGGCTGGGTCCAAACTGGGGTGGCGTAGTGAGCAAAAGAAAGGAGGATTAACACAGATCTCTTGACTGGGGGTGAATGTTTGATTTAGTCAGCATTCACTCCATCATTTGTTGCTGCAGCATTGTGCTTCAATTACAAGCACAGGTTGGCCCACGGTGACTGGTATTTATCAACGCTCCACATGCAGAACCACTGCTTCAGCAACCGAGTTTTAGACAACCCATGAGACAGTGAGTTCGTTTTTTTTATTGTTGAAAGGTGAAGCAGAGCTCTCTGTTGAATGGGAGAAAGGGCCTTCAAGCATGGAAAGATGTATCTGCGCATTCAGTCCGCAGCTCTTTTCAACTGCATACCTGATTAAGTAGGTTTGCAACCACTGTGAAATTTTTCAGAAACTTGCATTTGTCCTGTTTCGTGAAAGAAATTATGTTTTGCGGCAAGTCGTGGTTCTTTTAAACCAAATTCACCTTTATCTTTGTCAGTTTCACACTCGCCGTGACATCTGTGTAAGACCTCTAAGTCATAAGTTATTATCTCGGCATACCAAGTCAACCTTCCATCTCTCTGAGTTCGATAAACTGAGTTACTGTGATACCTGTTACGTACAGCACTTAGAGGCGTCAAAATTGCAGCACTTAAAACTGTGCAAAACATGATCTATTGTGAGAGATAAGCATCCGCATTAAAACTTGAATGCATATGAGGGCGAGATTCCCATTAACCACCCTTGTTTGGGTGACATATTGTTGGGAATTCGTAGCATTAAGTGCATATTATTGGCTCGGGATGGTGGTACTTTCCTTGTGCCGTACGAGTACATGTGGATGCCTGATGAAAACGACAAACTGATAATTGAGCACCAGGCATGCATTTACTAAAAATGAAAAGATTGTCTGTCAGGACAAAATTAATTTGTATTAAGAAAGTGATTAGTTTACATTTTGGAGAATTATGTTAATTATGTTCATTATTTTAAAATTATAAATTTGTATTAGATAGCAAAATTCCTGTATCATTATGAATTGAAAACCCAATGTTTTAGCACAGAATGAATACTTGTGTGTATACACATGAACACACAGACAGATACACACAAACACAAGACTTTGTGGGCTAATCAGTATGGCTGTCTGCAGCTCTGCTTTTTTTGCCTGACATTGAGAGATTTGTGTATTTTTTTATTTCCTTACCATGCACTGTCAATGGATAATTTCAGTTATAACATGTGATTGAGAATCTATCTAGAAGGGGCAGGAATGCAAAGTGTCAGAAAGTAAAACTTTTGAAGGAAAGAATGTTGCCATGTGAAAGTCCATTTACTGAACTGCCTGTATTATGCATGGCATTTTAAATCTAAGAGAAATTGTGTTGAAAAGATCCCCACTTTATCACAATTTTCTTGAAATATTTTAGGGTGGGTGAGCCCTGAATATCACTTGGGTGGGCCAGCCTTCTTTGTCACTCTATGAAAGTAGTGGAATATATCAGGATCCCTGTTAGAAATGGGGGTCTCTAGTCCAAGTAGGGACCCTTGCTTCTAGTCAGGGTAAGGGGGATACACACTCTAGATAGCCCCGCTTACCCCCTGGGCAGGGCCGGACTGAGAGCCAAAACAGCCCTGGCAAATTTTGTCGGACCAGCCCTCTCTCTGCATAGTCAGTCTCAGGCAGCTCTGTTCGACTGCCCTGAGGCTTGTATTTCCGTTGCACTGCACTGCTGGAAATTACTGTGTCTCGCCCAAGCCTACAGTCAGAGTGGCCCCGAAATTTTAAAATAGCCCCCCTTTTGCGAAAATCGCCCCCTTGGCCTCCAGCCTACCGGGGAAACACTCGATGCCCGGTATGGCCAGTCCAGCCCTGCCCCTGGGTAGCTTGGCACGAGCAGACAGGCTTATCCCAAAGGCAATGCGTAAAATATTTGTATTCAAAACACACAGTAATACAGTGATAACACCACAAATGGACACCACACCAGTTTAGAAAAATAAAGTATCTTTATCTAAACTCAACAAGACCAAAACAACAAAAATCCAACATACATGTAATAAGAATATGACAAATAGCTCCACCTGGGGCATATGACAGCAATAAATCCAAAGTACGGCACCGACCACGAGGAGCGCGGCATCGGGCACGGAGTCACATGGACCCCAAACAAACAGTACCTTGGAAACGAAGTCTATGACGATGCACAGTGTCGTGGAGGTGAGGCTGGCTCCCTGGCTGCCCCAGGGGAGGCGAGGCATCGTGTCTGCGAGGAGGCGACGTGTCGAGTCCAGGACAGGGGAAGACGGTTGTGTCGGCGATTCCGGAGTCATGGAGTCACCCTCGACGGTTATCGGCGTCGCGATAACAGGATGCAGGCACTGGCAGTGACGGAGTCGGTGTGAGCACTGGCGTCGGGAATGCCGATGACTGCAAGCGTTGAAGGGCGTCGGAGCTGCAGTGCAGACCTGGGGGTGCATTGTGCACTTCACGAGTGATGACCCTGGCCTCGGTGCAGGTCGCGCCGTTACAGTGGCGTCGCTGACGGCATCAGAGACAGGTTTTCTGGCTTCTTTCAAGTTGCTTCCAGCTCTCACCAGCAGGAAAATCCTCTAGAGGCCCAAAACTGGAATAGGCACCTCCTGGCACATCAGAACTCTCAGTAATAGAGTTCAGGGGAGCTGAGGGTGAAGTCTTCATGTCCCTGAGACTTCAAAACAGGAGGCCAGCACACACAGGCCCTTGGAGATTCTTCTTCAAGCAGGTTCACAGCAAAGTTCCAGTCTTTGTCCTTTCCTTGGCAGAAGCAGCAACTGCAGGCCAACCCCACGCATCACACAGCAAAGGGACAGTGCTCCTCCTCACAGCTCTCCAGCTCTTCTCCTTGGCAAATGTTCCTCTTGAGTCCAGAAGTGATCTAAAGTTCTGGGGCCTGATTCACAAATGTAAACTTAGACCAAAAGTCTAAGTTTAGACCTGAAGTCTAAGTTTAGACCAAAAGTCTAACTTAGACCAAAAGTCTAACTTTAGTAGACAGAGTTATCATCTATCAAAAGTAGAGAGGCTGCCCGTACGCCCCCGATATAGTGAGATGGAGCTGTGCACATAAATTCATTGTCTGGGCATCATCAGCTTCCTTACTGCCCCTGTAGCCATTGGCAATTTGTTGCTCTGTGCAGGATATTAATCCTGCAGCAAATTAGGTAAGCTTTCAGTTGCATGGATGCAGCATGCACACCCACCTACCAGTGTCTTCCACCTGCACAGATGCCCGTGTTACACACTCATGGGTCAGGTGCTGACAGCTACCATCGTCCCGGACCAGAGAACCTGTGCTCTGCACCATTATTACACAATGCCCAGGCCACAGTGACAGACACAGGTTTACCTGTACTGCTTCTCAGACATCCAGGACAACAGCATGACAGGAGATACCCAAGGGCCTGCAGTCAGGCCCTTTACAGAGACTGACCACCACCGCCCCAGGAGGGAGCTGCTAGAAACTAAGGTTTGCCCTTCTTGCTTGCAGTTGAGTTCAAGCCTTTGAGACTTGATTTGGAATGACTGTCATTCTCCAATACGTCAGGGGAGAAATGGAGACCACTATGTAGTAAGTGACATGACCCAGTGACTGCTGCCCACAGCCTGCCCATGTGAGGCTGCGAGTAAATACCTGTGAAGAAATTCCTCACTATTTTCCTACTACTTTGTGCCTATTTCTGGTACTCCAAAGGCAGGTATGGTCTGTTATATCCCTGTTCCTTTCCTGAAGCTACATTTATTTAACCTACTAGTAAGCTTTTTAAACTAGTCAAATAACATGATTCTGCAGTTTGAGTGTGTCTTGCAGAACTGCATTCTTTAACTGACAGACACTTTAAATGCATCCACTGGTAGGCAGTGCTTAAATTAAGCAGTGACATACAGCATTCATTTTTGTGGCAGTGGGTCTTGTGTTTCATTATCAGAATTTAACCCAAAACAAATAAGGTAGAAAAAGGGGCAAAAAGCAGGAAGAGAAAGATAGGCAACAGTGACAAAGGGAAAAGCTAGGGATGAAAAAGGTTTGGCAAGAGTGAGATAGAGAAATTAATGGCATTGTGGTGGAAAAATGAAACATTAGGTGTAATCAACAGTAGGTAGCATTGGTATTTAGCAACTCTTACATTCAGCAGAACTGACTGTGATCTCCTAAGAAACAATTTTTACCACTACACTTATTTTGTAACAAATTATAGACTGCTGATAGGGTAACACTATATGATCTTGAAATCTTTTACAAAATTTGTCCAGTTTCATGTATGAAGACCCTGCTTTTAAATACCCATTTCAAGTTTTAGTGTCATACTTTAATATTGTGGGAAGTGGATGTTAGTCTGTGCCTACGTTCTGTAAAACAGACCACTGATTCGTGAAAAATGAGAAACACCCATCACTCCACTGCCTCCCAGCCACAGGCCACTTTCTTATGGACAGTCACTAACACTTGCATTTTGTGATTTGTCCCTGCATTACAGAAAGGCAAAGAGGACACTGTTTGGCAATAGTTAATGCCCAATTGAGTGTTTCTGTTGAGTGCTCATATTTTCTGATTGATGCATACATATGGTTATGTTAATGACAATTGCACAGCATGCAGTCTGGATTATGGTCTCATAGTGCTCTCATTCATTCATTCAGCTTGCCTTTCACTCCTTACTGCAGTGAAGCAGTGATGTCCATATATTTAGAGAACAGAGCTAGAAAATGTACATTTCTGTTCCATTTGTTAACTTTTTTAATAGGGGTAATCTGAATAACCCCGACCATCCCCTGAGGATATGGGCGATGAGGAGAAACGTCATGTAAATATAAGGGCTCCTGTGCCTTCAGTATCACTAGATGTTACCTGCCATAAGGGTCTCTGCTTTCCTTGCTATACAAATCTGTACAGACCCTTAAACCACTTGCTGCTGCCTGTGGTGGGTGGGGTGCTCAACTTGCACTTTTTACACCCAATTAGTAAGATGGGAAGTGAAACAGGGTAAGTAAATTAAGAGAAAAAAAGGTGACAAATAATTTGAGAATGTCTTGGGAGAGGGTGAACATAAGGGAAACAAGCATTGGTAATGCATTGGTTTTGCCTATGTAATGAATAAAGAGCTGTTTTCATCAATCACCGTCCCGGAGAAGGAAAGAGCTCCCTGACAGATAACACAGGGGTGGAGAGGATGTGGCGCAGCAGCCAGAGCTGCTGACTCGAGAGCTGGGGATCCCGGTTCCAGTCTTGGCGGCGCCGCGCCATATTCTGTGATTCTATGAAAATCACTTAATCTCTGAGGGTAATAAATTGTTATATAAATATGCTGCAAGAGTAAAAGGCAAAACTTTATGAAAATATAGTTCCACCAAAGCGAATGTTAACAGTATTTTGGCGGCAGGAAACTGATAAGAGAAGCAGATGAGGAACAAGCATTGGTAAATACAGGAAGACGCGCTAAACCACACCTAGGTAGTTTGTGAGTACGTGCTGTAGAGAACCGTTTTTTAAAGTGACTCTGTGTATTGTAATGTATTTTTAGGAAGCCGTAGACCTTCACAGTTGTTTTATGATTTTGCGCCTACATACAGGGCACGAACACTTACACACTTCTGCCCGGCTTAGGAGCTGTGCCGGTGCGCGGTCTAGTTGTTGGCCGGGAGTTCAGCTGCTGCACAGCAGGGCTGATTGGTGGGATGGGGTGAGGGAGTGGTTTTAGCCGGGCTGGAGCGGACGCGCAGCCGAGGAGAGATGCGCTAAACCACACCTAGGTGGTTTGTGAGTACGCGCTGTAGAGAACCGTTTTTTAAAGTGACTCTGTGTATTGTAATGTATTTTTAGGAAGCCGTAGACCTTCACAGTTGTTTTATGAATTTGCGCCTACATACAGGGCACCAATACTTACACACTTCCGCCCGGCTTAGGTCCTGTGCCGGGGCGCTGTCTAGTTGTTGGCCGGGAGTTCAGCTGCTGCACAGCAGGGCTGATTGGTGGGATGGGGTGAGGGAGTGTTTTTAGCCGGGCTGGAGCGGACACGCTAAACCACACCTAGGTGGTTTGTGAGTACGGCTGTAGAGAACCGTTTTTTAAAGTGACTCTGTGTATTGTAATGTATTTTTAGGAAGCCGTAGACCTTCACAGTTGTTTTATGAATTTGCGCCTACATACAGGGCACCAACACTTACACACTTCCACCCGGCTTAGGAGCTGTGCCGGTGCGCAGTCTAGTTGTTGGCCGGGAGTTCAGCTGCTGCACAGCAGGGCTGATTGGTGGGGTGGGGTGAGGGAGTGTTTTTAGCCGGGCTGGAGCGGACGCGCGCAGCGGGCGTGCCAATGGCGTGCCAAAGGCAAGCCCGTCTGCATCCGTCCGCGTCCGACCGGGTGTAGGGACCAGGACCCCATGTCAAATCCAGGCTTATTCAGCAGAGGAACTACGGGTACTGGAGTGTAGGGATTACCCTTCGAATAAGCTGGTGGAAGAAAAGTTGAGGTCAGAGAACCTGTTATTTAAACATGGGATGGGCGAGAGATGAGCCACGCAGTCCCAAAATCCAAAGGGTGGGGGAAGGGAGACCCCTGGGATTAAGGGCCTTAGTATTAAATACCCGGTCCCTCCAGAAGCATAATCTAGAAGTCTTCTCGCTCCTGCATGATGAAGCCCCAGACATCCTAGCAGTAACAGAAACTTGGCTAGAAGAAGGTTCAGGGCCAGATATTGTAGCAGCCCTCCCCACGGACTATGATGTCTTAATGTATAATAGGCAGGATGGGAAAAAAGGGGGCAGTGTGGCACTGGTCTACAATAAGTAGCTAGTAGTAGAAAGGCTAGTTGCAGAGAGCCTAGACGGCGCAGAACTTCTAGGGGCAAAAATAAGCTCCAAATCTTCCTGCTTGGCAATAGTGGTGGTGTACCGCCCCCCTCCCTCCCCCGGTCGACCCCTCTGTTCAACGAGCTATTCATAGAAGTGGTCAGTGACTTATGCTCATGGTATCAGCAGCTCCTAGTGGTGGGGGGACTTCAACTACATTTGGGACCAGGTGCCTAGAGAGTCACAGGTCATCCAGCTGGAGGAGGCCATGACCACACTGGGGCTACAACAACTCGTGGAGTCCCCACCCAGGACAAGGGACACACCTTAGACCTTCACTGGACCACTCAGCCACCGGCTAATCTGACAGATATTAGACCGTGCAGCTGGTCAGACCATTATCTGATCAGCCTCTTTGTCCCACTGGCCCACGCAACTACCCCCGGAATGGAGGGTAGTACGAATGTGGAGTAAAATTGAGGCAGGCAGCCTAGGGGAAGCTCTGAAAGAAAACCCGCCTAGGAGGATACAGCCTGAGGACCTCGATCAGGAAAGTGAGAAGCTTACTAACAGGCTGAAAGAAGCCATCAACAAGGTAGCACCTGCCCGGAAAGAAAGGGTAAGGAACAAAGGGAAAGGGTGCCCCCTGGTTCACGGAGGAACTAAGGGGAAAGAAACAAACCCTACGCCAGCACGAAAGACAATGGCGTAAATCGTACAACCCAGAGGCGCTCAAGGACTATAAAGCCATGTTAACATATACAAAAAAGCTATCACTGCAAGAAAGGCCGAGTACTATGAGGCCAGGATTAGGGAGGCGGAGAACACGCAGAAGGAAACATTTAGAGTATTGAAGGTACTAAGTTCAAAACAGGAGCAGAAAGCGACTGCCAGCTTAGAGGACTGCAATAGGTTTCGGACCTTTTTCTTACACAAGGTCAGGGACATTCTAATCGACATAAATAATACCCACATCAGTCTAGGTCCCTTGGTTGTGGAAGCACCGTTATGCGGCCACAGCGAGAAACTCTAAACCTTTCCGACGCTAGGCCTAGATTCTATGTCCCACATTATGTCCAGAGTTGTCGGGGTCGCCAGCGGAACCCTGCCCACTGAGGGTGTTCAAAATTACTCTCCCAGTGATGGGGAGGGATTACCTATACCCTGACTAATCAATCTTTGACAACTGGGAGGGTCCCACTTAACTTCAAGGAAGCTAGGGCAACCCCACTGCTGAAAAAAGCAGGGGCAGATGTCGCCAACCTGAAGAACTATCGGCCCATATCTCAGCTCCCCTTTCTGGCCAAAGTTATAGAACAACATGTACTTAGAACCCTCTCACTATTTATTGAGAAACATCAGCTACTCCAGGTACAGCAGGCAGGCTTTAGGGCCCACCATAGCACAGAGTTGGTGATGCTATCGGTGTTGGATGAGTTCAGGCTTATGGCCGATAGGAAGAAGCCTTGTGCCTTAATTCTGCTAGACCTTACAACCGCGTTTGACACGGTGAATCATGACCAACTACTGGCCCGTATTCAGGATATGGAAATTTTTGGGGTGGTGCATCAATGGATCTCCTCCTTTCTGACAGACCAGACTCAAAGGATCCAACTAGCAGACTGAGTGTCTAGTAAAGGTGCCCTGACCTGTGGAGTTCCGCAAGGCTCCGCACTGTCCCCATTGCTTTTTAACATTTATCGCCAACCATAGGAGGCAGCTTTGGCCCAAATGGACTGTCAGGTGTTCAACTACGTGGATGACACCCAACTGATCCTTCGAATCGACAGATCCCCTCAAGCCCAATCGTGTGTACAAAGTATTCTCAGATATACAGTCAACTGGATGGTGGTCAACTCGCTCAAAGTTAACCCTGACAAAACAGAGGTACTAGCCATTACCACAGGAAGTAACCCTTGGACTGACCTCTTCCGGCCACAAGAGTTAGGTGCCACACCCACACCAGTACCGGTTGTAAAGAGCTTAGGCATCAAAATAGACGCCAAACTCACACTGTTAAATCAAGTGTCCACCGTGGTTTGGACCTGTGTGGGCCTGCTGAGACAACTGGGGAAATTGGCTCCTCTCCTTTCATTTTCAACCTTGCGCACGGTGGTGTCGGCACTGATTGTGCCTCGACTGGATTATGGTAACGCCCTGTCCATCGGGCTACCAGAGAAGCTGTTAGGTAAGCTGCAAGTAATAATGAACGCTGCAGCAAGATTGATTTTTAAACTCCCAAGACGCTCACATGCAGCACCTTTGCTGCAGCAGCTGCACTGGCTCCCCATCAAGCAGCGAGCCAAGTTTAAGGGCCTTTGCATCACTCATAAAGCTCTCTATGGGCAGGCTCCAGAATACATCAAGGATCGCCTCAGGAGCTATGTGCCAGGACGTACCCTCCACTCGTCCGAGGCAGGCCTGCTGTCCTGTCCGCGATTCAATAAAACTACCACTGGTGGACGGGCTTTTTCTCAATTATGATCCCCCACCTATGGAACTAGCTACCAGAAAGCCTATGTAGGGAAACCGCTCTTCTTCCATTCAGGAAGAAGATTAAGACCTTATTATTCACGGATGCTTGGGAACAACACACGCTCTGACCAAGTGTACGGACAGATAACCGATGGTAGGGTTCAGCCACTCTCTCTTAAGCGCTAAGAGACCTGCTGGTGATTATGCGCTATATAAATTCCAATTAACATAACATAACATGCTACAGCCAGTAGAAATGGAGGAAAGGTAAGTGGCACGCACAGGAACCAATGAGAAGTCAGGAAAGAGAGGAGGTGGGATGTAAGTCCCTTTTAAGTTTATATTAAAAACAATAGATTTCGCAAGCGCTGTGCAGGCGAAAACCTAAAAAGGAGTGAGGACTGAGTGAGAGAATCACAGGGAGAAACAAATGAGGTGGTTATAGATATAGAGAAACAGGTATACAGTGACATCAATTCAACATTCAGTGGGACTAAGTCTATGCCAGTTTCTTTTCCAATCAATCATATTGTATTTGAGCAGAGAACACCTTATGCCAGCAATTTTATGTCTGTATTGGCCTTTCTTGAGCCACCTTAAGTCTTCGAAGATCTTTCATGAGTTTGACTCCCTAACTGGGCCAACTCAACCTCTTGTCCTGTGCAGGTTTATAAACTGACTACAATTAATTGAATAATAATAATGCCTGTAATATACAATCATTCGAAAGTTTAAAACGGTGGTACTAGCCGCTATTTAAAAGTCAAGTTATAATTTCAAGTTAGTATTGTGAAGGTTAGGGCTGGAATCACCCTGCTTCCTATGTCATGATACTGTAATGTAAAGGGCACTGTTAGGCTCATTTTGTAAAATATTCTCAGGTAGAGAGCCTCCTCTACCAGGACACTCCTGGAGGACATTAAGCCTGCCTACTCGTCCTCCACTCAGTGTAATCTGGGGCAAGGGTATTTACACCACTATGAAAGATCAGCAGTGTGAGAAAGTGAATTATTTCTTGGGTGGATGGTAGGCCACCACAAGTAATGAAGCCACTAACTTGTTAGATTCAGTCAAAGGTTTCAGTAATGTAATCCTGAGCTCAATCCCTGGTAGCTATGGCACAGAGCAGACAGGCTCAACTCAGAGAAAATGTGTAACGCATTTAGAAGTACCAAAACAGTTAAAAAGTCAAAAGCAAAAAACCCACATCAATTTGTAAAAATAGGGAAAAAATAATAAGCAAAATGACATGAAAATGACAAATATCCAATAACAGAAATCTGTGATATGAATTTTTAATGATCTAAGTGAAAATAGAGCCAAAAAGCGCAAAGCACCAATGGTAGTCAATGGACGTGATAGAGTGGGACCTAGGTGCGATTTGAGGCCAAGCACGATGGACAGCAGGTCAGATTCAACAAGCAGAAAGGCCCTACTAGGGCCTGGAAGCAGAGAAGATGAAAAAAGGTTACTAGGTCCCAATCCGAAAATGGACTTTGTCGTCTTTCTGAGAAAAACCTCCCCCTGTGAGAGACAAACCTGAAACTTGGACCGATGCTGTGGAACTGCCAGTTGGACACCTTCTGCAGTCAATCCCCTTGAATCTCTGGAGCAAAACATTTGAAAAAGTTTACAAACTTCTTTTGGTGCCCAAACAACCCGAGAAGTACACTTCCAAGAATCCCAGGACCTCAGTGGGAGCACTTAGAGACTCTCAGAGTGCCAGGCAGAAGGCCCCTGCAAAGTCCAGTCCAGGTCCAATTGCCACTGGTCAGCTGGAATCCTTTACAGGAATGTTCCCATCAACTTTTTTTTAATGTTCCTAGCCCCACCTAAGGAATCAGTCCTATGATCCCAGGGGATCTTTCTGTCCTTGAATTTCAAGTGGAAGGGGATCCATCTCCTCAGGTCCTTCTCATAGATCACAAATGCCAAGTGCAGCAGGTTTGGTCTGTCTGGAATACTTTCACAAGTCAAGCAGTGTTCTGAGGAAGGCTGGGTGAAGGTTCAGCTTTGTAGGGTTCCCTAGCCTGTGGGTGTGTGACACCCAAAGACATTCATAGTTCCTCTCTGACCAATGGACTAAAGGCTCCAAAGCCCTGCCCTACCTACCTTTGCAGTAGTTTCTGTTTGCATTACTGCAAACAGGCCCAAAATGCAATGTGTCAGGGCAAATCTAAAAAGGGGTATTAGGCCACACCAACTTTGGACCTGAGGCTGGGGGTCTGAGTGGGGAGTGTACTATGGTAATCACCGTGTCCTCTCACATCTAACACTAAAATCCAGTTGAAGAGGCACTTTACCTACAGCAAATCCAGAGCAAATCCAGAGACATAAGTCTGGTATGGCAAAATCTGGGTCCTTCAGCAACCAGATAGGGGATACACAGGGACTGTCTTGGCATCCTGTTCTTTCCCTTTCAAGTATGCCCCTAAATATTACATGTGGCTCAACTGACCTGCTAAGCAGGATTTGACACTGTGATGTCAGCATGATGCCCGCAGCACCCACCTGGCATATTCTGTGGAGCTCAGAGGAGTCATCTCTGCCCATTCAGGTCAGCCTATTATTTGCTTCTGGAGGCCATTCACACCTCTTTTGCACCTATTCCATGGCTTGAGCACAGACAGCGAATTATGCTAAATGGTCTTCTCACAGTTCAGGCAGGTAAAGGGTAACTTTCTAAAAGTTACTTTCCCTTAATATTTATTAAAAATCTGCAATTATCATTGGATTTGTAATAACTATTAAAATAGTTGTTTAATTATTTTTTTAGCTTGTACCACTCCAGAGATAGCAGTAGTAGTAGTTTGATCTGTTTCTGTTTTTCTACATAGGACATCTAGACCTACCACAGTGAATTTAGTTTGTTGGCCCTTGTCATTGTAAGGACCTGGTAACAATAATGTTTCCACACGTCCCACTTTCTTGACCCTTTCTTAATGACTGCAAGGCTTTCATATTTAAAAGAGATGTTTCTACGTGCCAAAAAAGGTTATTAGGCGTCATTGCAGGTTTTACTGCAGCATTCAGGCTACTATGATAGGCCTAAACCCATGCACATTAAGTGCTGCTGTCCACAGGTGACATTCATCTTTCAATGTCATAGATGTATTTCCACACGTTATATTATGAAATTGTAAATAAGCCAATTTTGGAGTAGCCAATTTCAACTCTATGAGTAATCCAGCAGCTAATCTTTGCATGCCTATGCGATTCGATGTTTTGTAATAGCATTCATATGTATGCCCACTTGGGCGGGACAGCAATAGAGAATCAACGTGTGGAACCCAGGCGGGGATTTAGATAATTGTTATTGCCGTTTTGGGACCTTATGAGATTGCTTAGGTCTTATTACCATGGTACGAGAATTACGGGGTTATTGAAGCATTGATCTTCTGTAATTAGGAATAATGAATTTTTTCTTGTAAAGTTGGACAAAAACATAAATTAATAATATTGTAACATATTTATGTATTGCTACCAGGCATCTAATATTGAACCATGTATTAATTATGCGAACATATTGCCGAATTGACACTTCAAAATGGCCGCCAAATGTTATAATTCTGTCTTATACACAATATGGGTGCTCAGTCCTTTTTTGATGTTGGGTAATGGATGTAGATAAAATCACGCGTAAATTCAAATGCAAGTAATAGCGTGAGCAAGCCGCAAGCCGAAACGCGTCGTTTTTCTGCGATTAAACTTTTTTCAGCATACTTGGGTGTCCGAGTGCATTCTGCGGAGGAGCGGAGAACTGTTGGAAAAAAATTCGGGGCTTCCGGTAGCCCTAACGCGGATTGCCCGGGAGTCAGTCGGGCACAATCCTGTAACCGGAATTGGTGGAGTGGAAGTTATTAAAGGAGCCGTGACTGATTCCCCCGTACTGGCAAGCATCGTCGCAAGTTGTGGGTGATAGAGGAAATTCACCTGTAGTGCAATCTTGAATGTGCATGGAAATTGGGAGCGCATAACTACAACACGACGAGGTGCAGAAATCTCACTTGGAAGTGTAGATGGAGTGTTGGGAGCAGACTGGCTTCACTCCGGTGCGTACCGGGATTGCGGTTCACGCGGAGCGCATCCCGTGGGGCTCGGGCAAGTGTAAGTCCGGTCCGGATTTTCAGCAATCCGTCTTACTTCTCTACAAGTGCCAGGGGTGTGGGAGCCGGTGCAATAGAAGAAGGAGGCATCTTCAAACCGGCACTTGTATGCTGTTTGAATTGTCATAATCTTTGAGACAATGGCTGCAGCTTTGGATGCGAAGAGAAAGGAAACCGCAGATAAATTGTTTTTCACTCAAGTGGAGGCGAGTGGTAGTTCCCTGAACCACATGCCCAGCATTAATAATGAAATTAGAACACAAACCCTGTACAACCAATTAGAAAAATTGCACAAGAAAGAACTGTCGAAATGGTGGGAAGCAGAGTCACTCCAGAGATATATTGATGTAGGACGAGTGCCTCGGGGTCTGAGGATATTTACCATCCCGGCATTTGAAGACCCAGACCCCGAGATGTTAGAGGAGTGGTCCAACAACTCTGCAGCCTGCTCAACTACTATGATGCGCATTTTGGTAAAATATGCCTTCAAGGACAGAAGTAAACTGTTGGCCCAGATTGATGGTATCTTGAATGAATTGGGCCAACTAGTATCTAAGGAAGTGTTGGAGGAGCATATGAAACATCTAACTACTCGCATGGCTAAACTTGAGGAAGAAATAACAGCAAAAAAGCAACGCAAGTTCCTGCGAGATTTTAAAGATTACCAGGCGGGCCGTACTCTCACCTTTCATCGCAAATATGATCATTTGTTTGACAAAAGAACAGACAATGCTGTACTAACCACCTCGACGATATTAACAGTGGGAGAAGTGAGCGAAAGCGATGTCTCGGATGGGAGTCTTTCGGATGTTTCGACAACTGGTCTTAATCAGGAAATCAATCAAGACCCACAGAAAAGGAAGAGCAATTTTTTATTACAGTTCCAAATGTGGAACCAAGGCAGGACAGAGTTTTATCAGGAGCAGGGGGCACAAAGGGGAAGGGGACGAGGAGGAAGAGGAAGAGCAAGAGGAACAAACAAGCCAAAGAGAGGAGGAAAAAGCGATGACAAAATACCCGTGGGAATGGAGACAAGGGGCAGGAAGGCGAAAGCATGACTGTCATCAACCTTTCCCAGCGAACCCTTTCCACTCAGGAAATGGAGGTCCTCTCATTAGGTTTGTCCTTTTGTCCATCTATGAATTTGAACTATATACAGACTAGAATTGACCTTTTCTACTTTGCTAGAAAATTGAAGTTAAAAAAATGGTTTGAGACGCAACCCACTAGAAATGTGGTTCAAAGTGGGTTGAAGTTGCTCAGTGACTTAAACATCGATGACATAGAGGTTCTCCACACTTTATCTACTTTGGGAGGAGGGGATATGTCTAGAGAGGAAGCACTACAAAACTGTGAGATTGAATTAGGGATTAACCCGAGGAGTAATTTCAAACCCAAATCAAGATTTTTGCCTAATATCAGTTGCGAGGCTATTGAAGTTTTTGAGAAGGGAGATCTAAAGAAATTGAGATATAAGAAAATCCCAGCCAATAGTAAGAATCTCACCTTTGAGCAGATAAGATCAGTAGAGAATTTGAAGGGTGACAATGAGATTGTAATCTGCCAATCGGACAAGGGCGGGAATGTTGTGGTTCTAGACAAACAGACATATCTAGCAGAGGGTGTAAGACAACTGAGCGACATCACATGTTACAGCACCTCGAATACCACTGAGATCTGTCAGTCAAACAAGAGATTCGGAGAAATGCTGACTTAATGGAGAGAGAAGGGTTTACTTGAGTGGGAGGAGTATAACTATCTTAAATGTGCCCATCCGAGAATCCCTATTCTCTATTTACTTCCCAAACTACACAAAGATGCGATGAACCCTCCAGGGAGACCCATAGTCTCTTCAATGGGTTCTCTGCTGGAGAATACATCTCGGTTCATTGATCACTATTTAAGACCTTTTGTAGTAGCTCTTCCTGCCTATTTGAAAGATACCACACATTTCTTAACAATCATTGATGGTATACATTGGGATGACAAATATACTTTTGTCACCCTAGATGTGTATAGTCTTTACACCAGTATCGAACATGAACTGGGTATACAGGCTATCAGACATTTCCTTAAGACACGCTCCATCTCCTTATTACACCACTCAGAGATATTAGTAGAGATGAGTCAATTCTGTCTCACTAATAACTTTTTTATCTTTGATGATTCATTGTACAAACAGTCACAGGGCACAGCGATGGGCACCTGCTTCGCCCCCAGCTATACTAATCTTTTCATGGGCTGGTGGGAGGAGCAGGTGTCCACGCAAATGATGGAATTTGAGAACAACGTGGTCCTGTGGCTGCGATTCATTGATGATATTTTTCTGATCTGGAGTGGGGATGCTGAATCAGCAAGAGTCTTTGTGAGCAAACTCAATGTGAACGCCTGTAATCTTAAGTTCACTGAAAACATCAGCAATACATCTATTGAATTCTGGATGTTACTGTTGAGATTAGGGGAGGAACATTAGAGACCAGTCTGTTCCGTAAGAAAACAGCAGGAAACAACATTTTAAGTGCTATGAGCTCACACCCCCGCAATCTTATCGTCAGCATCCCCTATGGGGAACTACTACGTGCTAAACGGAATTGTAGCACAAATGCAGCTTATGAAAGTGAAAAGCGGTTATGTGTAATCGTTTTAAGGAACGGGGATACAATAAAAAAACTATTGGTGAAGCTTGTGACAGGGTAGAGAAAGTCACTAGAAATTAGTTATTGCATCCTAACAAACAAGATGAGGCAACAGAGACCGTGAGGTTTATAACCACCTTTTCAGGACAGGCACAGGATATTCGGAGGATATTCAACAAATATTGGCATGTGCTTTTAACTGATGATAATCTTAAAACACATCTCACCAGTAACCCACAGATTACCTTTAGAAAAAGTCGGTCATTGCGAGATGATTTGAGTCACAATCATGTCACAAACCTTGACAGAGATAGGGACAAAGGCCAACCAGGTTTCAGATGTTGCAGAAATTGCAAAGCGTGTAGTAAGAGTCATTTAGGAAGCCGTAGACCTTCACAGTTGTTTTATGAATTTGCGCCTACATACAGGGCACCAATACTTACACACTTCCGCCCGGCTTAGGTCCTGTGCCGGGGCGCTGTCTAGTTGTTGGCCGGGAGTTCAGCTGCTGCACAGCAGGGCTGATTGGTGGGATGGGGTGAGGGAGTGTTTTTAGCCGGGCTGGAGCGGACACGCTAAACCACACCTAGGTGGTTTGTGAGTACGGCTGTAGAGAACCGTTTTTAAAGTGACTCTGTGTATTGTAATGTATTTTTAGGAAGCCGTAGACCTTCACAGTTGTTTTATGAATTTGCGCCTACATACAGGGCACCAACACTTACACACTTCCACCCGGCTTAGGAGCTGTGCCGGTGCGCAGTCTAGTTGTTGGCCGGGAGTTCAGCTGCTGCACAGCAGGGCTGATTGGTGGGGTGGGGTGAGGGAGTGTTTTTAGCCGGGCTGGAGCGGACGCGCGCAGCGGGCGTGCCAATGGCGTGCCAAAGGCAAGCCCGTCTGCATCCGTCCGCGTCCGACCGGGTGTAGGGACCAGGACCCCATGTCAAATCCAGGCTTATTCAGCAGAGGAACTACGGGTACTGGAGTGCAGGGATTACCCTTCGAATAAGCTGGTGGAAGAAAAGTTGAGGTCAGAGAACCTGTTATTTAAACATGGGATGGGCGAGAGATGAGCCACGCAGTCCCAAAATCCAAAGGGTGGGGGAAGGGAGACCCCTGGGATTAAGGGCCTTAGTATTAAATACCCGGTCCCTCCAGAAGCATAATCTAGAAGTCTTCTCGCTCCTGCATGATGAAGCCCCAGACATCCTAGCAGTAACAGAAACTTGGCTAGAAGAAGGTTCAGGGCCAGATATTGTAGCAGCCCTCCCCACGGACTATGATGTCTTAATGTATAATAGGCAGGATGGGAAAAAAGGGGGCAGTGTGGCACTGGTCTACAATAAGTAGCTAGTAGTAGAAAGGCTAGTTGCAGAGAGCCTAGACGGCGCAGAACTTCTAGGGGCAAAAATAAGCTCCAAATCTTCCTGCTTGGCAATAGTGGTGGTGTACCGCCCCCTCCCTCCCCCCGGTCGACCCCTCTGTTCAACGAGCTATTCATAGAAGTGGTCAGTGACTTATGCTCATGGTATCAGCAGCTCCTAGTGGTGGGGGGACTTCAACTACATTTGGGACCAGGTGCCTAGAGAGTCACAGGTCATCCAGCTGGAGGAGGCCATGACCACACTGGGGCTACAACAACTCGTGGAGTCCCCACCCAGGACAAGGGACACACCTTAGACCTTCACTGGACCACTCAGCCACCGGCTAATCTGACAGATATTAGACCGTGCAGCTGGTCAGACCATTATCTGATCAGCCTCTTTGTCCCACTGGCTAGTTGGCCCACGCAACTACCCCCGGAATGGAGGGTAGTACGAATGTGGAGTAAAATTGAGGCAGGCAGCCTAGGGGAAGCTCTGAAAGAAAACCCGCCTAGGAGGATACAGCCTGAGGACCTCGATCAGGAAAGTGAGAAGCTTACTAACAGGCTGAAAGAAGCCATCAACAAGGTAGCACCTGCCCGGAAAGAAAGGGTAAGGAACAAAGGGAAAGGGTGCCCCCTGGTTCACGGAGGAACTAAGGGGAAAGAAACAAACCCTACGCCAGCACGAAAGACAATGGCGTAAATCGTACAACCCAGAGGCGCTCAAGGACTATAAAGCCATGTTAACATATACAAAAAAGCTATCACTGCAAGAAAGGCCGAGTACTATGAGGCCAGGATTAGGGAGGCGGAGAACACGCAGAAGGAAACATTTAGAGTATTGAAGGTACTAAGTTCAAAACAGGAGCAGAAAGCGACTGCCAGCTTAGAGGACTGCAATAGGTTTCGGACCTTTTTCTTACACAAGGTCAGGGACATTCTAATCGACATAAATAATACCCACATCAGTCTAGGTCCCTTGGTTGTGGAAGCACCGTTATGCGGCCACAGCGAGAAACTCTAAACCTTTCCGACGCTAGGCCTAGATTCTATGTCCCACATTATGTCCAGAGTTGTCGGGGTCGCCAGCGGAACCCTGCCCACTGAGGGTGTTCAAAATTACTCTCCCAGTGATGGGGAGGGATTACCTATACCCTGACTAATCAATCTTTGACAACTGGGAGGGTCCCACTTAACTTCAAGGAAGCTAGGGCAACCCCACTGCTGAAAAAAGCAGGGGCAGATGTCGCCAACCTGAAGAACTATCGGCCCATATCTCAGCTCCCCTTTCTGGCCAAAGTTATAGAACAACATGTACTTAGAACCCTCTCACTATTTATTGAGAAACATCAGCTACTCCAGGTACAGCAGGCAGGCTTTAGGGCCCACCATAGCACAGAGTTGGTGATGCTATCGGTGTTGGATGAGTTCAGGCTTATGGCCGATAGGAAGAAGCCTTGTGCCTTAATTCTGCTAGACCTTACAACCGCGTTTGACACGGTGAATCATGACCAACTACTGGCCCGTATTCAGGATATGGAAATTTTTGGGGTGGTGCATCAATGGATCTCCTCCTTTCTGACAGACCAGACTCAAAGGATCCAACTAGCAGACTGAGTGTCTAGTAAAGGTGCCCTGACCTGTGGAGTTCCGCAAGGCTCCGCACTGTCCCCATTGCTTTTTAACATTTATCGCCAACCATAGGAGGCAGCTTTGGCCCAAATGGACTGTCAGGTGTTCAACTACGTGGATGACACCCAACTGATCCTTCGAATCGACAGATCCCCTCAAGCCCAATCGTGTGTACAAAGTATTCTCAGATATACAGTCAACTGGATGGTGGTCAACTCGCTCAAAGTTAACCCTGACAAAACAGAGGTACTAGCCATTACCACAGGAAGTAACCCTTGGACTGACCTCTTCCGGCCACAAGAGTTAGGTGCCACACCCACACCAGTACCGGTTGTAAAGAGCTTAGGCATCAAAATAGACGCCAAACTCACACTGTTAAATCAAGTGTCCACCGTGGTTTGGACCTGTGTGGGCCTGCTGAGACAACTGGGGAAATTGGCTCCTCTCCTTTCATTTTCAACCTTGCGCACGGTGGTGTCGGCACTGATTGTGCCTCGACTGGATTATGGTAACGCCCTGTCCATCGGGCTACCAGAGAAGCTGTTAGGTAAGCTGCAAGTAATAATGAACGCTGCAGCAAGATTGATTTTTAAACTCCCAAGACGCTCACATGCAGCACCTTTGCTGCAGCAGCTGCACTGGCTCCCCATCAAGCAGCGAGCCAAGTTTAAGGGCCTTTGCATCACTCATAAAGCTCTCTATGGGCAGGCTCCAGAATACATCAAGGATCGCCTCAGGAGCTATGTGCCAGGACGTACCCTCCACTCGTCCGAGGCAGGCCTGCTGTCCTGTCCGCGATTCAATAAAACTACCACTGGTGGACGGGCTTTTTCTCAATTATGATCCCCCACCTATGGAACTAGCTACCAGAAAGCCTATGTAGGGAAACCGCTCTTCTTCCATTCAGGAAGAAGATTAAGACCTTATTATTCACGGATGCTTGGGAACAACACACGCTCTGACCAAGTGTACGGACAGATAACCGATGGTAGGGTTCAGCCACTCTCTCTTAAGCGCTAAGAGACCTGCTGGTGATTATGCGCTATATAAATTCCAATTAACATAACATAACATGCTACAGCCAGTAGAAATGGAGGAAAGGTAAGTGGCACGCACAGGAACCAATGAGAAGTCAGGAAAGAGAGGAGGTGGGATGTAAGTCCCTTTTAAGTTTATATTAAAAACAATAGATTTCGCAAGCGCTGTGCAGGCGAAAACCTAAAAAGGAGTGAGGACTGAGTGAGAGAATCACAGGGAGAAACAAATGAGGTGGTTATAGATATAGAGAAACAGGTATACAGTGACATCAATTCAACATTCAGTGGGACTAAGTCTATGCCAGTTTCTTTTCCAATCAATCATATTGTATTTGAGCAGAGAACACCTTATGCCAGCAATTTTATGTCTGTATTGGCCTTTCTTGAGCCACCTTAAGTCTTCGAAGATCTTTCATGAGTTTGACTCCCTAACTGGGCCAACTCAACCTCTTGTCCTGTGCAGGTTTATAAACTGACTACAATTAATTGAATAATAATAATGCCTGTAATATACAATCATTCGAAAGTTTAAAACGGTGGTACTAGCCGCTATTTAAAAGTCAAGTTATAATTTCAAGTTAGTATTGTGAAGGTTAGGGCTGGAATCACCCTGCTTCCTATGTCATGATACTGTAATGTAAAGGGCACTGTTAGGCTCATTTTGTAAAATATTCTCAGGTAGAGAGCCTCCTCTACCAGGACACTCCTGGAGGACATTAAGCCTGCCTACTCGTCCTCCACTCAGTGTAATCTGGGGCAAGGGTATTTACACCACTATGAAAGATCAGCAGTGTGAGAAAGTGAATTATTTCTTGGGTGGATGGTAGGCCACCACAAGTAATGAAGCCACTAACTTGTTAGATTCAGTCAAAGGTTTCAGTAATGTAATCCTGAGCTCAATCCCTGGTAGCTATGGCACAGAGCAGACAGGCTCAACTCAGAGAAAATGTGTAACGCATTTAGAAGTACCAAAACAGTTAAAAAGTCAAAAGCAAAAAACCCACATCAATTTGTAAAAATAGGGAAAAAATAATAAGCAAAATGACATGAAAATGACAAATATCCAATAACAGAAATCTGTGATATGAATTTTTAATGATCTAAGTGAAAATAGAGCCAAAAAGCGCAAAGCACCAATGGTAGTCAATGGACGTGATAGAGTGGGACCTAGGTGCGATTTGAGGCCAAGCACGATGGACAGCAGGTCAGATTCAACAAGCAGAAAGGCCCTACTAGGGCCTGGAAGCAGAGAAGATGAAAAAAGGTTACTAGGTCCCAATCCGAAAATGGACTTTGTCGTCTTTCTGAGAAAAACCTCCCCTGTGAGAGACAAACCTGAAACTTGGACCGATGCTGTGGAACTGCCAGTTGGACACCTTCTGCAGTCAATCCCCTTGAATCTCTGGAGCAAAACATTTGAAAAAGTTTACAAACTTCTTTTGGTGCCCAAACAACCCGAGAAGTACACTTCCAAGAATCCCAGGACCTCAGTGGGAGCACTTAGAGACTCTCAGAGTGCCAGGCAGAAGGCCCCTGCAAAGTCCAGTCCAGGTCCAATTGCCACTGGTCAGCTGGAATCCTTTACAGGAATGTTCCCATCAACTTTTTTTTTAATGTTCCTAGCCCCACCTAAGGAATCAGTCCTATGATCCCAGGGGATCTTTCTGTCCTTGAATTTCAAGTGGAAGGGGATCCATCTCCTCAGGTCCTTCTCATAGATCACAAATGCCAAGTGCAGCAGGTTTGGTCTGTCTGGAATACTTTCACAAGTCAAGCAGTGTTCTGAGGAAGGCTGGGTGAAGGTTCAGCTTTGTAGGGTTCCCTAGCCTGTGGGTGTGTGACACCCAAAGACATTCATAGTTCCTCTCTGACCAATGGACTAAAGGCTCCAAAGCCCTGCCCTACCTACCTTTGCAGTAGTTTCTGTTTGCATTACTGCAAACAGGCCCAAAATGCAATGTGTCAGGGCAAATCTAAAAAGGGGTATTAGGCCACACCAACTTTGGACCTGAGGCTGGGGGTCTGAGTGGGGAGTGTACTATGGTAATCACCGTGTCCTCTCACATCTAACACTAAAATCCAGTTGAAGAGGCACTTTACCTACAGCAAATCCAGAGCAAATCCAGAGACATAAGTCTGGTATGGCAAAATCTGGGTCCTTCAGCAACCAGATAGGGGATACACAGGGACTGTCTTGGCATCCTGTTCTTTCCCTTTCAAGTATGCCCCTAAATATTACATGTGGCTCAACTGACCTGCTAAGCAGGATTTGACACTGTGATGTCAGCATGATGCCCGCAGCACCCACCTGGCATATTCTGTGGAGCTCAGAGGAGTCATCTCTGCCCATTCAGGTCAGCCTATTATTTGCTTCTGGAGGCCATTCACACCTCTTTTGCACCTATTCCATGGCTTGAGCACAGACAGCGAATTATGCTAAATGGTCTTCTCACAGTTCAGGCAGGTAAAGGGTAACTTTCTAAAAGTTACTTTCCCTTAATATTTATTAAAAATCTGCAATTATCATTGGATTTGTAATAACTATTAAAATAGTTGTTTAATTATTTTTTTAGCTTGTACCACTCCAGAGATAGCAGTAGTAGTAGTTTGATCTGTTTCTGTTTTTCTACATAGGACATCTAGACCTACCACAGTGAATTTAGTTTGTTGGCCCTTGTCATTGTAAGGACCTGGTAACAATAATGTTTCCACACGTCCCACTTTCTTGACCCTTTCTTAATGACTGCAAGGCTTTCATATTTAAAAGAGATGTTTCTACGTGCCAAAAAAGGTTATTAGGCGTCATTGCAGGTTTTACTGCAGCATTCAGGCTACTATGATAGGCCTAAACCCATGCACATTAAGTGCTGCTGTCCACAGGTGACATTCATCTTTCAATGTCATAGATGTATTTCCACACGTTATATTATGAAATTGTAAATAAGCCAATTTTGGAGTAGCCAATTTCAACTCTATGAGTAATCCAGCAGCTAATCTTTGCATGCCTATGCGATTCGATGTTTTGTAATAGCATTCATATGTATGCCCACTTGGGCGGGACAGCAATAGAGAATCAACGTGTGGAACCCAGGCGGGGATTTAGATAATTGTTATTGCCGTTTTGGGACCTTATGAGATTGCTTAGGTCTTATTACCATGGTACGAGAATTACGGGGTTATTGAAGCATTGATCTTCTGTAATTAGGAATAATGAATTTTTTCTTGTAAAGTTGGACAAAAACATAAATTAATAATATTGTAACATATTTATGTATTGCTACCAGGCATCTAATATTGAACCATGTATTAATTATGCGAACATATTGCCGAATTGACACTTCAAAATGGCCGCCAAATGTTATAATTCTGTCTTATACACAATATGGGTGCTCAGTCCTTTTTTGATGTTGGGTAATGGATGTAGATAAAATCACGCGTAAATTCAAATGCAAGTAATAGCGTGAGCAAGCCGCAAGCCGAAACGCGTCGTTTTTCTGCGATTAAACTTTTTTCAGCATACTTGGGTGTCCGAGTGCATTCTGCGGAGGAGCGGAGAACTGTTGGAAAAAATTCGGGGCTTCCGGTAGCCCTAACGCGGATTGCCCGGGAGTCAGTCGGGCACAATCCTGTAACCGGAATTGGTGGAGTGGAAGTTATTAAAGGAGCCGTGACTGATTCCCCCGTACTGGCAAGCATCGTCGCAAGTTGTGGGTGATAGAGGAAATTCACCTGTAGTGCAATCTTGAATGTGCATGGAAATTGGGAGCGCATAACTACAACACGACGAGGTGCAGAAATCTCACTTGGAAGTGTAGATGGAGTGTTGGGAGCAGACTGGCTTCACTCCGGTGCGTACCGGGATTGCGGTTCACGCGGAGCGCATCCCGTGGGGCTCGGGCAAGTGTAAGTCCGGTCCGGATTTTCAGCAATCCGTCTTACTTCTCTACAAGTGCCAGGGGTGTGGGAGCCGGTGCAATAGAAGAAGGAGGCATCTTCAAACCGGCACTTGTATGCTGTTTGAATTGTCATAATCTTTGAGACAATGGCTGCAGCTTTGGATGCGAAGAGAAAGGAAACCGCAGATAAATTGTTTTTCACTCAAGTGGAGGCGAGTGGTAGTTCCCTGAACCACATGCCCAGCATTAATAATGAAATTAGAACACAAACCCTGTACAACCAATTAGAAAAATTGCACAAGAAAGAACTGTCGAAATGGTGGGAAGCAGAGTCACTCCAGAGATATATTGATGTAGGACGAGTGCCTCGGGGTCTGAGGATATTTACCATCCCGGCATTTGAAGACCCAGACCCCGAGATGTTAGAGGAGTGGTCCAACAACTCTGCAGCCTGCTCAACTACTATGATGCGCATTTTGGTAAAATATGCCTTCAAGGACAGAAGTAAACTGTTGGCCCAGATTGATGGTATCTTGAATGAATTGGGCCAACTAGTATCTAAGGAAGTGTTGGAGGAGCATATGAAACATCTAACTACTCGCATGGCTAAACTTGAGGAAGAAATAACAGCAAAAAAGCAACGCAAGTTCCTGCGAGATTTTAAAGATTACCAGGCGGGCCGTACTCTCACCTTTCATCGCAAATATGATCATTTGTTTGACAAAAGAACAGACAATGCTGTACTAACCACCTCGACGATATTAACAGTGGGAGAAGTGAGCGAAAGCGATGTCTCGGATGGGAGTCTTTCGGATGTTTCGACAACTGGTCTTAATCAGGAAATCAATCAAGACCCACAGAAAAGGAAGAGCAATTTTTTATTACAGTTCCAAATGTGGAACCAAGGCAGGACAGAGTTTTATCAGGAGCAGGGGGCACAAAGGGGAAGGGGACGAGGAGGAAGAGGAAGAGCAAGAGGAACAAACAAGCCAAAGAGAGGAGGAAAAAGCGATGACAAAATACCCGTGGGAATGGAGACAAGGGGCAGGAAGGCGAAAGCATGACTGTCATCAACCTTTCCCAGCGAACCCTTTCCACTCAGGAAATGGAGGTCCTCTCATTAGGTTTGTCCTTTTGTCCATCTATGAATTTGAACTATATACAGACTAGAATTGACCTTTTCTACTTTGCTAGAAAATTGAAGTTAAAAAATGGTTTGAGACGCAACCCACTAGAAATGTGGTTCAAAGTGGGTTGAAGTTGCTCAGTGACTTAAACATCGATGACATAGAGGTTCTCCACACTTTATCTACTTTGGGAGGAGGGGATATGTCTAGAGAGGAAGCACTACAAAACTGTGAGATTGAATTAGGGATTAACCCGAGGAGTAATTTCAAACCCAAATCAAGATTTTTGCCTAATATCAGTTGCGAGGCTATTGAAGTTTTTGAGAAGGGAGATCTAAAGAAATTGAGATATAAGAAAATCCCAGCCAATAGTAAGAATCTCACCTTTGAGCAGATAAGATCAGTAGAGAATTTGAAGGGTGACAATGAGATTGTAATCTGCCAATCGGACAAGGGCGGGAATGTTGTGGTTCTAGACAAACAGACATATCTAGCAGAGGGTGTAAGACAACTGAGCGACATCACATGTTACAGCACCTCGAATACCACTGAGATCTGTCAGTCAAACAAGAGATTCGGAGAAATGCTGACTTAATGGAGAGAGAAGGGTTTACTTGAGTGGGAGGAGTATAACTATCTTAAATGTGCCCATCCGAGAATCCCTATTCTCTATTTACTTCCCAAACTACACAAAGATGCGATGAACCCTCCAGGGAGACCCATAGTCTCTTCAATGGGTTCTCTGCTGGAGAATACATCTCGGTTCATTGATCACTATTTAAGACCTTTTGTAGTAGCTCTTCCTGCCTATTTGAAAGATACCACACATTTCTTAACAATCATTGATGGTATACATTGGGATGACAAATATACTTTTGTCACCCTAGATGTGTATAGTCTTTACACCAGTATCGAACATGAACTGGGTATACAGGCTATCAGACATTTCCTTAAGACACGCTCCATCTCCTTATTACACCACTCAGAGATATTAGTAGAGATGAGTCAATTCTGTCTCACTAATAACTTTTTTATCTTTGATGATTCATTGTACAAACAGTCACAGGGCACAGCGATGGGCACCTGCTTCGCCCCCAGCTATACTAATCTTTTCATGGGCTGGTGGGAGGAGCAGGTGTCCACGCAAATGATGGAATTTGAGAACAACGTGGTCCTGTGGCTGCGATTCATTGATGATATTTTTCTGATCTGGAGTGGGGATGCTGAATCAGCAAGAGTCTTTGTGAGCAAACTCAATGTGAACGCCTGTAATCTTAAGTTCACTGAAAACATCAGCAATACATCTATTGAATTCTGGATGTTACTGTTGAGATTAGGGGAGGAACATTAGAGACCAGTCTGTTCCGTAAGAAAACAGCAGGAAACAACATTTTAAGTGCTATGAGCTCACACCCTCGCAATCTTATCGTCAGCATCCCCTATGGGGAACTACTACGTGCTAAACGGAATTGTAGCACAAATGCAGCTTATGAAAGTGAAAAAGCGGTTATGTGTAATCGTTTTAAGGAACGGGGATACAATAAAAAAACTATTGGTGAAGCTTGTGACAGGGTAGAGAAAGTCACTAGAAATTAGTTATTGCATCCTAACAAACAAGATGAGGCAACAGAGACCGTGAGGTTTATAACCACCTTTTCAGGACAGGCACAGGATATTCGGAGGATATTCAACAAATATTGGCATGTGCTTTTAACTGATGATAATCTTAAAACACATCTCACCAGTAACCCACAGATTACCTTTAGAAAAAGTCGGTCATTGCGAGATGATTTGAGTCACAATCATGTCACAAACCTTGACAGAGATAGGGACAAAGGCCAACCAGGTTTCAGATGTTGCAGAAATTGCAAAGCGTGTAGTAAGAGTCATTTAGGAAGCCGTAGACCTTCACAGTTGTTTTATGAATTTGCGCCTACATACAGGGCACCAATACTTACACACTTCCGCCCGGCTTAGGTCCTGTGCCGGGGCGCTGTCTAGTTGTTGGCCGGGAGTTCAGCTGCTGCACAGCAGGGCTGATTGGTGGGATGGGGTGAGGGAGTGTTTTTAGCCGGGCTGGAGCGGACACGCTAAACCACACCTAGGTGGTTTGTGAGTACGGCTGTAGAGAACCGTTTTTAAAGTGACTCTGTGTATTGTAATGTATTTTTAGGAAGCCGTAGACCTTCACAGTTGTTTTATGAATTTGCGCCTACATACAGGGCACCAACACTTACACACTTCCACCCGGCTTAGGAGCTGTGCCGGTGCGCAGTCTAGTTGTTGGCCGGGAGTTCAGCTGCTGCACAGCAGGGCTGATTGGTGGGGTGGGGTGAGGGAGTGTTTTTAGCCGGGCTGGAGCGGACGCGCGCAGCGGGCGTGCCAATGGCGTGCCAAAGGCAAGCCCGTCTGCATCCGTCCGCGTCCGACCGGGTGTAGGGACCAGGACCCCATGTCAAATCCAGGCTTATTCAGCAGAGGAACTACGGGTACTGGAGTGTAGGGATTACCCTTCGAATAAGCTGGTGGAAGAAAAGTTGAGGTCAGAGAACCTGTTATTTAAACATGGGATGGGCGAGAGATGAGCCACGCAGTCCCAAAATCCAAAGGGTGGGGGGAAGGGAGACCCCCTGGGATTAAGGGCCTTAGTATTAAATACCCGGTCCCTCCAGAAGCATAATCTAGAAGTCTTCTCGCTCCTGCATGATGAAGCCCCAGACATCCTAGCAGTAACAGAAACTTGGCTAGAAGAAGGTTCAGGGCCAGATATTGTAGCAGCCCTCCCCACGGACTATGATGTCTTAATGTATAATAGGCAGGATGGGAAAAAAGGGGGCAGTGTGGCACTGGTCTACAATAAGTAGCTAGTAGTAGAAAGGCTAGTTGCAGAGAGCCTAGACGGCGCAGAACTTCTAGGGGCAAAAATAAGCTCCAAATCTTCCTGCTTGGCAATAGTGGTGGTGTACCGCCCCCTCCCTCCCCCCGGTCGACCCTCTGTTCAACGAGCTATTCATAGAAGTGGTCAGTGACTTATGCTCATGGTATCAGCAGCTCCTAGTGGTGGGGGGACTTCAACTACATTTGGGACCAGGTGCCTAGAGAGTCACAGGTCATCCAGCTGGAGGAGGCCATGACCACACTGGGGCTACAACAACTCGTGGAGTCCCCACCCAGGACAAGGGACACACCTTAGACCTTCACTGGACCACTCAGCCACCGGCTAATCTGACAGATATTAGACCGTGCAGCTGGTCAGACCATTATCTGATCAGCCTCTTTGTCCCACTGGCTAGTTGGCTCACGCAACTACCCCCGGAATGGAGGGTAGTACGAATGTGGAGTAAAATTGAGGCAGGCAGCCTAGGGGAAGCTCTGAAAGAAAACCCGCCTAGGAGGATACAGCCTGAGGACCTCGATCAGGAAAGTGAGAAGCTTACTAACAGGCTGAAAGAAGCCATCAACAAGGTAGCACCTGCCCGGAAAGAAAGGGTAAGGAACAAAGGGAAAGGGTGCCCCCTGGTTCACGGAGGAACTAAGGGGAAAGAAACAAACCCTACGCCAGCACGAAAGACAATGGCGTAAATCGTACAACCCAGAGGCGCTCAAGGACTATAAAGCCATGTTAACATATACAAAAAAGCTATCACTGCAAGAAAGGCCGAGTACTATGAGGCCAGGATTAGGGAGGCGGAGAACACGCAGAAGGAAACATTTAGAGTATTGAAGGTACTAAGTTCAAAACAGGAGCAGAAAGCGACTGCCAGCTTAGAGGACTGCAATAGGTTTCGGACCTTTTTCTTACACAAGGTCAGGGACATTCTAATCGACATAAATAATACCCACATCAGTCTAGGTCCCTTGGTTGTGGAAGCACCGTTATGCGGCCACAGCGAGAAACTCTAAACCTTTCCGACGCTAGGCCTAGATTCTATGTCCCACATTATGTCCAGAGTTGTCGGGGTCGCCAGCGGAACCCTGCCCACTGAGGGTGTTCAAAATTACTCTCCCAGTGATGGGGAGGGATTACCTATACCCTGACTAATCAATCTTTGACAACTGGGAGGGTCCCACTTAACTTCAAGGAAGCTAGGGCAACCCCACTGCTGAAAAAAGCAGGGGCAGATGTCGCCAACCTGAAGAACTATCGGCCCATATCTCAGCTCCCTTTCTGGCCAAAGTTATAGAACAACATGTACTTAGAACCCTCTCACTATTTATTGAGAAACATCAGCTACTCCAGGTACAGCAGGCAGGCTTTAGGGCCCACCATAGCACAGAGTTGGTGATGCTATCGGTGTTGGATGAGTTCAGGCTTATGGCCGATAGGAAGAAGCCTTGTGCCTTAATTCTGCTAGACCTTACAACCGCGTTTGACACGGTGAATCATGACCAACTACTGGCCCGTATTCAGGATATGGAAATTTTTGGGGTGGTGCATCAATGGATCTCCTCCTTTCTGACAGACCAGACTCAAAGGATCCAACTAGCAGACTGAGTGTCTAGTAAAGGTGCCCTGACCTGTGGAGTTCCGCAAGGCTCCGCACTGTCCCCATTGCTTTTTAACATTTATCGCCAACCATAGGAGGCAGCTTTGGCCCAAATGGACTGTCAGGTGTTCAACTACGTGGATGACACCCAACTGATCCTTCGAATCGACAGATCCCCTCAAGCCCAATCGTGTGTACAAAGTATTCTCAGATATACAGTCAACTGGATGGTGGTCAACTCGCTCAAAGTTAACCCTGACAAAACAGAGGTACTAGCCATTACCACAGGAAGTAACCCTTGGACTGACCTCTTCCGGCCACAAGAGTTAGGTGCCACACCCACACCAGTACCGGTTGTAAAGAGCTTAGGCATCAAAATAGACGCCAAACTCACACTGTTAAATCAAGTGTCCACCGTGGTTTGGACCTGTGTGGGCCTGCTGAGACAACTGGGGAAATTGGCTCCTCTCCTTTCATTTTCAACCTTGCGCACGGTGGTGTCGGCACTGATTGTGCCTCGACTGGATTATGGTAACGCCCTGTCCATCGGGCTACCAGAGAAGCTGTTAGGTAAGCTGCAAGTAATAATGAACGCTGCAGCAAGATTGATTTTTAAACTCCCAAGACGCTCACATGCAGCACCTTTGCTGCAGCAGCTGCACTGGCTCCCCATCAAGCAGCGAGCCAAGTTTAAGGGCCTTTGCATCACTCATAAAGCTCTCTATGGGCAGGCTCCAGAATACATCAAGGATCGCCTCAGGAGCTATGTGCCAGGACGTACCCTCCACTCGTCCGAGGCAGGCCTGCTGTCCTGTCCGCGATTCAATAAAACTACCACTGGTGGACGGGCTTTTTCTCAATTATGATCCCCCACCTATGGAACTAGCTACCAGAAAGCCTATGTAGGGAAACCGCTCTTCTTCCATTCAGGAAGAAGATTAAGACCTTATTATTCACGGATGCTTGGGAACAACACACGCTCTGACCAAGTGTACGGACAGATAACCGATGGTAGGGTTCAGCCACTCTCTCTTAAGCGCTAAGAGACCTGCTGGTGATTATGCGCTATATAAATTCCAATTAACATAACATAACATGCTACAGCCAGTAGAAATGGAGGAAAGGTAAGTGGCACGCACAGGAACCAATGAGAAGTCAGGAAAGAGAGGAGGTGGGATGTAAGTCCCTTTTAAGTTTATATTAAAAACAATAGATTTCGCAAGCGCTGTGCAGGCGAAAACCTAAAAAGGAGTGAGGACTGAGTGAGAGAATCACAGGGAGAAACAAATGAGGTGGTTATAGATATAGAGAAACAGGTATACAGTGACATCAATTCAACATTCAGTGGGACTAAGTCTATGCCAGTTTCTTTTCCAATCAATCATATTGTATTTGAGCAGAGAACACCTTATGCCAGCAATTTTATGTCTGTATTGGCCTTTCTTGAGCCACCTTAAGTCTTCGAAGATCTTTCATGAGTTTGACTCCCTAACTGGGCCAACTCAACCTCTTGTCCTGTGCAGGTTTATAAACTGACTACAATTAATTGAATAATAATAATGCCTGTAATATACAATCATTCGAAAGTTTAAAACGGTGGTACTAGCCGCTATTTAAAAGTCAAGTTATAATTTCAAGTTAGTATTGTGAAGGTTAGGGCTGGAATCACCCTGCTTCCTATGTCATGATACTGTAATGTAAAGGGCACTGTTAGGCTCATTTTGTAAAATATTCTCAGGTAGAGAGCCTCCTCTACCAGGACACTCCTGGAGGACATTAAGCCTGCCTACTCGTCCTCCACTCAGTGTAATCTGGGGCAAGGGTATTTACACCACTATGAAAGATCAGCAGTGTGAGAAAGTGAATTATTTCTTGGGTGGATGGTAGGCCACCACAAGTAATGAAGCCACTAACTTGTTAGATTCAGTCAAAGGTTTCAGTAATGTAATCCTGAGCTCAATCCCTGGTAGCTATGGCACAGAGCAGACAGGCTCAACTCAGAGAAAATGTGTAACGCATTTAGAAGTACCAAAACAGTTAAAAAGTCAAAAGCAAAAAACCCACATCAATTTGTAAAAATAGGGAAAAAATAATAAGCAAAATGACATGAAAATGACAAATATCCAATAACAGAAATCTGTGATATGAATTTTTAATGATCTAAGTGAAAATAGAGCCAAAAAGCGCAAAGCACCAATGGTAGTCAATGGACGTGATAGAGTGGGACCTAGGTGCGATTTGAGGCCAAGCACGATGGACAGCAGGTCAGATTCAACAAGCAGAAAGGCCCTACTAGGGCCTGGAAGCAGAGAAGATGAAAAAAAGGTTACTAGGTCCCAATCCGAAAATGGACTTTGTCGTCTTTCTGAGAAAAACCTCCCCCTGTGAGAGACAAACCTGAAACTTGGACCGATGCTGTGGAACTGCCAGTTGGACACCTTCTGCAGTCAATCCCCTTGAATCTCTGGAGCAAAACATTTGAAAAAGTTTACAAACTTCTTTTGGTGCCCAAACAACCCGAGAAGTACACTTCCAAGAATCCCAGGACCTCAGTGGGAGCACTTAGAGACTCTCAGAGTGCCAGGCAGAAGGCCCCTGCAAAGTCCAGTCCAGGTCCAATTGCCACTGGTCAGCTGGAATCCTTTACAGGAATGTTCCCATCAACTTTTTTTTTAATGTTCCTAGCCCCACCTAAGGAATCAGTCCTATGATCCCAGGGGATCTTTCTGTCCTTGAATTTCAAGTGGAAGGGGATCCATCTCCTCAGGTCCTTCTCATAGATCACAAATGCCAAGTGCAGCAGGTTTGGTCTGTCTGGAATACTTTCACAAGTCAAGCAGTGTTCTGAGGAAGGCTGGGTGAAGGTTCAGCTTTGTAGGGTTCCCTAGCCTGTGGGTGTGTGACACCCAAAGACATTCATAGTTCCTCTCTGACCAATGGACTAAAGGCTCCAAAGCCCTGCCCTACCTACCTTTGCAGTAGTTTCTGTTTGCATTACTGCAAACAGGCCCAAAATGCAATGTGTCAGGGCAAATCTAAAAAGGGGTATTAGGCCACACCAACTTTGGACCTGAGGCTGGGGGTCTGAGTGGGGAGTGTACTATGGTAATCACCGTGTCCTCTCACATCTAACACTAAAATCCAGTTGAAGAGGCACTTTACCTACAGCAAATCCAGAGCAAATCCAGAGACATAAGTCTGGTATGGCAAAATCTGGGTCCTTCAGCAACCAGATAGGGGATACACAGGGACTGTCTTGGCATCCTGTTCTTTCCCTTTCAAGTATGCCCCTAAATATTACATGTGGCTCAACTGACCTGCTAAGCAGGATTTGACACTGTGATGTCAGCATGATGCCCGCAGCACCCACCTGGCATATTCTGTGGAGCTCAGAGGAGTCATCTCTGCCCATTCAGGTCAGCCTATTATTTGCTTCTGGAGGCCATTCACACCTCTTTTGCACCTATTCCATGGCTTGAGCACAGACAGCGAATTATGCTAAATGGTCTTCTCACAGTTCAGGCAGGTAAAGGGTAACTTTCTAAAAGTTACTTTCCCTTAATATTTATTAAAAATCTGCAATTATCATTGGATTTGTAATAACTATTAAAATAGTTGTTTAATTATTTTTTTAGCTTGTACCACTCCAGAGATAGCAGTAGTAGTAGTTTGATCTGTTTCTGTTTTTCTACATAGGACATCTAGACCTACCACAGTGAATTTAGTTTGTTGGCCCTTGTCATTGTAAGGACCTGGTAACAATAATGTTTCCACACGTCCCACTTTCTTGACCCTTTCTTAATGACTGCAAGGCTTTCATATTTAAAAGAGATGTTTCTACGTGCCAAAAAAGGTTATTAGGCGTCATTGCAGGTTTTACTGCAGCATTCAGGCTACTATGATAGGCCTAAACCCATGCACATTAAGTGCTGCTGTCCACAGGTGACATTCATCTTTCAATGTCATAGATGTATTTCCACACGTTATATTATGAAATTGTAAATAAGCCAATTTTGGAGTAGCCAATTTCAACTCTATGAGTAATCCAGCAGCTAATCTTTGCATGCCTATGCGATTCGATGTTTTGTAATAGCATTCATATGTATGCCCACTTGGGCGGGACAGCAATAGAGAATCAACGTGTGGAACCCAGGCGGGGATTTAGATAATTGTTATTGCCGTTTTGGGACCTTATGAGATTGCTTAGGTCTTATTACCATGGTACGAGAATTACGGGGTTATTGAAGCATTGATCTTCTGTAATTAGGAATAATGAATTTTTCTTGTAAAGTTGGACAAAAACATAAATTAATAATATTGTAACATATTTATGTATTGCTACCAGGCATCTAATATTGAACCATGTATTAATTATGCGAACATATTGCCGAATTGACACTTCAAAATGGCCGCCAAATGTTATAATTCTGTCTTATACACAATATGGGTGCTCAGTCCTTTTTTGATGTTGGGTAATGGATGTAGATAAAATCACGCGTAAATTCAAATGCAAGTAATAGCGTGAGCAAGCCGCAAGCCGAAACGCGTCGTTTTTCTGCGATTAAACTTTTTTCAGCATACTTGGGTGTCCGAGTGCATTCTGCGGAGGAGCGGAGAACTGTTGGAAAAAAATTCGGGGCTTCCGGTAGCCCTAACGCGGATTGCCCGGGAGTCAGTCGGGCACAATCCTGTAACCGGAATTGGTGGAGTGGAAGTTATTAAAGGAGCCGTGACTGATTCCCCCGTACTGGCAAGCATCGTCGCAAGTTGTGGGTGATAGAGGAAATTCACCTGTAGTGCAATCTTGAATGTGCATGGAAATTGGGAGCGCATAACTACAACACGACGAGGTGCAGAAATCTCACTTGGAAGTGTAGATGGAGTGTTGGGAGCAGACTGGCTTCACTCCGGTGCGTACCGGGATTGCGGTTCACGCGGAGCGCATCCCGTGGGGCTCGGGCAAGTGTAAGTCCGGTCCGGATTTTCAGCAATCCGTCTTACTTCTCTACAAGTGCCAGGGGTGTGGGAGCCGGTGCAATAGAAGAAGGAGGCATCTTCAAACCGGCACTTGTATGCTGTTTGAATTGTCATAATCTTTGAGACAATGGCTGCAGCTTTGGATGCGAAGAGAAAGGAAACCGCAGATAAATTGTTTTTCACTCAAGTGGAGGCGAGTGGTAGTTCCCTGAACCACATGCCCAGCATTAATAATGAAATTAGAACACAAACCCTGTACAACCAATTAGAAAAATTGCACAAGAAAGAACTGTCGAAATGGTGGGAAGCAGAGTCACTCCAGAGATATATTGATGTAGGACGAGTGCCTCGGGGTCTGAGGATATTTACCATCCCGGCATTTGAAGACCCAGACCCCGAGATGTTAGAGGAGTGGTCCAACAACTCTGCAGCCTGCTCAACTACTATGATGCGCATTTTGGTAAAATATGCCTTCAAGGACAGAAGTAAACTGTTGGCCCAGATTGATGGTATCTTGAATGAATTGGGCCAACTAGTATCTAAGGAAGTGTTGGAGGAGCATATGAAACATCTAACTACTCGCATGGCTAAACTTGAGGAAGAAATAACAGCAAAAAAGCAACGCAAGTTCCTGCGAGATTTTAAAGATTACCAGGCGGGCCGTACTCTCACCTTTCATCGCAAATATGATCATTTGTTTGACAAAAGAACAGACAATGCTGTACTAACCACCTCGACGATATTAACAGTGGGAGAAGTGAGCGAAAGCGATGTCTCGGATGGGAGTCTTTCGGATGTTTCGACAACTGGTCTTAATCAGGAAATCAATCAAGACCCACAGAAAAGGAAGAGCAATTTTTTATTACAGTTCCAAATGTGGAACCAAGGCAGGACAGAGTTTTATCAGGAGCAGGGGGCACAAAGGGGAAGGGGACGAGGAGGAAGAGGAAGAGCAAGAGGAACAAACAAGCCAAAGAGAGGAGGAAAAAGCGATGACAAAATACCCGTGGGAATGGAGACAAGGGGCAGGAAGGCGAAAGCATGACTGTCATCAACCTTTCCCAGCGAACCCTTTCCACTCAGGAAATGGAGGTCCTCTCATTAGGTTTGTCCTTTTGTCCATCTATGAATTTGAACTATATACAGACTAGAATTGACCTTTTCTACTTTGCTAGAAAATTGAAGTTAAAAAAATGGTTTGAGACGCAACCCACTAGAAATGTGGTTCAAAGTGGGTTGAAGTTGCTCAGTGACTTAAACATCGATGACATAGAGGTTCTCCACACTTTATCTACTTTGGGAGGAGGGGATATGTCTAGAGAGGAAGCACTACAAAACTGTGAGATTGAATTAGGGATTAACCCGAGGAGTAATTTCAAACCCAAATCAAGATTTTTGCCTAATATCAGTTGCGAGGCTATTGAAGTTTTTGAGAAGGGAGATCTAAAGAAATTGAGATATAAGAAAATCCCAGCCAATAGTAAGAATCTCACCTTTGAGCAGATAAGATCAGTAGAGAATTTGAAGGGTGACAATGAGATTGTAATCTGCCAATCGGACAAGGGCGGGAATGTTGTGGTTCTAGACAAACAGACATATCTAGCAGAGGGTGTAAGACAACTGAGCGACATCACATGTTACAGCACCTCGAATACCACTGAGATCTGTCAGTCAAACAAGAGATTCGGAGAAATGCTGACTTAATGGAGAGAGAAGGGTTTACTTGAGTGGGAGGAGTATAACTATCTTAAATGTGCCCATCCGAGAATCCCTATTCTCTATTTACTTCCCAAACTACACAAAGATGCGATGAACCCTCCAGGGAGACCCATAGTCTCTTCAATGGGTTCTCTGCTGGAGAATACATCTCGGTTCATTGATCACTATTTAAGACCTTTTGTAGTAGCTCTTCCTGCCTATTTGAAAGATACCACACATTTCTTAACAATCATTGATGGTATACATTGGGATGACAAATATACTTTTGTCACCCTAGATGTGTATAGTCTTTACACCAGTATCGAACATGAACTGGGTATACAGGCTATCAGACATTTCCTTAAGACACGCGCCATCTCCTTATTACACCACTCAGAGATATTAGTAGAGATGAGTCAATTCTGTCTCACTAATAACTTTTTTATCTTTGATGATTCATTGTACAAACAGTCACAGGGCACAGCGATGGGCACCTGCTTCGCCCCCAGCTATACTAATCTTTTCATGGGCTGGTGGGAGGAGCAGGTGTCCACGCAAATGATGGAATTTGAGAACAACGTGGTCCTGTGGCTGCGATTCATTGATGATATTTTTCTGATCTGGAGTGGGGATGCTGAATCAGCAAGAGTCTTTGTGAGCAAACTCAATGTGAACGCCTGTAATCTTAAGTTCACTGAAAACATCAGCAATACATCTATTGAATTCTGGATGTTACTGTTGAGATTAGGGGAGGAACATTAGAGACCAGTCTGTTCCGTAAGAAAACAGCAGGAAACAACATTTTAAGTGCTATGAGCTCACACCCTCGCAATCTTATCGTCAGCATCCCCTATGGGGAACTACTACGTGCTAAACGGAATTGTAGCACAAATGCAGCTTATGAAAGTGAAAAAGCGGTTATGTGTAATCGTTTTAAGGAACGGGGATACAATAAAAAAAACTATTGGTGAAGCTTGTGACAGGGTAGAGAAAGTCACTAGAAATTAGTTATTGCATCCTAACAAACAAGATGAGGCAACAGAGACCGTGAGGTTTATAACCACCTTTTCAGGACAGGCACAGGATATTCGGAGGATATTCAACAAATATTGGCATGTGCTTTTAACTGATGATAATCTTAAAACACATCTCACCAGTAACCCACAGATTACCTTTAGAAAAAGTCGGTCATTGCGAGATGATTTGAGTCACAATCATGTCACAAACCTTGACAGAGATAGGGACAAAGGCCAACCAGGTTTCAGATGTTGCAGAAATTGCAAAGCGTGTAGTAAGAGTCATTTAGGAAGCCGTAGACCTTCACAGTTGTTTTATGAATTTGCGCCTACATACAGGGCACCAATACTTACACACTTCCGCCCGGCTTAGGTCCTGTGCCGGGGCGCTGTCTAGTTGTTGGCCGGGAGTTCAGCTGCTGCACAGCAGGGCTGATTGGTGGGATGGGGTGAGGGAGTGTTTTTAGCCGGGCTGGAGCGGACACGCTAAACCACACCTAGGTGGTTTGTGAGTACGGCTGTAGAGAACCGTTTTTTAAAGTGACTCTGTGTATTGTAATGTATTTTTAGGAAGCCGTAGACCTTCACAGTTGTTTTATGAATTTGCGCCTACATACAGGGCACCAACACTTACACACTTCCACCCGGCTTAGGAGCTGTGCCGGTGCGCAGTCTAGTTGTTGGCCGGGAGTTCAGCTGCTGCACAGCAGGGCTGATTGGTGGGGTGGGGTGAGGGAGTGTTTTTAGCCGGGCTGGAGCGGACGCGCGCAGCGGGCGTGCCAATGGCGTGCCAAAGGCAAGCCCGTCTGCATCCGTCCGCGTCCGACCGGGTGTAGGGACCAGGACCCCATGTCAAATCCAGGCTTATTCAGCAGAGGAACTACGGGTACTGGAGTGTAGGGATTACCCTTCGAATAAGCTGGTGGAAGAAAAGTTGAGGTCAGAGAACCTGTTATTTAAACATGGGATGGGCGAGAGATGAGCCACGCAGTCCCAAAATCCAAAGGGTGGGGGGAAGGGAGACCCCCTGGGATTAAGGGCCTTAGTATTAAATACCCGGTCCCTCCAGAAGCATAATCTAGAAGTCTTCTCGCTCCTGCATGATGAAGCCCCAGACATCCTAGCAGTAACAGAAACTTGGCTAGAAGAAGGTTCAGGGCCAGATATTGTAGCAGCCCTCCCCACGGACTATGATGTCTTAATGTATAATAGGCAGGATGGGAAAAAAGGGGGGCAGTGTGGCACTGGTCTACAATAAGTAGCTAGTAGTAGAAAGGCTAGTTGCAGAGAGCCTAGACGGCGCAGAACTTCTAGGGGCAAAAATAAGCTCCAAATCTTCCTGCTTGGCAATAGTGGTGGTGTACCGCCCCCCCTCCCTCCCCCCGGTCGACCCCTCTGTTCAACGAGCTATTCATAGAAGTGGTCAGTGACTTATGCTCATGGTATCAGCAGCTCCTAGTGGTGGGGGGACTTCAACTACATTTGGGACCAGGTGCCTAGAGAGTCACAGGTCATCCAGCTGGAGGAGGCCATGACCACACTGGGGCTACAACAACTCGTGGAGTCCCCACCCAGGACAAGGGACACACCTTAGACCTTCACTGGACCACTCAGCCACCGGCTAATCTGACAGATATTAGACCGTGCAGCTGGTCAGACCATTATCTGATCAGCCTCTTTGTCCCACTGGCTAGTTGGCCCACGCAACTACCCCCGGAATGGAGGGTAGTACGAATGTGGAGTAAAATTGAGGCAGGCAGCCTAGGGGAAGCTCTGAAAGAAAACCCGCCTAGGAGGATACAGCCTGAGGACCTCGATCAGGAAAGTGAGAAGCTTACTAACAGGCTGAAAGAAGCCATCAACAAGGTAGCACCTGCCCGGAAAGAAAGGGTAAGGAACAAAGGGAAAGGGTGCCCCCTGGTTCACGGAGGAACTAAGGGGAAAGAAACAAACCCTACGCCAGCACGAAAGACAATGGCGTAAATCGTACAACCCAGAGGCGCTCAAGGACTATAAAGCCATGTTAACATATACAAAAAAGCTATCACTGCAAGAAAGGCCGAGTACTATGAGGCCAGGATTAGGGAGGCGGAGAACACGCAGAAGGAAACATTTAGAGTATTGAAGGTACTAAGTTCAAAACAGGAGCAGAAAGCGACTGCCAGCTTAGAGGACTGCAATAGGTTTCGGACCTTTTTCTTACACAAGGTCAGGGACATTCTAATCGACATAAATAATACCCACATCAGTCTAGGTCCCTTGGTTGTGGAAGCACCGTTATGCGGCCACAGCGAGAAACTCTAAACCTTTCCGACGCTAGGCCTAGATTCTATGTCCCACATTATGTCCAGAGTTGTCGGGGTCGCCAGCGGAACCCTGCCCACTGAGGGTGTTCAAAATTACTCTCCCAGTGATGGGGAGGGATTACCTATACCCTGACTAATCAATCTTTGACAACTGGGAGGGTCCCACTTAACTTCAAGGAAGCTAGGGCAACCCCACTGCTGAAAAAAGCAGGGGCAGATGTCGCCAACCTGAAGAACTATCGGCCCATATCTCAGCTCCCCTTTCTGGCCAAAGTTATAGAACAACATGTACTTAGAACCCTCTCACTATTTATTGAGAAACATCAGCTACTCCAGGTACAGCAGGCAGGCTTTAGGGCCCACCATAGCACAGAGTTGGTGATGCTATCGGTGTTGGATGAGTTCAGGCTTATGGCCGATAGGAAGAAGCCTTGTGCCTTAATTCTGCTAGACCTTACAACCGCGTTTGACACGGTGAATCATGACCAACTACTGGCCCGTATTCAGGATATGGAAATTTTTGGGGTGGTGCATCAATGGATCTCCTCCTTTCTGACAGACCAGACTCAAAGGATCCAACTAGCAGACTGAGTGTCTAGTAAAGGTGCCCTGACCTGTGGAGTTCCGCAAGGCTCCGCACTGTCCCCATTGCTTTTTAACATTTATCGCCAACCATAGGAGGCAGCTTTGGCCCAAATGGACTGTCAGGTGTTCAACTACGTGGATGACACCCAACTGATCCTTCGAATCGACAGATCCCCTCAAGCCCAATCGTGTGTACAAAGTATTCTCAGATATACAGTCAACTGGATGGTGGTCAACTCGCTCAAAGTTAACCCTGACAAAACAGAGGTACTAGCCATTACCACAGGAAGTAACCCTTGGACTGACCTCTTCCGGCCACAAGAGTTAGGTGCCACACCCACACCAGTACCGGTTGTAAAGAGCTTAGGCATCAAAATAGACGCCAAACTCACACTGTTAAATCAAGTGTCCACCGTGGTTTGGACCTGTGTGGGCCTGCTGAGACAACTGGGGAAATTGGCTCCTCTCCTTTCATTTTCAACCTTGCGCACGGTGGTGTCGGCACTGATTGTGCCTCGACTGGATTATGGTAACGCCCTGTCCATCGGGCTACCAGAGAAGCTGTTAGGTAAGCTGCAAGTAATAATGAACGCTGCAGCAAGATTGATTTTTAAACTCCCAAGACGCTCACATGCAGCACCTTTGCTGCAGCAGCTGCACTGGCTCCCCATCAAGCAGCGAGCCAAGTTTAAGGGCCTTTGCATCACTCATAAAGCTCTCTATGGGCAGGCTCCAGAATACATCAAGGATCGCCTCAGGAGCTATGTGCCAGGACGTACCCTCCACTCGTCCGAGGCAGGCCTGCTGTCCTGTCCGCGATTCAATAAAACTACCACTGGTGGACGGGCTTTTTCTCAATTATGATCCCCCACCTATGGAACTAGCTACCAGAAAGCCTATGTAGGGAAACCGCTCTTCTTCCATTCAGGAAGAAGATTAAGACCTTATTATTCACGGATGCTTGGGAACAACACACGCTCTGACCAAGTGTACGGACAGATAACCGATGGTAGGGTTCAGCCACTCTCTCTTAAGCGCTAAGAGACCTGCTGGTGATTATGCGCTATATAAATTCCAATTAACATAACATAACATGCTACAGCCAGTAGAAATGGAGGAAAGGTAAGTGGCACGCACAGGAACCAATGAGAAGTCAGGAAAGAGAGGAGGTGGGATGTAAGTCCCTTTTAAGTTTATATTAAAAACAATAGATTTCGCAAGCGCTGTGCAGGCGAAAACCTAAAAAGGAGTGAGGACTGAGTGAGAGAATCACAGGGAGAAACAAATGAGGTGGTTATAGATATAGAGAAACAGGTATACAGTGACATCAATTCAACATTCAGTGGGACTAAGTCTATGCCAGTTTCTTTTCCAATCAATCATATTGTATTTGAGCAGAGAACACCTTATGCCAGCAATTTTATGTCTGTATTGGCCTTTCTTGAGCCACCTTAAGTCTTCGAAGATCTTTCATGAGTTTGACTCCTAACTGGGCCAACTCAACCTCTTGTCCTGTGCAGGTTTATAAACTGACTACAATTAATTGAATAATAATAATGCCTGTAATATACAATCATTCGAAAGTTTAAAACGGTGGTACTAGCCGCTATTTAAAAGTCAAGTTATAATTTCAAGTTAGTATTGTGAAGGTTAGGGCTGGAATCACCCTGCTTCCTATGTCATGATACTGTAATGTAAAGGGCACTGTTAGGCTCATTTTGTAAAATATTCTCAGGTAGAGAGCCTCCTCTACCAGGACACTCCTGGAGGACATTAAGCCTGCCTACTCGTCCTCCACTCAGTGTAATCTGGGGCAAGGGTATTTACACCACTATGAAAGATCAGCAGTGTGAGAAAGTGAATTATTTCTTGGGTGGATGGTAGGCCACCACAAGTAATGAAGCCACTAACTTGTTAGATTCAGTCAAAGGTTTCAGTAATGTAATCCTGAGCTCAATCCCTGGTAGCTATGGCACAGAGCAGACAGGCTCAACTCAGAGAAAATGTGTAACGCATTTAGAAGTACCAAAACAGTTAAAAAGTCAAAAGCAAAAAACCCACATCAATTTGTAAAAATAGGGAAAAAATAATAAGCAAAATGACATGAAAATGACAAATATCCAATAACAGAAATCTGTGATATGAATTTTTAATGATCTAAGTGAAAATAGAGCCAAAAAGCGCAAAGCACCAATGGTAGTCAATGGACGTGATAGAGTGGGACCTAGGTGCGATTTGAGGCCAAGCACGATGGACAGCAGGTCAGATTCAACAAGCAGAAAGGCCCTACTAGGGCCTGGAAGCAGAGAAGATGAAAAAAAGGTTACTAGGTCCCAATCCGAAAATGGACTTTGTCGTCTTTCTGAGAAAAACCTCCCCTGTGAGAGACAAACCTGAAACTTGGACCGATGCTGTGGAACTGCCAGTTGGACACCTTCTGCAGTCAATCCCCTTGAATCTCTGGAGCAAAACATTTGAAAAAGTTTACAAACTTCTTTTGGTGCCCAAACAACCCGAGAAGTACACTTCCAAGAATCCCAGGACCTCAGTGGGAGCACTTAGAGACTCTCAGAGTGCCAGGCAGAAGGCCCCTGCAAAGTCCAGTCCAGGTCCAATTGCCACTGGTCAGCTGGAATCCTTTACAGGAATGTTCCCATCAACTTTTTTTTTAATGTTCCTAGCCCCACCTAAGGAATCAGTCCTATGATCCCAGGGGATCTTTCTGTCCTTGAATTTCAAGTGGAAGGGGATCCATCTCCTCAGGTCCTTCTCATAGATCACAAATGCCAAGTGCAGCAGGTTTGGTCTGTCTGGAATACTTTCACAAGTCAAGCAGTGTTCTGAGGAAGGCTGGGTGAAGGTTCAGCTTTGTAGGGTTCCCTAGCCTGTGGGTGTGTGACACCCAAAGACATTCATAGTTCCTCTCTGACCAATGGACTAAAGGCTCCAAAGCCCTGCCCTACCTACCTTTGCAGTAGTTTCTGTTTGCATTACTGCAAACAGGCCCAAAATGCAATGTGTCAGGGCAAATCTAAAAAGGGGTATTAGGCCACACCAACTTTGGACCTGAGGCTGGGGGTCTGAGTGGGGAGTGTACTATGGTAATCACCGTGTCCTCTCACATCTAACACTAAAATCCAGTTGAAGAGGCACTTTACCTACAGCAAATCCAGAGCAAATCCAGAGACATAAGTCTGGTATGGCAAAATCTGGGTCCTTCAGCAACCAGATAGGGGATACACAGGGACTGTCTTGGCATCCTGTTCTTTCCCTTTCAAGTATGCCCCTAAATATTACATGTGGCTCAACTGACCTGCTAAGCAGGATTTGACACTGTGATGTCAGCATGATGCCCGCAGCACCCACCTGGCATATTCTGTGGAGCTCAGAGGAGTCATCTCTGCCCATTCAGGTCAGCCTATTATTTGCTTCTGGAGGCCATTCACACCTCTTTTGCACCTATTCCATGGCTTGAGCACAGACAGCGAATTATGCTAAATGGTCTTCTCACAGTTCAGGCAGGTAAAGGGTAACTTTCTAAAAGTTACTTTCCCTTAATATTTATAAAAAATCTGCAATTATCATTGGATTTGTAATAACTATTAAAATAGTTGTTTAATTATTTTTTTAGCTTGTACCACTCCAGAGATAGCAGTAGTAGTAGTTTGATCTGTTTCTGTTTTTCTACATAGGACATCTAGACCTACCACAGTGAATTTAGTTTGTTGGCCCTTGTCATTGTAAGGACCTGGTAACAATAATGTTTCCACACGTCCCACTTTCTTGACCCTTTCTTAATGACTGCAAGGCTTTCATATTTAAAAGAGATGTTTCTACGTGCCAAAAAAGGTTATTAGGCGTCATTGCAGGTTTTACTGCAGCATTCAGGCTACTATGATAGGCCTAAACCCATGCACATTAAGTGCTGCTGTCCACAGGTGACATTCATCTTTCAATGTCATAGATGTATTTCCACACGTTATATTATGAAATTGTAAATAAGCCAATTTTGGAGTAGCCAATTTCAACTCTATGAGTAATCCAGCAGCTAATCTTTGCATGCCTATGCGATTCGATGTTTTGTAATAGCATTCATATGTATGCCCACTTGGGCGGGACAGCAATAGAGAATCAACGTGTGGAACCCAGGCGGGGATTTAGATAATTGTTATTGCCGTTTTGGGACCTTATGAGATTGCTTAGGTCTTATTACCATGGTACGAGAATTACGGGGTTATTGAAGCATTGATCTTCTGTAATTAGGAATAATGAATTTTTTCTTGTAAAGTTGGACAAAAACATAAATTAATAATATTGTAACATATTTATGTATTGCTACCAGGCATCTAATATTGAACCATGTATTAATTATGCGAACATATTGCCGAATTGACACTTCAAAATGGCCGCCAAATGTTATAATTCTGTCTTATACACAATATGGGTGCTCAGTCCTTTTTTGATGTTGGGTAATGGATGTAGATAAAATCACGCGTAAATTCAAATGCAAGTAATAGCGTGAGCAAGCCGCAAGCCGAAACGCGTCGTTTTTCTGCGATTAAACTTTTTTCAGCATACTTGGGTGTCCGAGTGCATTCTGCGGAGGAGCGGAGAACTGTTGGAAAAAAATTCGGGGCTTCCGGTAGCCCTAACGCGGATTGCCCGGGAGTCAGTCGGGCACAATCCTGTAACCGGAATTGGTGGAGTGGAAGTTATTAAAGGAGCCGTGACTGATTCCCCCGTACTGGCAAGCATCGTCGCAAGTTGTGGGTGATAGAGGAAATTCACCTGTAGTGCAATCTTGAATGTGCATGGAAATTGGGAGCGCATAACTACAACACGACGAGGTGCAGAAATCTCACTTGGAAGTGTAGATGGAGTGTTGGGAGCAGACTGGCTTCACTCCGGTGCGTACCGGGATTGCGGTTCACGCGGAGCGCATCCCGTGGGGCTCGGGCAAGTGTAAGTCCGGTCCGGATTTTCAGCAATCCGTCTTACTTCTCTACAAGTGCCAGGGGTGTGGGAGCCGGTGCAATAGAAGAAGGAGGCATCTTCAAACCGGCACTTGTATGCTGTTTGAATTGTCATAATCTTTGAGACAATGGCTGCAGCTTTGGATGCGAAGAGAAAGGAAACCGCAGATAAATTGTTTTTCACTCAAGTGGAGGCGAGTGGTAGTTCCCTGAACCACATGCCCAGCATTAATAATGAAATTAGAACACAAACCCTGTACAACCAATTAGAAAAATTGCACAAGAAAGAACTGTCGAAATGGTGGGAAGCAGAGTCACTCCAGAGATATATTGATGTAGGACGAGTGCCTCGGGGTCTGAGGATATTTACCATCCCGGCATTTGAAGACCCAGACCCCGAGATGTTAGAGGAGTGGTCCAACAACTCTGCAGCCTGCTCAACTACTATGATGCGCATTTTGGTAAAATATGCCTTCAAGGACAGAAGTAAACTGTTGGCCCAGATTGATGGTATCTTGAATGAATTGGGCCAACTAGTATCTAAGGAAGTGTTGGAGGAGCATATGAAACATCTAACTACTCGCATGGCTAAACTTGAGGAAGAAATAACAGCAAAAAAGCAACGCAAGTTCCTGCGAGATTTTAAAGATTACCAGGCGGGCCGTACTCTCACCTTTCATCGCAAATATGATCATTTGTTTGACAAAAGAACAGACAATGCTGTACTAACCACCTCGACGATATTAACAGTGGGAGAAGTGAGCGAAAGCGATGTCTCGGATGGGAGTCTTTCGGATGTTTCGACAACTGGTCTTAATCAGGAAATCAATCAAGACCCACAGAAAAGGAAGAGCAATTTTTTATTACAGTTCCAAATGTGGAACCAAGGCAGGACAGAGTTTTATCAGGAGCAGGGGGCACAAAGGGGAAGGGGACGAGGAGGAAGAGGAAGAGCAAGAGGAACAAACAAGCCAAAGAGAGGAGGAAAAAGCGATGACAAAATACCCGTGGGAATGGAGACAAGGGGCAGGAAGGCGAAAGCATGACTGTCATCAACCTTTCCCAGCGAACCCTTTCCACTCAGGAAATGGAGGTCCTCTCATTAGGTTTGTCCTTTTGTCCATCTATGAATTTGAACTATATACAGACTAGAATTGACCTTTTCTACTTTGCTAGAAAATTGAAGTTAAAAAAATGGTTTGAGACGCAACCCACTAGAAATGTGGTTCAAAGTGGGTTGAAGTTGCTCAGTGACTTAAACATCGATGACATAGAGGTTCTCCACACTTTATCTACTTTGGGAGGAGGGGATATGTCTAGAGAGGAAGCACTACAAAACTGTGAGATTGAATTAGGGATTAACCCGAGGAGTAATTTCAAACCCAAATCAAGATTTTTGCCTAATATCAGTTGCGAGGCTATTGAAGTTTTTGAGAAGGGAGATCTAAAGAAATTGAGATATAAGAAAATCCCAGCCAATAGTAAGAATCTCACCTTTGAGCAGATAAGATCAGTAGAGAATTTGAAGGGTGACAATGAGATTGTAATCTGCCAATCGGACAAGGGCGGGAATGTTGTGGTTCTAGACAAACAGACATATCTAGCAGAGGGTGTAAGACAACTGAGCGACATCACATGTTACAGCACCTCGAATACCACTGAGATCTGTCAGTCAAACAAGAGATTCGGAGAAATGCTGACTTAATGGAGAGAGAAGGGTTTACTTGAGTGGGAGGAGTATAACTATCTTAAATGTGCCCATCCGAGAATCCCTATTCTCTATTTACTTCCCAAACTACACAAAGATGCGATGAACCCTCCAGGGAGACCCATAGTCTCTTCAATGGGTTCTCTGCTGGAGAATACATCTCGGTTCATTGATCACTATTTAAGACCTTTTGTAGTAGCTCTTCCTGCCTATTTGAAAGATACCACACATTTCTTAACAATCATTGATGGTATACATTGGGATGACAAATATACTTTTGTCACCCTAGATGTGTATAGTCTTTACACCAGTATCGAACATGAACTGGGTATACAGGCTATCAGACATTTCCTTAAGACACGCTCCATCTCCTTATTACACCACTCAGAGATATTAGTAGAGATGAGTCAATTCTGTCTCACTAATAACTTTTTTATCTTTGATGATTCATTGTACAAACAGTCACAGGGCACAGCGATGGGCACCTGCTTCGCCCCCAGCTATACTAATCTTTTCATGGGCTGGTGGGAGGAGCAGGTGTCCACGCAAATGATGGAATTTGAGAACAACGTGGTCCTGTGGCTGCGATTCATTGATGATATTTTTCTGATCTGGAGTGGGGATGCTGAATCAGCAAGAGTCTTTGTGAGCAAACTCAATGTGAACGCCTGTAATCTTAAGTTCACTGAAAACATCAGCAATACATCTATTGAATTCTGGATGTTACTGTTGAGATTAGGGGAGGAACATTAGAGACCAGTCTGTTCCGTAAGAAAACAGCAGGAAACAACATTTTAAGTGCTATGAGCTCACACCCTCGCAATCTTATCGTCAGCATCCCCTATGGGGAACTACTACGTGCTAAACGGAATTGTAGCACAAATGCAGCTTATGAAAGTGAAAAAGCGGTTATGTGTAATCGTTTTAAGGAACGGGGATACAATAAAAAAAACTATTGGTGAAGCTTGTGACAGGGTAGAGAAAGTCACTAGAAATTAGTTATTGCATCCTAACAAACAAGATGAGGCAACAGAGACCGTGAGGTTTATAACCACCTTTTCAGGACAGGCACAGGATATTCGGAGGATATTCAACAAATATTGGCATGTGCTTTTAACTGATGATAATCTTAAAACACATCTCACCAGTAACCCACAGATTACCTTTAGAAAAAGTCGGTCATTGCGAGATGATTTGAGTCACAATCATGTCACAAACCTTGACAGAGATAGGGACAAAGGCCAACCAGGTTTCAGATGTTGCAGAAATTGCAAAGCGTGTAGTAAGAGTCATGATTGTGCCAAGCTAGCTATACCAAATTTGAATAGAGAATTCATGATTAGAAAACCACTGACGTGTAACTCTATGTATTGTGTGTATGTTTTAATATGTCCCTGCAACAAATGGTATGTGGGCAGCACAATACATCGTGCTAAGAAGAGGGTGCTAGACCACATTTGTGCTATCAGACACAACAACAGGCAGTACCCAGTAGCGCGCCACTTTCATAAGTTTCATTTTCAAAATGAGAAATTATTGGAAATGGTGGTAATTGATTCTGTTACGATGGGGGTCAGAGGTGGGAATCGTGAATTGTCACTGCGAAAATTGGAATCTAGGTATATTATTGATTTTGAGAGTATGGCACCTAATGGTTTAAATTCTAGTGAGGTACTCACGGTCCACTTGATTGAATGAATAGAATGGAATATGAAAGTAAATTTATGCAGTTTGTTGGCTTTTCAGTGATTTTAAATATTTTAATGTTGTAGGTTTGGGCACTTCGTCTTTCAACTTTGACGACAACAGAGCGAAATCATGGAGAATCTAATTAAGATGTTGCTGGGGGCAGCAGTGGTTAAGTTTTTGTATTGTAACAAATAATTCTGGAGTGGGTGTAACCGTAACAATTATGCATTGATGTGCAGTGAAAACTGTCAAATCTACAAGACATATATGCCAGCGTTCATGTGCCCACTTGGGCTAGACAACCAGTGCATGGATGGAATAGAGTAATCCAGCAGCTAATCTTTGCATGCCTATGCGATACGATGTTTTGTAATAGCATTCATATGTATGCCCACTTGTGGAACCCAGACGGGGATTTAGATAATTGTTATTGCAGTTTTGGGACCTTATGGGATTGCTTAGGTCTTATTACCATGGTACGAGAATTACGGGGTTATTGAAGCATTGATCTTCTGTAATTAGGAATAATGAATTTTTTCTTGTAAAGTTGGACAAAAACATAAATTAATAATATTGTAACATATTTATGTACTGCTACCAGGCATCTAATATTGAACCATGTATTAATTATACGAACATATTGCCGAATTGACACTTCAAAATGGCCGCCAAATGTTGTAATTCTGTCTTATACACAATATGGGTGCTCAGTCCTTTTTTAGGTCTCGCCTACGCAGCGCGCATGCGCTGCATAGGAGGACCTTTAGCCGTCGCTCTGGTCATTTTCAAGCACACACTCGTGCTTGTGGCGGCATCCACCTTGCGGGAGCGAGCAGGGGCGCGCCACAAGCACGAGTGCAGTGCTTGAAAATGAGCAGACTGCGCGCGCGCGCACGCAGCACTCCCGGGCTCTCTCTCTCTCTCGCTCTCTCTCTCTCGCTCTCTCTCTCTCTCTCGCTCTCTCTTTCTCTCTCTCGCTCTCTCTCTCCCCCCCTCACTAGCTCTCTCTCTCTCTCCCCCTCTCTCGCTCTCTCTCTCCCCCTCTTTCTCTTTCTCACTCTTTCCCTCTCTCTCTCCCTCCCACCCCCTGCTGGCAACTGTACGTTCATGCTGCCGCTGCTGGTTAATCAGACGTCGCTGGTTGCCCTCAGAGTTCACATCTCTTGGTGAGTGTTGTACAAGGTTTCTGCTTTAATTCTGTTATGCATATTGTTGCCTTTGTTGTCTATTAGAGCGCATGCCCTGTTCTTCCAGGACTTCATGGCTTTGGTAATAGACACGAGCAATAGCAATGTATCACCAGGCACTGGGTTGCCTCAGGCCAAGATCTGTTGAACCAGACATCTTTGATGCTCACAAGTGGAGGGCAGGATGAGCCTGCTGGGGGTCACAAGAATGCCTCTTAAGAGCGGTCAGTGCTTCTACTGGCTTTTGGTACCTTGTTGTCAGGGGTAAGCGACAAGTGCACTCACTGGCACCCATAACCCTGGCCTCTGGAGAGATGTAGAACATTGAAAAATGCATCGTGGTTTGCAGGAGGGTTCTTAGTATCCTCAGAATTATTGAGTATTTTGAGGTATTAATAACCCGTCCCACGCTTCCCAAAGAAACTGGTGTCAATGATTTATTTATGGCCAATGTACGTCTTGCAGTTGCAGTACCACTCTTTACCCATCTTGTTCTCTGGGGCGTAACGATTATTAGTGAAGCGTCAGGTGCAGTGGCACCAAGTCCCATGGACTTGAGGGGGCCTCTACACTCCAAATAACAGTCTATTTGTCTGCCTAACCCGGAAGCAGTGGGTGCATGTTGTTCCCTTGGATTAGACCCTGTGTTGCATAAAACTACTTTATCGGAATCCGTTTTACATTTCTAACCGAAGAAACAAAAAACTACCAAAGTGCCAAACTGCAAGAAAACTCAAAATGAACAAGCATTGGCATAGCCAATAGGTCTCGCCTTAGGGACCTTATAAGTGTTTAGTTATCCAGCACAATATCCTTGGTGCAACAACATCAAGTGTTGCATGGCTAAACACTTATAAGGTCCCAAAGGCGAGACCTATTGGCTATGCCAATGCTTGTTGATGTTGGGTAATGGATGTAGATAAAATCACGTGTAAATTCAAATGCAAGTAATAGCGTGAGCAAGGCGCAAGCCGAAATGCGTCGTTTTTCTGCGATTAAACTTTTTTCAGCATACTTGGGTGTCCGAGTGCTTTCTGCGGAGGAGCGGAGAACTGTTGGAAAAAAATTCGGGGCTTCCGGTAGCCCTAACTCGGACAGCCCGGGAGTCAGTCGGGCACAATCCTGTAACCGGAATTGGTGGAGTGGAAGTTATTAAAGGAGCCGTGACTGATTCCCCCGTACTGGCAAGCATCGTCGCAAGTTGTGGGTGATAGAGGAAATTCACCCGTGGTGCAATCTTGAATGTGCATGGAAATTGGGAGCGCATAACTACAACACGACGAGGTGCAGAAATCTCACTTGGAAGTGTAGATGGAGCTTTGGGAGCAGACTGGCTTCACTCCGGTGCGTACCGGGATTGCGGTTCACGCGGAGCGCATCCCGTGGGGCTCGGGCAAGTGTAAGTCCGGTCCGGATTTTCAGCAATCCGTCTTACTTCTCTACAAGTGCCAGGGGGTGTGTGAGCCGGTGCAATAGAAGAAGGAGGCATCTTCAAACCGGCACTTGTATGCTGTTTGAATTGTCATAATCTTTGAGACAATGGCTGCAGCTTTCGATGCGAAGAGAAAGGAAACCACAGATAAATTGTTTTTCACTCAAGTGGGGGCAAGTGGTAGTTCCCTGAACCACATGCCCAGCATTAATAACGAAATTAGAACACAAACCCTGTACAATTAAAAAACCTAACCAATTAGAAAAATTGCACAAGAAAGAACTGTCGAAATGGTGGGAAGCAGAGTCACTCCAGAGATATATTGATGTAGGACGAGTGCCTCGGGGTCTGAGGATATCTACCATCCCGACATTTGAAGACCCAGACCCCGAGATGTTAGAGAAGTGGTCCAACAACTCTGCAGCCTGCTCAACTACTATGATGTGCATTTTGGTAAAATATGCCCTCAAGGACAGAAGTAAACTTTTGGCCCAGATTGATGGTATCTTGAATGAATATGGCCAACTAGTATCTAAGGAAGTGTTGGAGGAGCATATGAAACATCTAACTACTCGCATGGCTAAACTTGAGGAAGAAATAATAGCAAAAAAGCAACGCAAGTTCCTGTGAGATTTTAAAGATTACCAGGCGGGCCGCACTCTCACTTTTCATCGCAAATATGATCATTTGTTTGACAAAAGAACAGACAATGCTGTACTAACCACCTGGACGATATTAACAGTGGGAGAAGTGAGCGAAAGCGATGTCTCGGATGGGAGTCTTTCGGATGTTTCGACAACTGGTCTTAATCAGGAAATCAATCAAGATCCACAGAAAAGGAAGAGCAATTTTTTATTACAGTTCCAAATGTTGAACCAAGGCAGGACAGAGTTTTATCAGGAGCAGGGGGCACAAAGGGGAAGGGGATGAGGAGGAAGAGGAAGAGCAAGAGGAACAAACAAGCCAAAGAGAGGAGGAAAAAGCAACGACAAAATGCACGTGGGAATGGAGACAAGGGGCAGGAAGGCGAAAGCATGACTGTCATCAACCTTTCCCAGCGAACCCTTTCCACTCAGGAAATGGAGGTCCTCTCATTAGGTTTGTCCTTTTGTCCATCTATGAATTTGAACTATATACAGACTAGAATTGACCTTTTCTACTTTGCTAGAAAATTGAAGTTAAAAAAATGGTTTGAGACGCAACCCACTAGAAATGTGGTTCAAAGTGGGTGGAAGTTGCTCAGTGACTTAAACATCGATGACATAGAGGTTCTCCACACTTTATCTACTTTGGGAGGAGGGGATATGTCTAGAGAGGAAGCACTACAAAACTGTGAGATTGAATTAGGGATTAACCCGGGGAGTAATATCAAACCCAAATCAAGATTTTTGCCTAATATCAGTTGCAAGGCTATTAAAGTTTTTGAGAAGGGAGTTCTTAAAGATCTAAAGAAATTGAGATATAAGAAAATCCCAGCCAATAGTAAGAATCTCACCTTTGAGCAGATAAGATCAGTAGAGAATTTGAAGGGTGACAATGAGATTGTAATCTGCCAATCGGACAAGGGCGGGAATGTTGTGGTTCTAGACAAACAGAAGTATCTAGCAGAGGGTGTAAGACAACTGAGCGACATCACATGTTACAGCACCTCGAATACCACTGAGATCTGTCAGTCAAACAAGAGATTCGGAGAAATGCTGACGGAATGGAGAGAGAAGGGTTTACTTGAGTGGGAGGAGTATAACTATCTTAAATGTGCCCATCCGAGAATCCCTATTCTCTATTTACTCCCCAAACTACACAAAGATGCGATGAACCCTCCAGGGAGACCCATAGTCTCTTCAATGGTTTCTCTGCTGGAGAATACATCTCGGTTCATTGATCACTATTTAAGACCTTTTGTAGTAGCTCTTCCTGCCTATTTGAAAGATACCACACATTTCTTAACAATCATTGATGGTATACATTGGGATGACAAATATACTCTTGTCACCCTAGATGTGTGTAGTCTTTACACCAGTATCCAACATGAACTGGGTATACAGGCTGTCAGACATTTCCTTAAGACACGCTCCATCTCCTTATTACACCACTCAGAGATGTTAGTAGAGATGCTTCAATTCTGTCTCACTAATAACTTTTTTATCTTTGATGATTCATTGTACAGACAGTCACAGGGCACAGCGATGGGCACCTGCTTCGCCCCCAGCTATGCTAATCTTTTCATGGGCTGGTGGGAGGAGCAGGTGTCCACGCAAATGATGGAATTTGAGAACAACGTGGTCCTGTGGCTGCGATTCATCGATGATATTTTTCTGATCTGGAGTGGGGATGCTGAATCAGCAAGAGTCTTTGTGAGCAAACTCAATGTGAACGCCTGTAATCTTAAGTTCACTGAAAACATCAGCAATACATCTATTGAATTTCTGGATGTTACTGTTGAGATAAGGGGAGGAACATTAGAGACCAGTCTGTTCTGTAAGAAAACAGCATTTTAAGTGCTATGAGCTCACACCCTCGCAATCTTATTGTCAGCATCCCCTATGGGGAACTACTACGTGCTAATCGGAATTGTAGCACAAATGCAGCTTATGAAAGTGAAAAAGTGGTTATGTGTAATCGTTTTAAGGAACGGGGATACAATAAAAAAACTTTTGGTGAAGCTTGTGACAGGGTAGAGAAAGTCATTAGAAATTAGTTATTGCATCCTAACAAACAAGATGAGGGAACAGAGACTGTGAGGTTTATAACCACCTTTTCAGGACAGGCACAGGATATTCGGAGGATATTCAACAAATATTGGCATGTGCTTTTAACTGATGATAATCTTAAAACACATCTCACCAGTAACCCACAGATTACCTTTAGAAAAAGTCGGTCACTGCGAGATGATTTGAGTCACAATCATGTCACAAACCTTGACAGAGATAGGGACAAAGGCCAACCAGGTTTCAGATGTTGCAGAAATTGCAAAGCGTGTAGTAAGAGTCATGATTGTGCCAAGCTAGCTATACCAAATTTGAATAGAGAATTCATGATTAGAAAACCACTGACGTGTAACTCTATGTATTGTGTGTATGTTTTAATATGTCCCTGCAACAAATGGTATGTCGGCAGCACAATACATCGTGCTAAGAAGAGGGTGCTAGAGCACATTCGTGCTATCAGACACAACAACAGGCAGTACCCAGTAGCGCGCCACTTCCATGAGTTTCATTTTCAAAATGTGAAATTATTGGAAATGGTCGTAATTGATTCTGTTACGATGGGGGTCAGAGGTGGGAATCGTGAATTGTCACTGCGAAAATTGGAATCTAGGTATATTATTGATTTTGAGAGTATGGCACCTAATGGTTTAAATTCTAGTGAGGAACTCGCGGTCCACTTGATTGAATGAATAGAATGGAATATGAAAGTAAATTTATGCGTTTTTTTGGCTTTTCAGTGATTTTAAATATTTTTATGTTGTAAGTTTGGGCTCTTCGTCTTTCAACTTTGACGACAACAGAGCGAGATCATGAAGAATCTAATTAAGATGTTGCTGGGGGCAGCAGTGGTTAAGTTTTTGTATTGTAACAAATAATTCTGGAGTGGGTGTAACCGTAACAATTATGCATTGATGTGCAGTGAAAACTGTCAAATCTACAAGACATATATGCCAGCGTTCATGTGCCCACTTGGGCTAGACAACCAGTGCATGGATGGAATAGAGTAATCCAGCAGCTAATCTTTGCATGCCTATGCGATACGATGTTTTGTAATAGCATTCATATGTATGCCCACTTGGGCGGGACAGCAATAGAGAATCAACGTGTGGAACCCAGACGGGGATTTAGATAATTGTTATTGCCGTTTTGGGACCTTATGGGATTGCTTAGGTCTTATTACCATGGTACAAGCATTACGGGGTTATTGAAGCATTGATCTTCTGTAATTAGGAATAATGAATTTTTTCTTGTAAAGTTGGACAAAAACATAAATTAATAATATTGTAACATATTTATGTACTGCTACCAGGCATCTAATATTGAACCATGTATTAATTATACGAACATATTGCCGAATTGACACTTCAAAATGGCCGCCAAATGTTGTAATTCTGTCTTATACACAATATGGGTGCTCAGTCCTTTTTTGATGTTGGGAAATGGATGTAGATAAAATCACACGTAAATTCAAATGTAAGTAATAGCGTGAGCAAGGCGCAAGCCGAAACGCGTCGTTTTTCTGCGATTAAACTTTTTTCAGCATACTTGGGTGTCCGAGTGCTTTCTGCGGAGGAGCGGAGAACTGTTGGGAAAAAAATATATATATATATATTTGGGCTTTAAAAAATCACCAGCACTGCAAGCTACCACATCCAACTTGCTCCTCCTCCGCCCCGAGAACATTTCCCTGTCATTGCTGGGGGGCCATGCCCCCAAACTATACAATCCTGGCTACGGCCCTGCTGTAACCCCAAGTCAGAGGTATTACATGCTGCCCAACCCTGTTCGCAGCTAGAGACTAAAAGACTTTGGGCCCAATTCCAATCCCGTTAGGAAAGCCCTCCGAGCAACTCGGTTCCGGAGAACTTTCCAAGCGAATCGCGCTCCGGGAGTCCATGCGACCGATTCTGATGCATCCTTATAGTGACGGACTCGGTTCGCTCGGACTCCCATTGAACTCTATGGGAGCCTGTGTACCGAAAGCGTGCACAGGCTCCCATTGCAAAATGGGGTGGGTGAGGAAAAGCGTGCACCTGTGGCGGGCACCCCATGGTGCCCGACACACTGTGCATGCTTGGATCGGGGGGCCCCATGGGCACCCCCCCTGTGGCCGATTCGGAGGGCCCCGGGTGAAGGGGGGGCCTGCTATGGCCCCCCAAAGTCCAATTCCCAAATCCTTTCGTCTCGCCAAAACCGAGTTAGTATGACTGTCAGAATCGGGCAACAGACTCATTCGTTCGGAAGCCTGCCCCATTGCATGGCACGATTCGGCTCCGAACGAGTCGGACTGACAGAATCAGGTTCGCAAACGATTCGGTCGGCGCGGACGAGATCTTCGCCTCGTACTTGGTCGTTTGGAACGGGGGACGATTCGGTCGGAAACATAGGCTCCGAATCGGATTTGCTCGTTCCAGAACCGTCTGGAGGCCTTCCTAACGGGATCGGATTGGGCCATTTGTGTGCACTATGGAGTAAATTGGACAGTCTTGAATGAACGGTTGCTGGGATGTGTTGTTCCACCGGGCTCTGCATAATACCATGCTGACCCCCAAGCAAACTGACTACCGGGCATGGCGAGAAGGCTATATAAAATAGATGTGGACCTCAGGTGGTCCAGTCCCAACCGCACTACAAAGGGTGTGATAGAGCGCGATAGTGCTCTTTCATTTGTAAGGGTGCATTATAATCATGAGTAGTTCGCACCTACACATATAATCCTTTGTCGTGTTAACATTTGGTTATTAGAATGCGTAATGTAATAACGTGTAAAGTGAAGTGATATATTTTCGTGCCAAGGGGATAAAGTAACATTGTAATGGTGATCTACATGATGAAGCCTTAATGTTTTGATTTTACTATTGACTAACGAGAAATTAATTTGCTGTTATGTAACGCATTGATTTAAAACGAGCACAGTAATAGTGTTCATTTAAACATGTGTTTAATGAAATCTCATGTCGCTTCTTATGTTAGCTGAATATGTAGGCCTCATGTGTATTTTTCCCTGGCTCTCTAGGGGAGTTTTCTAAATAATTCATGTGTATGCAGAGTCTTCTCTTTTTCACGTTTCTGTTGCAGGTGGAGAAATTCATCTTTGTTAGTTAGAATGACGCTTTTGTTTTAGAAGTTAGGCTTAGGGAGGAGAGGATACATTTGTACAAGCGGTACTGATAATGTGGGACGGTGTTCATTCTCACTGAAGAAGGCCTGGGAATCAAGGTCATCGAGCAAGAGCATGGGAGCATCGCTACCACATGGAAAGTTACCTATGAGGTGTCCAGTTGGATGGGACAATCGCGTGATGTGACGATGGGTGTGTCCTATGATTTGGTGTTGGGGTTAGGGACAGAGTCCGGGAGTGACTTCGGCCTGTACTGGAGAGGGGAGAGCATCTTAGAATGAGCTCTGTAGCTTTATGCTATTTGACCCATTCAACGTGAGTGTACTTCTTAGGAAGTCATCAAGCACTGACACCTTTTCTTGTGCTTGACTGGGGAATGCTAAGAAGGGATGTCACATTAGTGGTAGTGTAGGGACAGACTAATGCTTTTTACTTACGAACCTCCAATGAAGAGAACTCTTGATGTTGGCGCAGTAATCTTTTGCGTTATCTTGTGCGTGTTACACCATCTAAACTTTGCCCGTAGGTTTGGCTTTGTATTAGTGCCCATGTATTTTTACACCCTCGTCTTGAGGTATTTGTATGTTCAACTTTTCTTCGCTGTGAAATAAACCCACTAATCCTTGATTCAGAGTCTGTATTCCTTTAGCAACATGGGCAACAGGAATGGTAATGTATAATTGGTTAACAGTTGTTCTCCCCTCCACACTTTAAAGCAGGCACCAACGAGCCATCGACCAGCCGCTCCAGAGTAAGTCTAGAACGTGGAACCCGGCTCCTTCTGGTGCGTGTTATTTATTTCTTGTGGCCCCCAGCCCGCACTTCTGGGATTACAAACCCGCTCTGGCCATTGCAAGGTGGGATTTTATTTGTAACCCCATGTCTTGTACTTGTATGAACTATACAAAACAAAAGGTATTGGCTTTGTCGAATCGTATTTCTAATTAAAGTACTGGTCGCGTTTGGAGTGGACAGGGAACCATTTTAAGTAAACGTTGTGAATCCTCAAGTTTTACATTGCTTTAGATTTAGAGAATTTCTAATATTTTGTTTTCCAACAGCGGTATGCACTGTTATGCTATGTACGTTTCAATTCACAAATAAATACGCGACTTAAGTTTGAACTCGCAGAGCTCAGCTCGCAAAGTATTATTTCACACACAAAGAAGGTTAGTTAACACGTTCTTTAAAAAAAACGTGAGGGGAGGTGGGAGACAAATTGGCCTAAAATCGTAAAATAGTTGTAAAAGACACAGTAACCCATTTAGAAAACCGCAAAAGCTTCGCAACGAGAGTCCTCTGTCTCCTCCCAGCGGGCGCATGCGTACTGACATCGAGGGGGGAGACGCACTGATTGGTTATGGCATGCGCATTGGCGACGATGGCAGAGCTGCACTGACAGCCGCCACCGGTCGCCCGTCGCAGCTGGGGGTCCCGTGCGGTTTTGAAGTCCAGCGAAGGGGGCCAAAGACGCTTCACCTCCTCATCCCCGCCCGAGTGTGGTGCCTCTGTGCGGGTAGGTGTAGCCTTGCGCCCAGAAGACGCTGCCCGGAGAGCAGACAGATCTAGGTAGCTGTCGGGCTGGTAGACAGCCGGCTGGTTTCTGCCCAGTCGCTGCCTCCCACTTCGCAAAACCCAGCGTAGCGCGGTGGGCACAGCAGTGCGAACAGAAGAGACCGGTATACACGAGAATGATGAGAGGGTTGCCTGCTAGGCCCAGTGACCCACTTTTCGTTGCCGGCAGCCGGGGAGGGCGAGGAAGTAGTAGAGCACTGCAGCGCCCTGTGCCCCGAGGGAACTGTTCTGTCTGGCTCCTGATGGCGACTCAGTCTCCTCCAGTGTTCACCTGTTGTGATTTTCAGTAGACTGTGTACATTCTTTTCCGAAGTAGTCAAAATTCGCTCTGTGGGTCTGTCGTACTTTGTATCTCATTCTAAGCGTGCACAATGCGTTAGCCTTATTCTAAAAAGGTTAGGTGTTCCTGAAAATGTCTTGCACTATGTTTTTCACAACCTGTTTACTGAAATATTTGCTGAAATAGTGAGTAACGCGTATATGTTTACATGGTGGTGTAATTACTTGCCATGTAAGCGCAACAGGTAGTTCAGTTGTTTGGGTATGCGCCCTCAAGTGAATATTTATTTACCTACAATTTGGTACTATTAACAAGGCAAACGCGCATACATGATTCGTGGGCGTTATTGCCCTGCTCTGCACGTTTTCATACTCTTTATTTTCGGATGAACTGCAAAATATGTCTCCAGCATCAACATGGTTTTATCAAAAGTAGTACATGGCAGCTTGTTTTAATTTCAGTGAGAGTTGTTACATGCACATTTTATAGCGCATATGCGTTCTCCCTCTCTTCTCATGTAGTACTTTTGGATCTAGAAGGTACTAACATACATTCTAATTTGCAGGACATTGCTTTCTATTCTCCTTTCTCCATAAGATCCATCTCATATTCTGAGTGACCCGTGGCTTTCGTTCAGGTAAATTCTAGTGCGTTGCGTTTTGATCACTGGGGGAATAGTGCTACTCACACTTGAGGGAAAACACTTGACAACACTCGTGTATCAAAAGTGGCACATCTCTGTGGTGCAATCACTTACCCTATATTTTAGAGGGAACAATCTTCACTGGTCTCGTCGGGGAGGGGGGGGCATTGGGGAGTGTGGGGGGGAATCCACCCTGTAGTCACACAATTGGGAGGAAGAGCCTGTGGTGTCGTGGGCCCTAGGCCCACATGCTGAGGAATAATGGTACATGGACACAGAGTTAGGGTACTGACAATTGGCCCAGGGCACGTGCGCCAGGCCCCTTTTATTGACAGGGTCACCTGACTGGTGACGCCTGTGGTGGGTGGGTGAATAGTGTGGGTTACATCCTCGGTGGAACACTAGAACGTATCCAGCCGGATACTACATCCCTCCCAAACTTTAATGAAAAAAAACAAACAACAGTCCAACCTGGAACAAAACAAATAAACAACTATAGCACCAAATGAGTCTCTTCAGGCCGTCAGCCAGGCAGCGCTGGAGCTTCGGACCGCACGGTCAGGATGCCTTCATCTGCCTTGGCGATGTTCTTTAGATCGGCCTGGACTCGCGGTGTTGATGCCTATGTATAGAGTTTCAGTGCTGGTGCATCTGGAGCTGAGGTGGAATCCACTCTGGAGGATCTCTCAGGCGCTCAGCCTTCGGTGGATGACAGGACCTGCAGCTGTTGGAGACGATCTCTGTAAGTGAGGCCTTCCTTTGGGGGTGGCATGCTCGATGGCCTTCCTTACTCCTGACTGCTGAGCGACGTCCGAATTGCCTCTCTCGCCCGGACTCCTCTCTCACTGGGGCCTCTTGGAGGGCTTTCCTGCTGGCTGCCATGGGACCGTGTGGGGCTTCGTGTGAGCCGCGCGAAGGTGTCGCTGGGGAACTGCCAACGGACTCACAGCCAAGTCGCTCATGTAGCCTCCGGTGGTGGTGGTGTCTCCGTCTGGGCGTCCTCGCCGTCCGGACTCTGGTTCTGCGCCTTCCTCTGACGATCTTGTGGGTGACCAGTCATCAACTGTGACCTCCATGCTTCCCGCGCCTGACGTGGAGCTGCGGCCGACGCATCTCTCCTACTCGGACTCCCTTCACACGTGAACTCCGTCGAGACCCTTGTCCCCTGGACTGCCACGTGACCGCGTGGGCTGTGCGGGCCTTTGCGTAGACCGTGCTTAGGGGTCGCTGCAGAACTCCCAACAGGGCCACGGCCAAGTCTTGTGTAGTCCACAAGGGTGGATCTTCCAATGGCCGGGTGTGCTCGACTTCGGCAGGCTGTAGGTTGACGGAGGTGCACAGAAGGTTCCTGGGTGATTCGCCTCGTTGAACTCCGGTTGTCTGGAGCGTGTGGATTCACTCGGGTGGTGCGATGCTCCTGGGTGATGATGCACCTGGATGGTGATAACAGAATGGTGGTTTTCTTCAGGAGGCAAATAGGCGGCGATCTTCTGTCGGGGTGACCTTAGGGAGTGAGGAGGACTTGAGGGACTTCATGGCACCGCTCCGTTGTCTTCAGGCAGGTGCACTGCGAGGTGTGGTGCTATCGATACCAAGCAGCCGGTGACAGGTGAGAGGACGGTCGAACTGCGAAGCGTGGGGCCAGGACGCAGATCGCGCTTGCTAGCGGCTTACGGTAGGTCCTCCCGCGAAGCTGTCGCCAGTGACGTCTCTGCACCCCGGTGGCTGGCTTGTGCTGATGAACACCTTCCTCAGTGCTGGTGCGAGTCCTTTGTCCTGTCGCTCTTCGTTCCATCTTGCGCGCCTGTGGTGGTTGTCTGCCCTGTGGCGTCGTGCCACCATTCCCTGTGGTGTCGTGCCACCGTTCTTTCCTCCTTTGCGGAGTGGCGTTGTGCCACGCTCTTCTCCTTCCTCCGACCAGGCTTTCACGTGGATGTGGCACCCTGCCACCTGTCATGTTTGCTCCACATGGACATCTCATTGGTCGCGTCGTTCTTGTGACGGTCTTTCCATTTCTTTGGCGGGCCTGTAGCAGGCCTGTCCTGTCAGTAGGACTTGCCTGTGCTACTTGGGGACTTCCATTGGCACCATCCCCTCCTCAGGGATTTTGCGGTGTCCCTCTTCTCTTCGCTCGAGGGCTTCTTGTTTGTGCCCCGAGGTTGCGCCGTCGTGGCGCCTGCTTCTTCCTTTCTTTCCGGTGTGCTTGTCCAGACTGGTCACTTAGTGTGACGTGCTCCTTGCTTGCTGTGCGACGTGACGCCCGGTCACGTGTCGCCATGTTGTCGGAGCGCTTGTTGCTGTGGCGGCCTGCACATGGAGTGTGCGACTCCTCTCTTGCCTGTCTTGGGTCACCGCCGACTCCGTTTTGAGGCAGTGCGAGGGAGGACACTCTGTGTTGTCTTCGGCCCACTGCGGGGCTTCGCTGGTGCAGTAGAGATGTAGCAGTTCTCAATGCTGCATTCAGCAGTGCTTCTTTGCGGAGATGTCTCTATCTCCTGGGCGTTCGTCCGTGCGTCAGGTTCACTGGCGCTGCACACCTGACGTAGTGCGCTCCGTCTCCTTCTGGGATGCATTCTTCTGGCACGTGGTGTGCCTGGGGTGTAGTTTGCGGTGATACCTGTACACCGGGAGGAGCAAATGACGCGATCTCTGCTCCGGTGGTGGCGTTGGGCAGCCACGTGCGGTGCGTGCTCTGCACCAGTCCTTTCTTGTGCTGTCGATGGGGACAGCTCCCTTGAGACGTTGCCGTCTGTTCCGCTTGCTTGCGTCTTGTGGCAGCGTGAAATCTACAGTAGCCCTCCTACTGCGGTGAGTGTCGCCGTCTGGCTCGATCGGCCGGTCTGTGTCTTGGACTTCTTGGCAACGTCCTTGGGTGCTCTGTGCTTAGCACGGAATGTGGTGGGGAAGCTGTAAGTGTCTTGTGGCTTCTTGTGGGGTTACTGGTTTCTCCCCCTTCCTGGCAGCAACTGATGGGCAGCAAAACATGGGACGCAGTCCTTACGTGGCCAGTTCCTCTTTTGCTGTGTTTCGCAGAGGTGGCAAGCAGTGCTCTTGCCTTACAGTTACAGAGTTCAGGGATGTAGAATTGCTGAGGCACTCCTACACATGTACCTTGTCATGCTGGGTACTGCAGGCGCTGGTGTTTCCAGTTGGCCTACGCTTGCCATGAGTGACTGTTAGGATGGGTCTGTTGCATGCTGATTGAGTCCATGCAGTGCTTTCTTTTGTGCTGGGGTCGTGTTTATCCTGCTGGCTGGTGGCCTGTGGAGTGGGGCCCTTGCAGGGATTGACTGTCTTTTGCTGTAGTATGGGAAATGGGAACCCCGTGTTGATCAGTTTGTGCTGGGATAAAGTTAGCTGCACCATATACTTGTGTGTGCCTTGGTTGGCTGGCTGCAGTAACGCCGGTGGCCACTAGATGGCAGTGCAGCGCTTCTGTTTGCAGGTCCCGGCAGTCTTTCCTGATCTGCGGGCCCTGCACCTCGTACATGCGGAGAGGAGAGCCTACCCTCGCTGCTGCAGGTGTTCTGTGGCGGTAGGTGGGGGCACTGTGAGCTATTTCTTGACCATGCTGGGCGGCAGGGTGGCTTGTCTGCCATCCGCTGTTCACCCGGTCGATGCCACTGGGTGTTGCTGCTTTTCAATGTCAGTGTTATGTTCCCCACGCTGGTGCTGCGAGGACAGAAGCAAGGAGGGGCAGCACTTGGAGCGGTGCGGCTGTGTCCCTCTTCTTGTCAGCTGCGTTCTCACTCGGTGGGATGCCTCTCGCCCAGCCACAAAACTTCCCTGCGTCGGCGGCCCGTACTCCTGAGCCTGGTGAGTGACAAGGGGGTGTTGCAGGGTTGGCGTAAGGCAGCGAAGGCAGCTTGTTTGCTGTACTCGGTCCGGTGCTCTGACAGCACAGTCCTTCGAGCAAGGGGTGCTTCAGTCACTTGTACCAGTGCCGTGGCAGCCTCCCAGACTGCGGGCCTCTGGAGACGCCAATGCTGGTATTTCAACTATGGGCCGCGCGGTGCCGCTGAGGCTGCGGCCCTATGCGGGGACTGGAGATCCCGGTGCGCTGCGTTGGCCAGGTACCGTCTCAGTCCTTTCCTCACCTCCCGGGGGCAGTGGTTCCTCCGGTGCTGGTGCGGCCAATTGTTTCATGTTGACCCCGGTCGGGGCTTCCGCCGCGAGTCAATGCGGATCGGTTTTCCCACACTGCCAGCGGTGTCAACTGGAGGAGGCTCGCTCTACTCTCGTCGCAGGCTCTTGGACTGCCGTATGGTGTGCACAGTTTTCAACCACACGCGCGCTGCAGAGCCAAATGCGGCCTCGCGGGGAGCAGGGTCACACGGCGGAACATTCCTCACCGGGCTGCCGTACCTCTCCAAGCTGGTCGACGTCTCTCTTTGGTAAGGTGAGAGGGAATGGGGCGGGGGCATTCGCAGCGGCTCTGCTTTGACCCTCACCCTGAAAGTTGCTGGCGGCCTTCTCTCACTGATTTTGGCAGCCGGCCTTCAGGGGTGTGTGAGCCGGAGAGGCTGCGGTGCGCAAAGTCGGTCGCCTATCTTCTCTAGTCCTGACTCTGGTACACGCGACTCTCCATGGAGCCGAAGGTATGGAGGTGCCGCATACTCTGCCACCTTTACTCCCTACGAGGAACGGCGGAACGGCTTTCAGCAGGCACGCGGGGTCAGACCCGCCTCGTCGCCATTGTGGTGTCGTGGGCCCTAGGCCCACATGCTGAGGAATAATGGTACATGGACACAGAGTTAGGGTACTGACAATTGGCCCAGGGCACGTGCGCCCGGCCCCTTTTATTGACAGGGTCACCTGACTGGTGACGCCTGTGGTGGGTGGGTGAATAGTGTGGGTTACATCCTCGGTGGAACACTAGAACGTATCCAGCCGGATACTACAGAGCCCATTTACTTTATTCAGGGGGGCATGATTTCGTTCCCTGGTCGTGAGTACTTGTTTGGAGTCCGAGAGTTTCTGGGTACAAAGACATATTGAAGGATTACCTAAAGACCTACTGTCAAATGTATGGCTTAATTAATTCTAGCCAATTACGGATGATAACCACATGGTTCCACAGGGGCCACTATATTGACTGGATCATGGGTACTCGCAAACATTTGCCCAGAGGCCACAAAGCACGGTCTGTGATGTGTCCGAGGGCCGCACTAATGCCAGCAGGGTGGCAGTAGGGGGTCTGGGTTGGCCAGGGATTGTGTAAAGAGGTCTAATTAATTTTAATTAAACGGGAAAGCATTTATTTTGCAGGTTAATAAAGGCTTACCTTTTTATTTAACTTTTTTTCTGCATGTTAGTGTTCAGCAGCTAAACAGTAGCCCGTGCTGCTTGCTGTTCACCAGGGGGCTGCATGTAAAGGTCAAGAGGGCCGCAAGCGGCCCCCGGGCCGTACTTTGAGTATCACTGGACTGGATAAACCATGTATTCCTAAAAAACTGTTTCTTAATGCACAACAGTGTATCAATGTGTATGTTACCAGAAGAGGACACTTTATACGTTGCTCAATGTATTGGTGGCAGTTGGTATTTTACACACATATCTCACATGTTCTATCATTCTGTGGACCATGATCGACACCAACCACCAGGTGGGCCGTGTTCTAACCGGAGCACTGTCAACCCACTACCATACACATAGTCTTCATACACATACTCCCAAATGAGTCAACAATCCATGTAATGCATGCATCTTACTTCGTCAAGGAGAAGAGCCCTCTCAATAAGCTAATGTGGCCAGGTCGAGCTCTTTTAACAGGACGGACCAGCAGGCCATAAAAATAAATTGCCCTGATAAAATCTGACTCAATAGTGAGTGAGCAGTAGATTTTTTGAGGCCTGATATTGTGTTGAAAAAGGAACATTTAAATAAAAAAGTAAAACAAATTGAAAGAATATGTGACCTTTCATTTGTAAATGAGAAGTCACAATTTGCACAAACTTTACCTTGGAGTCTATAGTTTTATTTGATGACCCAGAAACCGCCACCTACTACTACTTTAATTTAAACAGCTGGACTCTTTAAAATACAGTCCTCAAGTATTTTACTTGTAAAAAAACGTAGCTAAGGGCAAGAGCATAAAACATGTTTCCAGACTCCCCGGCACAATGTATAGATACAAGATGTTTCTGTAATTTTCTGTCATTAAATACTGCCTCTCCTTAAATTGAAGTAATTTAATGCGTGATGGTCTAAAACGCAAAAATCATGCTTCACAATAATCCAGAATCCCAATACAGTTCACTTTTATTAGTTTGTGTCCATCCAATAGTCGGAGTATTTTAGAGAAGCACAACTTTCTTATCGAGTACCAGCCAGTTCTCTCTATCTCTTTTTTTAAAATCAAATTACAAGCATATCCTGCAGACTAACAGCAAATTTGTTTAGTTTACTTACATTTTTAGGTTTCGCCTGCACAGCTCTTGCGCTGTGATTGAGAAATCTATTGTTTTTTATTTTTTTATTTTTAAAGTTTTTTTTATTGAAAACAAATTAACACATAAAATAACACATTACAGACAATGTCAGGAATCATGCTGCAGTCAACAATCATTAACTGTAAGGCCATACTCCCCGTCGGGGTGGACAGTGTCCCGGGACATCGGTTGGGCAGCCATTACTCAATGTCTATAAGAGGCGGGGCTCTTGGAGGTTCATAGATATCCCCCCTGTAGGTGTTCCATTTCTGCCATATTTGCGACCACTTTCCAGGGCAGCCTCGCGACATATAAACAGTCTTCTCTGTGAACATACAATGGTCCATGTCATTTTCCCAAAGCCTCAGGGACGGTTTTTCTTGTGCTCCCCACAGTTTTGCAATATTGCGTTTGGCGACCATCATACCCAGTGACACCCATACCTTATCCTTAACGTGTAAGTCTGTTGGGCCCCAGATATTTAAGAGACAAAGTTTAATATTGCAATCAGTGGTTACTCCCATGACTCTGTCATACAGTTCGTGACCCTTTCCCAGTAGTTCTGGATAGATGGACACTCCCAGAGTGAATGTATAAATGTCCCTTCCAGCCCACAGCCCTTGATGCAAACTGTATCCTCCCTATAGCCCATCTTCTTCAGTGTAGGTCCCGAATAGTATATCCTATCTAATATTTTGAGTTGAACCAGCCTCAGTCTGGATGAGACTGCTGTCTCTTTGGGGGATGCGAGCGCTTCTAGCCATTCTTCATCCTCCAGCCCCGCTACGTCATGTTCCCAGTGGGCTCGGAGGCGGAGAAGATTGTCAGGGGAATTGTTTATTAGTTTTTTATATATCAGGGAGATTGTTTTCTCCGAAAGGTGGCCGTCAAGTAATCTGTCCTCCAGTGGCGAGGACACTGGCGGGTTGTCTCCCCTGGGTATCACTGCTTGTAGCGTGTGTTTGACCTGAAGATATCTATAGTGTTCTGAGGCAGCTAGGTCATATTCACCTCTCAACTGGTCAAAGGAAAGTACTTTCCCATCTCTCCACAGGTCCCCTACTGAAGATAGACCAATTAGGTCCCATCTATCAAACCCTTTAGTGACTCTCAGGTTCCCCAACCAGGCGGAGTCCCAGAGTGGGGTAGCCAGTGTAATTTTGTCCTTCCATCCTAGGCTCAATGTGGCGTCCCTCCATATCTTGACCGAGTGGTTGGTGGGTCCAGTTAGTTTTAGTCTAGAAGGATTAGCATACAACGCTCCCCTGTAATTCCCTCCGGGTAAAAGCCATCTATCCATATTAAAGCCGGGATCTGTCTGCGGTCCGTATGTACAATGATTGATAGCAGTGAGATGAGCTGCCCAATAGTATCGTCTAATATCGGGGAGCGCGATACCTCCATCGTACCACCCCCTTGTTAGATTGGCTAAAGATATCCGTGGAGGTTTGCCCTCCCAGAGGAGCTCCCTCAACACTGAATGAATCAATTGATTGAAAGTATTCTTGGGTTACCGGAAGCGAGGCATTTTGGAGCGCGTAAAGAAAACGAGGAAGCGACATCATTTTAAACAATGCCGCCTTCCCTAATAGAGATAGAGGGAGCGATTTCCAATGTGTGACGTCACTTCTTAGGCGCTGTAGCGGGGGAAGGAGATTCTGATCGTATGAAAGTGCCAGATCTTTCGAAACATGGATACCGAGATATTTAAAACTGGTGGGGGTGAGTGTTATGGTCACCAGCAGGCTGGACTACGGAAACGCCCTCTACGCAGGAACGACGGCTAAGCTCCTGAGACGGCTGCAACGCATCCAGAACGCCTCTGCACGTCTTATCCTCGACATCCCCCGACGCAGCCACATCACACCCCACCTGAGAGACCTGCACTGGCTCCCTGTCAACAAGAGGATAACCTTCAAGCTCCTCACCCACGCACACAAAGCACTCCACAACTCCGGACCAGCCTACCTCAACAGACGACTCAGCTTCTACACCCCCACCCGCCAGCTCCGCTCGACCAGCCTCGCTCTCGCCACAGTCCCCCGCATCCGGAAAACGACCGCCGGCGGCAGATCCTTCTCCCACCTCGCCGCCAAGACCTGGAACACCCTCCCCACCAACCTCCGACAGACCCAAGACCTACTGGCCTTCAGAAGACTCCTCAAGACCTGGCTCTTCGATCAGTAGCAGCACCACCCCCCTCTTCCCCCAGCGCCTTGAGACCCTCGCGGATATGTAGTGCGCTTTATAAGTGACATGATTGATTGATTGATTGATTAAAGCCCATGGGCAAGGTTGGGACTGCCCCGCTCAAGACATAGAGGACCGATTTAGACCAATTAATGGTGTAGCCAGAGAAGTCCCCAAAGACCAGGAAGATGTGGAGCACTCGATTTAAAGAGGCTGCCGGGGAACCTAATAAAGTAAAATATCATCTGCATAGAGTGATATGCGGTCCTCTCAATCCGGTGACCATCTCAACCCTCTAATTATCGGGTCCTTTCTAATCCACATCGCCAAAGGTTCCAAAATGAGAGCATAGATTAATGGGGAGAGGGGGCAGCCATCGCGTGTGCCCCTGCCCAGCTCAAACGGAGAGGACATCCGATTATTGACCACTATCCGAGCCATGGGGGCGGCATATAGGAGACGTATCCATCTCAGGAAACCCGGGCCGAAGCCTAGTTTTTGCAAGACTGCCAGCATATACGACCATTCGATCGTATCAAAGGCCATGGCTGCATCCAGTGAGACCACCACCGCAACTTCCTGAATAGTGTCAGCCCTTGCAAGGACTCCATGAAGTCTCCGCAAATTAAGAGAGGTATTCCTAGCTGGCATAAAGCCAGATTGGTCGGGATGGACCAGGTTGGTAATCAGCGTAAGAAGATGGGTAGCAAGGACCTTAGCCAGAATCTTGGCCTCGGCGTTTAGAAGCGATATCAGCCTGTAGGACGAACACAGGTGGTTCGGTTTTCCTTGTTTGTGGATAACCACTATATTGGCCAGTCTCTGATCTAACGGGAGCAGCCCATCGTCTCTACAGTATTGGAACATTCGAACTAGAAATGGCGTGATTTCATTTGCTGTCAACTTGTATAGTTCGACCGGCAAGCCATTCGGACCGGAGGCTTTCCCCCCCCCATGCAGGTCATGGATAGCTTTTTCTACCTCCCAAACTTCCAGTTCTCTGTCAAGGTCAGTTCGTTCCTCATCGGAAAGCCTAGGGAGGGGGATGTCGCGGAGCATGGACAGTGCCTCGGGTTCAGTGTACTTCGTATGGAAAATGTATATTTTCTTGAAATAGTCGGCGAACTCGTTAGCGATGACCTGTGGGTCAGAGGTCAGGCCACCAATTTTCGTGGCCAGTTCAACCACTATATGACTCGCCTGCTCTCCTCGGTCGAGCCACGCGAGCAGCTTTCCCGCTTTGTCGCCCATCTCATAGATCCTACACTGTGTAGCCCTATTTTGTGCCAATGCCGCGTCCCTCGCTATCGCCCGAAATTCGTTTTGCTTGAGTAACCATTCATGTCTTTTCTCTTCTGAGTCGGTCTCCTGAAGACTATTTTCTATAGCTAAGATATCCATTTCCAGCCGGTCAAGATCCTCACGCTTTTCTCTCTTGGAGGTGGCAATTTGGGAGATGGCAGTTCCGCGTATAACCGTTTTATAGGCCTCCCACAGCACCACTGCCGAATCTACTGAATGCTCATTCTCATGAAAGTAATGCTCTGTGTCGCTAATAATGCTTTTGCCTATCTTGGGGACCTTCAGATACCAGGGGTTTATTGGGGCTGTTTTCCCTACCCGCTGTTCCCCCTCTTCAATCCGAGCCCACAAAGGTGCATGGTCCGAGATACCGCGGGCTAAGTGTGTGGTTTCTCTAACATGACCTAGCTGATCCGCTGGTGTAATTATGTAGTCTATCCGCAACTGAGTTTTATGGGCCCCAGAGTAGAACGTATATTGTCTCTCAGCGGGATGAGACGCCCGCCAGGTATCAACAAGGCCGAGAAATCTATTGTTTATAATATAAACTTAAAAGGAACTTACCTCCGTCCTCCTCTCTTTCCTGGCTTCTCTTTGGTTACTAGGCGTGCCACTTACCTTTCTTCCATTTCTATTGGCTGTAGCATATTTTTCTACATTAACCAATGCTTTTGCCTTGTCTGCTTCTCTTATCAGTTTCCCGCCGCCGAAATACTGTTAACATCCGCTTTGGTGGAACTATATTTCCATGAAGTTTTGCCTTTTACTCTTGCAGCATATTTATATAACAATTTATCACCGGGAGAGATTAAGTGATTTGCATAGAATCACAGTATGTGGGGGAGCGCCACCGAGACTCAAACCCGGATCCCCAGCTCTCGAGTCAGCAGCTCTGGCTGCTGCGCCACATCCTCCCCACTCCGTGTTATCTGTCAAGGAGCTCTTTCCTTCTCCCGGATGATGATTGATGAAAACCGCTCTTTATTCATTGCAGAGGTGAAACCGATACATTACCAGTGCTTGTTACAATTGGACTTGTGCACCACAAGTAGAGGCTGTTCACTTTAACCACATGCAGCATCAACTGAGATAGGTTTTGCTTCTTTGACCGCTATTCTGGCAACAGTCACTTCTAATTGTTTAAGGTTATATTCTTATCAGACAGCACTTTTTATATGTGGCATTAAGTTGGAGAAAAGATTATTCCATACATGAGTGCTGGTCATGTCAAGTAGGGTGAGATTTGCAATAAATGAAAAGCAGCAGTTTCAATATGTGTGTAAATAAGTTGATTGAAAGAATTCCAATATTGCGCAACATGGAGGTATTGCGTACAACTAGCTAGCTAAATATTGTATGTACTGACCCGTTTCTAGGCTTGCATTAATGTATAGAAGAAATTGTCCCACTCTACATAACAACAAAACATATGATCAAACCTACAGCAAATGAAGTGGAGAGAGAGAAAACATTCCATCAACTATAATCTTGTATTTCATTAGATATTAGATCTATTAGATGTTTTGTATTCTTTTCAGTTATTTCAAAAACACTTTAGATTGGAAAGAGGAGACAATTATGATAGGTCTGTCAGGCATGTTGGTAAAATCATATGCTTCAGGTTCTACCACATCCCAGAAGGGACTGTTTTCAGCGTTTTTTTAAAAGGCTAAAATTGTGGTGCATTACAAGTTTGGAGTTTTAAGATGTGGATGAGAGAGGCCACAGTCTTTATTTGAGTTGTAACTCAGCGCTTGCTAAGTCCAACAATCTGATCCACATAGGTAAATTAGTATCTTTGAGGAATCCACGGCGCTGCCTTATAGCTAGGGGTGGGCAGAGTTGGCGTAGCGCCACTACGCGGAGTTCCACGGAGTTATGGAAAAATATCTGTGGAACAGGAGCCCACGTCCTGCGGCCAGCCGAGGGTCCGTGTGCCCGGGACGGGGGTCCCTTGTGCCCGGGCAGGCTCCCAGATCTCCCCGGCCTGGCTGGGTTGAGAAGCAGGGACCGGGCCCGGGGCCTGGGTTTCGGGCATAGCCTGGGGTGTGGGAGCCCCCGTCCTGCAGCCTGCCAAGGGTCCGTCTGCCCGGGACAAGGGTCCCTGGTGCAGAGCCCCCGAGCCCTCCAAAGGGCAAGCGGGAGCCCTCCAGTGAAGGCTCGGGCGGGCAGATTGGCGTCCTTCGGGCCCGGCCATCTGGTCGTGGCTTTCCCCTCGGCCATCTGGTCATGCGCAATGCTTTCCAATGGGGTGACCAGATGGCCGGGCTGCCCTGGAAGTCCCGATGAGGGCTTGTTTGCCTCCCCGATCCCAGCAAGGGCTCCAGGAGGTAGGGCGCCCCCCGTGCCCTGGGTCCCCTCCGTCACTCGGTGCGCACGGGTTACCAGAAAGAAGGGTAGCTTTCCTCCGGATTACTAGGGGCAGGGTATGCCGGAACCACCCCCCGGGCTGGCGGTTCTCAGCCGGGGACCAGATGGGCTAGGCCCGGACAACACCTCCCCACTGCCTGGGGCTCCCTCCTCTGGCCCGCCGTGCGGCAAAGTGCCCGGGACGGGCTCCATCGGTCCTGGCCAGTCCTCCCCTGAGCGTCCGGGCCCGAGAGCTCTGGCCGGGTGCTCCCACCCCAGGCTCCGTCCCACGCCCTGGGCCCGGGCGGGCCTTCCCCAGCTTAGTTGGGTTCAGGAGCATAGGCCCGGGGCCCTTGGTGGCCCAACGCAGGCCCGTGGAGGCCTCTCCCGCGCGGCCTGGCCCGGGACCGCCGGGCGGGCCCAGGGATGGGTTAAGCTCTGCCATGGGCCCGGGTCAGAGGTCCGCCGGGGACCCCCATTCTCAGCCCCGGGCCTGAGGCCCAGCTGGGGTCTCCGAGCCCCCCCGGGACTCAGAGCCCCCGAGCACTGCATGGGCAGGCGGGAGCCCTCCGGAGAAGGCTCGGGGCGGGCAGATGGGCATCCTTTGGTCCCGGCCATCTGATTGCGCCTTTTCCCCTTGGCCATCTGGTTGCACGCAATGCTTTCCAATGGGGCGACCAGATGGCCGGGCCGGCCTGGAAGTCCCGATGAGGGCTCGTCCGCCTCCCCGATCCCAGCCAGGGCTCCAGGAGGTCAGGCGCCTCCGCGCCCTGGTTCCCCTCCGTCACTCGGTGCGCACGGGTTACCAGAAAGAGGGGTAGCTTTCCTCCGGATTACTAGGGGCAGGGTATACCGGAACCCCTCTCGGGCTGGCGGTTCTCAGCCAGGGACCAGATGGGCTAGGCCTGGACTACACCTCCCCACCGTCCGGGGCTCCCTCCTCCGGCCCGCGGCGTGGCAAAGTGCCCGGGACGGGCTCCATCGGTCCTGGGCAGTCCTCCCCCGGGAGTCCGGGCCCGAGAGATCCTGCGGGCTCCCCGTGCCTGAGGCCCAGCTGGGTTCTCTGACCCCCGGGACGCGGAGCCCCCGAGTCCTGCAAGGGCAGGCGGGACCCCTCCCGCGAAGGCTCGGGGCGGGCAGAAGGGCGTCCTCGGGCCCGGCCATCTGGTCGCGCCTTTCCCCTCGGCCATCTGGTCGCGCGCAATGCTTTCCAATGGGGCGACCAGATGGCCGGGCTGCCCTGGAAGTCCCGATGAGGGCTCATTTGCCTCCCCGATCCCAGCCAGGGCTCCAGGAGGTCGGGCGCGTCCGCGCCGAGGGTCCCCTAAGTCTCGCGGTGCGCACGGGTTACCAAAAAGAGGGGTAGCTTTCCTCCGGATTACTAGGGGCGGGGTATGCCGGAACCCCTCTCGGGCTGGCGGTTCTCAGCCGGGGACCAGATGGGTTATGCCCGGACAACACCTCCCCACCGTCCGTGGCTCCCTCCTCCGGCCCGCGGCGTGGCAAAGTGCCCGGGACGGGCTCCATCGGTCCTGGGCAGTCCTCCCCCAGGCGTCCGGGACCGAGAGCTCCTGCGGGCCTCCCCGTGCCTGAGGCCCAGCCGGGTCTCCAAAGCCCCTGGGAAGCAGAGCCCCCGAGCCCTCGAAAGGGCAGGTGGGAGCCCTCACACGAAGGCTCGGGGCGGGCAGATGGGCGTCCTTCGTGCCCGGCCATCTGGTCGCGCCTTTCCCCTCAGCCATCTGGTCGCGCGCAATGCTTTCCAATGGGGCGACCAGATGGCCGGGCTGCCCTGGAACTCCCGATGAGGGCTCATTTGCCTCCCCGATCCCAGCCAGGGCTCCAGGAGGTCGGGCGCGTACACGCCTAGGGTCCCCTAAGTCTCGCGGTGCGCACAGGTTACCAGAAAGAGGGGTAGCTTTCCTCTGGATTACTAGGGGCAGGGTATGCCGGAACCCCTCTCGGGCTGGTGGTTCTCAGCCGGGGACCTGATGGGCTATGCCCGGACAACACCTCCCCACCGTACGGGGCTCCCTCCTCCGGCCTGCGTCGTGGCAAAGTGCCCGGGACGGGCTCCATCGGTCCTGGGCAGTCCTCCACCGGGCGTCCAGGCCCGAGAGCTTCTGCGGGCCTCCCCGTTCCTGAGGCCCAGCCGGTGTTTCCAAAACCCCCGGGAAGCAGAGCCCCCGAGCCCTCTAAAGGGCAGGTGGGAGCCCTGCCGCGAAGGCTCGGGGCGGGCAGATGGGCATCCTTCGGTCCCGGCCATCTGATCGCGCCTTTTCCCCTTGGCCATCTGGTCGCGCGCAATGCTTTCCAATGGGGCGACCAGATGGCCGGGCTGCCCTGGAAGTCCCGATGAGGGCTCATTTGCCTCCCCGATCCCAGCCAGGGCTCGAGGAGGTCGGGCGCGTCCACGCCTAGGGTTCCCTAAGTCTCGCGGTGCGCACAGGTTACCAGAAAGGGGGGTACCCTTCCTCCGGATTACTAGGGACAAGGGTACTCCGGAACCCCTCTCGGCCTAGCGGTCCTCAGTCCACAGCCGGACGGGCTAGGACCCCCCCCTGCACTCCGGCCTCCCCAGGTCGGGGTGCCGCGGGCCTGGGGAGGCTGCCCCTGTGCCTCTGGGCCTGGGAGCCCCGGCTGGGTCCAGGGGCCCCACCGGGCCCCGGGTCGGGTGCTCCAGCCCTGGGCCCCGTCCTCCGGCCTGCCGCTCTGCCAAAGGCCCGAGACGGGGTTCTGTCGTGCCCGTGGAGCCTCCACCTGCTTGGCTTGGTTCAGGACCTCCAGGGGCCCCGGAGAGGGCGGCCTCCCCACCCCGTGCGCCGTCCTCGGTCCTGCCGTGTGGCAGGGTGCCCGGGACGGGGTCCAGCGGGCCCGGGGAGGTTTCCCCTGCGCCTCTGGGCCCGGGAGCCCCGGCTGGGTCCAGGGGCCCCGCCGGGCTCCGGGTCGGGTGCTCCAGCCCTGGGCCCCGTCCTCCGGCCTGTCGCTCTGCCAAAGGCCCGAGACGGGGTTCCGTCGTGCCCGAGGAGCCTCCCCCTGCTTGGCTGGGTTCAGGAAGCTCCGGCCGGGGCCCCTGAGGGCCCCGGGGAGGGCGGCCTCCCACCCCGGGCTCCGTCCTCGGTCCTGGTGCGTGGCAGGGTGCCCGGGACGGGGTCCAGCGGGCCCGGGGAGGTTTCCCCTGCGCCTCTGGGCCCGGGAGCCCCGGATGGGTGCAGGGGCCCCGCCGAGCCCCGGGTCGGGTGCTCCAGCCCTGGGCCCCGTCCCCCGGCCTGCTGCTCTGCCAAAGGCCCGAGACGGGGTTCCGTCGTGCCTGGGGAGCCTCCCCCTGCTTGGCTGGGTTCAGGAAGCTCCGGCCGGGGCCCCTGAGGGCCTCCCACCCCGGGCTCCGTCCTCGGTCCTGCTGCGTGGCAGGGTGCCCGGGACGGGGTCCTGTGGGCCCGGGTAGACATTTCCTGCGCCTCTGGGCCCAAGAGCCCCGGCTGGGTCCAGGGGCCCCGCCGGGCCCCGGGTCGGGTGCTCCAGCCCTGGGCCCCGGCCTGCTGCTCTGCCAAAGGCCCGAGACGGGGTTCCGTCGTGCCCGGGGAGCCTCCCCCTGCTTGGCTGGGTTCAGGAGCTCCGGCCGGGACCCCTGAGGGCTTCGGGGAGGGCAGCCTCCCCACCCCGGGCTCTGTCCTCGGTCCTGCTGCGTGGCAGGGTGTCTGGGCTCGGGAGCCCCGGCTGGGTCCAGGGGCCCCACCGGGCCCCGGGTCGGGTGCTCCAGCCCTGGGCCCCGTCCCCCGGCCTGCCGCTCCGCCAAGGGCCCGGGACGGGGGTCCGTCGGTCCCGTGCAGGCCTCCCCTGCTTCGCCTGCTTGTCAAGGTGTCCCCGGGTCGGAGGGCCCATCGGCTCCCCCTCGCAGCCCCCATGGCTGAGGCCCAGCTGGGGCCCCTGGCCTCCAGCCCCCCATGCCCCGGCGCCCGCTCACTCTTTCGTTAGGGCACAGAGCGACCAGATGGCCTCCCTTTTGAGCCCGGCCATCTGGTCGCGCCTTTCCGCTCGGCCATCTGGTCGCACCTATCCCTTCGGCCATCTGGCCGCACGTAATGCTTTCTTATGGGGCGACCAGATGGCCGGGCTTCCCTGGAAGTCCCGATGAGGGCTCATTTGCCTCTTCGATCCCAGCGAGGGCTCCAGGAGGTCAGGCACATTCGCGCCTTGGGTCCCCTCTGTCACCTTGTGTGCACGGATTACAAGAAAGGGGGGTAATTTTCCTCCGGATTACTAGGGAGAGGGTCAGTCAGACCTCCGTGAGGTCCGGCTATTCTGAGACCGGGGAAGGCAGAGCCCGAGCCTGCCCGCCGGGGCCCCCAGGGGCCCGGGTCCGCACCTGCCTCTCAGGCCCTTCCTGATGGTCCTTTCCTCCGAGCCTGCTCACCCCGGGAGCAGGCAGGGACGCGAAGCCGGCATCCCCCGCGCGGGGGAGGCCCTGGCCATACTCCGATCAATTGGGCACTCTTGGTCCGTTTAGGGATGGACTGCTTGGCCAGCCTCGGCTGTTGTTTCAAGCAAAGACCTTCCACCCTGCATGGACCGTCCAACTCGAGGGCCTGCCGCCTGGCGGGAGGCCCTTCACCCTACCAAGCAGAGAGAAGGCCGAGTGGCCCCGGCAGCTCGTGCCCCCCAGTGGTCTGACCCGAGCGGAAGGGGTCGGGTGGCGCCAGGCCCTCAGATGCTGCTGCCCGGCAGGTCCGTAGGCCCTGTGTGCCACGCCGTCACCCCTCTCCGCCCAGCGCATTTCCACAGCAGCTCGGAACGACCGTTCCGAGGGGTGCCGCCGCCGCCAGGCTCCGGCACCCCTGTGTCTCGCTCAGGCTGCGCCTCGGCCTGCCTCTCCCTTCCGGGGGAGACGGCTGGGCCTGCCGGTGCCCATGCGACCGCACCTCTCCACCGAGCCCTCCCGCCCAGGCGTGTGGGCTCCTTCCCCTAGCAGGCTCCCAAGAGGGAGGGGTGTGCGAAGGTTGCCGGTCGGGGAGATGGGCATGCGGCTCCCGAACCCACCCCGTCAGCAGGTGCGGCTACCTGGTTGATCCTGCCAGTAGCATATGCTTGTCTCAAAGATTAAGCCGTGCACGTGTAAGTACACACGGCCGGTACAGTAAAACTGCGAATGGCTCATTAAAACAGTTATGGTTCCTTTGATCGCTCCATCTGTTACTTGGATAACTGTGGTAATTCTAGAGCTAATACATGCCGACGAGCGCCGACATCCCGGGATGCGTGCATTTATCAGACCAAGACCATTCCGGGCTCGCCCGGCCCCTTTGGTGACTCTAGATAACCTTGGGCCGATCGCACGTCCCCGTGACGATGCATTCGGATGTCTGCCCTATCAACTTTCGATGGTACTTTCTGTGCCTACCATGGTGACCACGGGTAACTGGGAATCAGGGTTCGATTCCGGAGAGGGAGCCTGAGAAACGGCTACCACATCCAAGGAAGGCAGCAGGCGCGCAAATTACCTACTCCCGACTCGGGGAGGTAGTGACGAAAAATAACAATACAGGACTCTTTCGAGGCCCTGTAATTAGAATGAGTACACTTTAAATCCTTTAACGAGGATCCATTGGAGGGCAAGTCTGGTGCCAGCAGCCACGGTAATTCCAGCTCCAATAGCGTATATTAAAGTTGCTGCAGTTAAAAAGCTCGTAGTTGGATCTTGGGATCGAGCTGGCGGTACGCCGTGAGGTGAGCTACCGCCTGTCCCAGCCCCTGCCTCTCGGCGCCCCCTTGATGCTCTTGACTGAGTGTCCTGGGGGCCCGAAGCGTTTACTTTGAAAAAATTAGAGTGTTCAAAGGAGGCCGGTTGCCTGAATACTTCAGCTAGGAATAATGGAATAGGACTCCGGTTCTATTTTGTTGGTTTTCGGAACTGGGGCCAGGATTAAGAGGGACGGCCGGGGCATTCGTATTGTGCCGCTAGAGGTGTAAATAGGCAGTGACTCTACAGGACAATAACGTAGTGTAGACCGATAGCTGGAGTACCCGAAGCTATGGTATGTGTGACAACTATCAGTCCGTAAGTCGTTAGCTCCTGAGAGGTTATTCATCTGGTGAGTGTGTAGTGGCTCAGCATAACTGTGACATAGTGCAATCCAAAAACAAAAACAAACTGACGCAGTGTAAACGAATTGTAAAAATACCCCCCCTCCCAGACCACGATACATAGGACAATTATCCTCTAGTGAGCGAGTAGTGGCCCCGTATAGCAATAATCCAGTGCAAACATACATCAGAAACACCCCAACCACCCCCCACCAACCCCCCCCCCCAATACCTCAAAACAGCTGAAGTATCTGTCACGGCAGAGGTGACGTGGGCCCCAACGGGAGCCCCCGGCCCGCCCCCGCCAATGGTTCCCCTGAAATCTGCCCATAATCCACGGGCAGTCCCCCGGACTATTGAAAGTCCAGGAAGGGTACTAGCCCCTTCTCTCACTTCGTCGGTCTAGACAAATAGTCTCAAAGGTTCCCCCGCCGAGGAGATCTTGATGTGATTATGAAGCAGAGTTCCCGGGCCGGGACGCTGAGGCTGATCTGCTGGGATCACTGCGAGACACAGAGCGGCGTCTGGATCTCGATCTCCTAGTCCCCTTAGATTTAGCCCTGGGTGGCTTACGAACTATCTCGCTGGACGAAGAATCCGATTCCCCCTGGGCAATGTATGTGGTCGGACCTTTACTGTTTCATCCGTCCAGGTAAATACATCTTCTGGTGACTCGAAGAACAATGTACGAGACTGGTATACCACTCGTAGTCTGGCGGGATACAGGAGAGCATACGGAAGCTTCAGCTCTCGGAGGCGGGCCTTGGCTGCCTGGAATGACTGCCGTTTCTGCTGGAACGACTTGATACTTCTTTAGTATTTTTTCCATGTTTACACAATCTTTTGTATTTATTTCAAACGATGGTGGGGCTAGTCATCTTGATAAAGGTTTAGCCGAAACGCTTTGGAACTGACATCCCACTGCTCAGTAGAAGAACTGGTATTTAACACCACCACCCTGGAGTGCCCATTTCTTTGGTCCCTCGTGTCCGAAGTATGCCGTGGCGAGAGATATATATATATATATATATATATATACCAGGTGCGCAACTAGACCCGAATTTCGGGGGGGGTGGCTAACACTCCCAGCCCATTTCCTCCTTTTCCATGAATTCCCTCAGTACCACTCACCTACAATGCACCTCATCTCTCTATAGCACCCTTCTGACAAACATTTCGTTTTTTTATAGCACTACTCCTAGTACACTCGCACTCATTTCTGTGATCTGCATGGTACATCTTCTTTGTAGCAGGCACATTAATCCTCTGCACTGTGTGGGTGGCAGGAGTGCACATGTGAGTGCACAGTGAGCGATGCGACAGTGTGAGAGTAGGGTAAGAGGGGTGACTGCAGGGTGAGTGAGGTGACCATATGGTGCGGATGTAAGTGCAGAGTGGGATGAATGAATGCATGGTTAGTGATGGGCTTGTTTGAGTGAGATTGCAGATTGAGCAGTGAGGGGGACAGGTGGGTGAACTGTTAATTGAGTGCAGGTGAGTAGTATGTTCGTGTGACTACAGGGTGAACAGCGCAAGTGCATTGTGAGTGCAGAGTGATCGCTGTGAGTGCAGGTTGAGCGGGTGAATGGTGTGAGTGCATGGTGATCAGTGTGAGTGCATTGTAATCGCTGTGAGTGCAGGGTGAGGGTGAAAGTGAAGGGCGCGAATGAGGAGCGAGTTGTCTGAATGCAGGGTGCATTCCCAGACACTTGAAGTAACTCAGCATGCTATTGACGGCAGCATAGAGTTTCAGATATAAGTTAAACTATTGCTATTATCCAGGGATTTAAGTGGGATGAAAAAACTGGGGAGTGTAGGAACCTGGGTTTCTGTTGCAGTAACCCCCCACTTTTTGCTAGATTTCTAATGCACTTTGACCTGCCAATCAGGTTCCCAGGTGCCAATCAGGTTTCCCGGGCCTGTGTTGTTTCGCAAAACTGTACCTTTGTACCCCCCCAATTGGCGCCTCTCTGGCCACATGTAATTCCCTTGTAAAAGGTACCATGGGTACTGTTAGAATTGGGATTTCTGGTTGGCTAGGGCATGCGCCTAAGCCAGGCAGAAACCACCACTCTAGTCAGGGCAAGGGAGTTACACGCCGAAGATAACCCCTGCTCACCCCCTTGGTAGCTTGGCACGAGCAGTCAGGCTTATCCCGGAGGCAATGTGTAAAGCGTTTGCGCAACACACACACACAGCAGCAACACACTAGGCACACTACAAAAGAAACTCCACACAAGGTTATATAAAAAATAGCCTTTGTATTATCCAAAACACATTAGAATCATAATCACACATATACACTGTGCCAACTGGCACCAGGTAATAATTTACAGGGGATTATATACATGACGGGGCCAATCGGGCCACTGTCAGAACCATCACAAAGCACAAGTAGCAAATGTAAAACACAACCAGTAACTACTGGCAGAATACTGTACTTAGCATTAGCAACATAAACGCATTATGTCTGCATAACATTAGGCATAAAACACATTATGCACAAACCTCATAAGCATAAACACATTATGCAATCTCTGTAGGCATAAACACATTATGCATAAACATCATATTAGGTCCTTGCGCTCTACCAACACTGACCCCTGGCCAACTGGCCTTCTGTGGGGCTCAAATGCCCTTTGTTCTCCAAAGTCAGGGCTCTAACTGGGGTGAGGGTGCTATCCACCCTGGTCTCTCTAGAGACCCAAACAATGCCCCTCACGTTGCAGCTGCCTGCAACCTCGCGGTGCAGCTAGGAAGACGGAAAAGTGCCTTGGGAGCCCCTCCTTCCCGGGGCTCCTCTCTCTCTCAGAAATGCCCCCTTTATCAAATGAGGCCTCCAAACTGGCACACAAGGAATCACCCCGCCGTTGCAGCTGCCCGCAACCTCGCGGTGCAGCTGAGGAAAGCACTGGCACCAATCGTGCTCGGGGAGCACCAACAAATGCTCCCGCTACAGCCCCACTCACCGGGACTCTTCTTCGGGCGGCCGGCACGGACCTGAAGGGGGCCTCGTTGCAGAACACGGCGGCAGCGGGACGCGGAGCGAAGTCTCTGTCGGTATCGTCCCCTCCGCCGGTCCTTCCTCGCAGCAGTCTCTGGCCATACGCGGGACTTCCACCGGCACGGGAGCCCCGCCCACGATCAGGCAGCCGGTCTGCCTGACTTCCCTTTGTGGCGCCTGCTCCAGCTACATCAAGGCTCCGCCCACGTCCCGGCGGTCCGCCTGACTTCTGACTCGGGCCGCGGCGGTGCACCACACGAGCCCACGCTAGCGGCTCATGTCGGGGGTTCACAGCAGCGGGGTAGGCTCCCGCCCACGTTTCTGCAGACACCACAATGCGGGGTAGGCTCCCGCTTCTCCTGGGAGCAAGGGGGGGGATCCCCACGCCGGGATTCCCTCAGGGCACATCGTAGCCCAGCGATGCAGGGCTGAAGTGCTCCTCTCGTCCCCTCTTCCTGGCAAGGCTGGAGTCCCTCTCCTCGGGGGATTCCAGCAATCAAGATGTAGGGCTCACGAGGCGCTAGAGTCAGGAATTTTAAAGTTCTAGGGCAAAAGGCTGGGCCCCGGCAGGCCAGCTCACAGGGCCCTCCAGCAGGGAGGCAGTCCCTCGTGGCGGTTCCTCCTGGGGCCCAGCAGCAGCAAGTCCCAAAGCACAAGGAAGCACACCCACATGGGGTCACAGCCCCAATATTTATACAGCATTTCTTCTTTGTTCTGCCCTGGCACAGGGCTTGGGAGAACCAGTCTCAACTGGTTCTGGGGGGTATTGGAGCACTCTGTTTACCGTGCTCCTCTTCCCCTTTGTCAGGTGGGGGCTCGGTCATCAGACACACCACAGGGGGCGGAGCCAGCATTCACCCAGGCAGGCACAGACCTATTCAGGGTCAGGGGACTACTCCTCCCACTACTCCAAATGCAGATCTCCTATTCAGCCTAGCGCTGACTCACCCTGCCCTCCCTGGAGCCACACACACCTCACCAGGCCCTGTCACTCCAGAGCCAGACATGCAATACACATCAGGCAGGCAGACACATAGCACACACAAATGCCAACTTCTAAAAGTGGCATTTCTAAAATAGTGATAATAAATCTGCGCACACCATTGCGCAGCATTTAATATTACTATTCCAAACATACCAAACTTGACCACGCTGCTCCTCTCATATCAGGAATTACCACTGAAACACTTATCAGGGAATCCCCAATGCATTCCTATGAGAGGGCAGCCTCACAGCAGTGAGAAACCAAAATGGCTGTTTGTCGCTACCAGGACATGTCACGCACTTAAGGTACATGTCCTACCTTTTACCTACAATGCACCCTGCCCATAGGGCTAGCTAGGGCCTACCTTAGGGGTGACTGACATGCAGTAAAAGGGGGGTCACAGACATGGCACACACTTTAGGTGTCACGTCACAGCGGCATTAACACTGCGCGCACAGGCCCTGCAATGGCAGAGGCCTGAGGCAGGTTTGAAAGGCTACTTTGGTGGGTGGCGCAATTAGCGCTGCAAGCCCACCAGTAGCATTTAATTTACTGGCCCTGGGTATCTGAGATACCACTTTACAAGGGACTGACAGGTAAATTAAATACACCAAACAGGTGTAGACCAATCTTACCATGTTTACCACAGAGAGCACACGCACTTTACACTGGACAGCAGTGCTAAAGTGCCCAGAGTCCTAAAACCACCAACACCATGTCAGAAAAAAGGCTAGGTGGAAGGCAAAAAGTTCAGGGATGACCCTGCAAAAAGGGCCAAGTCCAACAGGTACCAAGGGCACAGTGACTAGGAAAGGCCTCTAAGGGCTGTAGCACATATTGTGTCACCCTTAGAGGTGCAGTACCTTAACACACACACACACTGCCATTGCAGGCTGCGTGTTTTAGTGCAGAGAAAAGTGAAGAGTTGACATGGCACACATTCCTGTGTGCCATGCTTGCAACCCACTGCCTATGGTATAGGTAAGACAACCCTCTAGCTGGGTGCACAATACCACTGGCTAAGGTACAGTTGCATGAGCACTGTACCCCTACAGTGTCTAAGTCCATTTTTAGACATTGTAAGTGCAGTAAAGCCATAAAGAGTATATGGTCTGGGAGTTTGTAATTACGAACTCCACAGCACCATAATGGCATTACTGAATTCTGGGAAGTTTGGTAGCAAACTTCTCAGCATAATAAACCCACACTGATGCCAGTGTGGAATTTATTATACAATGCACTGAGAGGGCTTCTTAGAGATCCTCCCTGAAAAACAACCAGCCTCTGGTGGGTTCCCTGACTGGTACACACCAGCCTGCCACCACAAGACCTGTTTCTGGACCCCTGGGGTGGGAGCCTTCGCTCCCTGAGCCCAGAAACAAAGCCTTTCCTGGGCGGAGGTTGTCACACCTCCCAAGGCCAGGAAGAGCCATCTGTGCCAGGGGAGCTTCAAAGGCCTTGCTGCCTTTGTAACGTGGCCCCCAGCCTCTCCTGCTATCAGTAGTAGGCCCCCTTCCTGTCTCCCTTCCTTTTCGGCGGGAAGACAGGCAGAGAAAATTAGCACAGCCCAGAAGGTGTGCCCACCTCTGCCAATCCCACCCCTCAGGTGGGGTGGCGAGGTGAAGCCCGCTCTTCAGTGCTCGCCATCTTGCAGATGGCAGGCACTCTCCAATCAGGATTGTGCCCGCTCCCCCACGTTGGGTGAACACACCAAGGGTGTAGTCACCCTAAGGTCAGTAGCCCATTGGCTACTGACCTCGAGACCCCTAAAACGTCCCCTACATTCAGTATTTAGGGGGCAGCCCTGAACCAAGAAGACAGATTCCCGCAACCTAAGAAGAAGGACGAAAGAAGACGCCCAGCAGAGGAGACTGCAGAGAAGAACTGACTTGGCCCCAGCCCTACCTGCCCCTCTTCAGTTTCCAGAGATCCTGCGCCAAAAGTCGCCTTGTCCTGCAGCCAGTGACCTCCAGAACCCTTGGGAGCACTGACTGCCTTCAACAAAGACCAGATCTCCTGTGAACAGCAGCTCTGTTCAAAAGGAACTCCCAAGACTGACTCTGAGCCTGCTGAGGACAAAGAAACCCGACGCCTGGAACCACCACTACACCCGACCCCTACGGCCCGAATCTGGGTGGCCCACCGGTCCCAGCGAGGTCCCCCAGCACTCCAGAGTCCGAGTTCACTGTGGGTTGACCCCTCCAGGACTCCCTGACGTTGCCTGCAGCCTCTGCACGGAGACTCCCCCCCCCCCCCCCCTGGACTGCGAGTGGCCCGGTAATGTGAAATCCGACCTTGGAAGACTCCCCTGCATCCAGCCGCCCTGCGCCGTGGAGAAGAGAACCCGAGGTGCACTTACGTCCCCGAACACTCCAACTTAACTGCCCAGCTGTTGGTTACTCCCTGAAGTCTTCCTGGACCGAGCCTGCAGCCAAAAACCAAAACCTGCAATCCTCATTGAAAACAACAGGTCATCCGACGCCAAAACAGCACCCTGCACCCGGCCGCCCCTGTGCTGCTGTGGGTGCACTTGTGTGCTAACTCGGACCCCCCTTTGCCCTGAGCCTAACACCAGGAGCTTTGCACCCACAACCTTGTGGCCTTCTTGTGAGCAGCCACCAACCGGAGGCTCCCTATCCCCCTTTGGATAACATTGGGCCTCAGCACCCGGCCACCCTAGTGCTGCTGAGGGTGTTCTGAGAGTGCATCCTCGACCCTGGGGGAACCCTTGTTCCAACCCCAGAATACTAACTCCCACAAACCATTACTTACCTGCAAACCGATAACTTCATTTCCTCCCATAGGATTGCATTGACTGTGAAGTGTGGAGTTGGTTTGTATGAAACATTGAAAAACTGCATATGTTTAAAAACTGAATTACTTACCTTTTGTCTAGGAAATGTCTCAGTGTGATGTCTAGGCATATCACACTGATTAGCAAAAGTAACTTAAAGTAACGTGCACAGTAATCTGTAAAGTAACTGAAAAGTAATTGCGAACTGTTGACATACCTGTAAATCAACCAACTGCATTTGAACCTTCATTCAACTGTAAATCACTGAATAAGCTTTTGCAAAGTATTATTTCACTTACCTGCACCAGGTCTGGCTTGGTTTTAGAAATAAAATAACTAAATAATATTTTTATACAAACAAATTAGTCTGAGTTCAGTCTTTGAGTGTGTGACATCATTTCTTGCCTGAGTGTGTACAATAAATGCTTAACACTACCCTCTAATAAAGCCTTACTGCTTGCTCGCCCACACTACCACAAATAGAGAGTAAGGTGCTATCTACTTTTACCTCTGCCTAGCTTTGGGGTTCCACTGGACTCTGTGCACACTATACCTCATTTTGGTATAGTATATACAGAGCCAGCTTCCTACAGGGAGTCTCTCAAAGGGGCGATATTATTAAGGGCGTGGCTTAAAACATTTATGCAAAAAATCTGTGCTCACCATAATGTGCCGCCTGACTGGTATTTCGCTGCTTCTGTTATTGCCTCCACATAAGCAACATTACACCTACAACAAGCCAGGACTATTGGCTTTGTCAAAGGTTGTTAGTTGCATAAGGTAAATATACTACATGCATACATACAACTATTGCTTCGTTGTTTATAATATTGAAAATGCTTTGGTTCTTGTGCAAGAGGTTGTGGCGTAATGGCTAGAGCTGCCAACTTTGGAGCTGAGGAAGCAGGTTTGAGTCTCAGCGTCAGCTCAGGATCCTGTGTTTCTGGGAAAATCACTTAATCGTCCTTGCCTACCAAAAAATAAATGAAGATGTCCTTGTTGGTGCTCATGTAAAGCACTTCAAGTTTAGCAATACAGAACTGCAAAAAAATAAAAGTTACATCAAAACAGTGAACTGCTGCAGAGTTAAGATTTTATTTTCGAGTCTGAGTGTGAGAATGGAGAGCCCGATAGTGACCCATCTCGGCGCCTGCTTTTACGAACTGCTGGTGCTGAACACCGACAGTACCTGGCCCACTTAAAGCCCTGCTATTAAGGCATTAATCAGGGATCAAGGCTGAGGAAATAAATAATGTGCTGATCCTGCAACAAACTTCCAGTCTTATGATTAGGGTTGTCTGCTTATTATTTTGATGTCCCAGGCAGTACAAAAATAAGCAGTCACCTAAAGCCGTATTTTCAGCACTTATCTGTGCATACTTCAACAGCAAATATAAATAGAAAGCACTTTTAATTGTGTTCTAGGGTTGCCTGAATGATCCATGACTAATAATTAAAGGGAACAAAGACAGAGAAGTCACATTACAAATGAATACATACTTTTTTATTTATAACCCTATTTAGTGTCAAGACGAGGTTTTTGCAGGCTCTTTAAACCCATGGCTGGCATTTTTCTTTTGGCAACCCTACTTTATATTCCTTTTCATGAAATGCATTCTCACACTACGGCAGTAAATGTAAAATACAAATGTAAGGAATAGGCAGAGTGGGGGCCCCGGGAGTACTGGAACCAGAAAAAAAACTAAGCCTCTGTAACCAGTTTACAAAGGTATGTAAATATGCAAATGTCAGACTCCAGACACTGTCCAGCCGAGCCCACAGCAGCAGCAAGCCGGGCTGAGACACGACGATGGGGGCCGGGGGATCTGAAGCCCATTCAGCCCAATGGGCGTTGCGCGCCTGATATATATATATATATTTATACATCTTCCAACAGAACCCACGCACTATTCCAAGAACGTGACATAAGCCCTCCAACTGTTCTCAATGAAAACATTTATTTGCGAAGAGTCTGCCTGCTTCCATAACACGTTTCAACCCCATTCCCGGGCCTTAATCATATGGTAATTCGGCACAGGTGAGTTACTCCAATTTATAAAGATAACACACATAAACAGCGAGGAGAGACTATAGAGGACATCCCTTTAACATCGAATCATTAATAGCAATCCAGTGGCCATGTTATATCGAGAATTAGTGAATATATAAAACATTTAAAAAAATACTTCCAATAAAACTGATGGTATTCGTTCATTTTGTTTACATTTTTCAAAATCAAATCCATGTTTTCACTAATGGTTAACCTCTTCATACTTGAGTTCTTAATCGGACCCCATTGTCCATAATGCAGTGCCACAGTGCATGTACCTCCCATTATACTGTTTACTGCAAGTCTCAGGCCTCTTAAAAATCAAAACCAGAGGTGTTAACCTTCGAAGTGTGTTTATGTTGCTGGTGTGCCCATTCTACCTCTCTCTCCATGTGTACATGTCCCCTTGCGTCTCAGGCTCCCCCCCCTTTCACTCATGCTTTCCTTGGCTGGTATGCCCTAAAGTAGAGTCTTGGGTATCATTAGGGGGCACGTCTCATTCCGGGGAGGCAGGGCTTCTTCCATCGGGGATGGGTAGGATCACTAGCCTGTTAGTCATCTCTGCCCCAATTTCCAGGTCCTGCTCTGCATTTTCATCCATCCTTACCATGCGCAGCCTCTTTTCCTCAGCTACAGCCCATTCCTGCATATCTGCCCTCCATTTGCATATCTGGGGGTGTAGATGCTGACAAGTGTATCGCGATGCATCTCCTCGTCAGAAGGAGCTAATGGCTGTGAATCAGGTGCAGATTCTCGTATTGACCTTTGGTAGTGTCGTCAGTCCCAACAGGCAGTGTCGGGGTGTAAGCTCTAGTTTTGTCCTCCCTCTTCCCCCCTGAGTTTCTCCACTGCTACGTGCCAGAAATTACCCAGGGCAGCGCAATTCCAGGTCATGTGTAGAAATGTCTCAGGGGGCGATTCTGTGGAGTACTTGGGGCATGTGGTCGATGCAGGAAGTGGAATTGTGTCAGTTGAAACCTAGTGTTGCTTGCCACCTCCTGCACTTTCGTGCAGGCTCGGCTCCATTGTTTGTTCGTCAGCGGATCCTTCAGGTTCGCATCTCACTGGTGCTGTGCTTCCAGAGGGGCGCTATGGCGATCGCATTTCAATGCTGCATCAAAGCGCAAAATCATACCCCTGTTAGACTCAGCATCCAATAGTAGTTTCAATGTCTATGTTTCCGGCGGGAAGTCAGTCCATAGTGCTTGGGCCATTCGGGATACCTTTGCATATTGCAGGAATTGCCCTGGGCGTAAGTCAAACTGTCGCCTAGAATCTTCTAAGGAAATGAAAACAACCACCCCCCCCCCCCCCAGTACAGTCAGTTCCACCTGCATGTCATTTCCCCTCCCTCTGCCCATTGCCTCACATCCATCACAGTGTGCATCTGTTGGAGTAGTCACAGCCACCACAGTGTCAGAAGTCGGGCGTACGGTTAGTAGAGATAGTTGTTCATCCAGAGAGTATGGTGACTTTTCAAACTGCATTTTTTAGTATGTTTAATAGTACCTCTCATGTATTACAAAATGCTATTCACTGACCTACAGGCAGAGACCTCTGCCTCTCCCATCATTCCTATGAAGGGGTCTCCACCACGTGTGTTGAACTCCACAAACATAGGTGTACGTTTTATTAGTAAATGTGGGAGGAACCTGGAGCCGTGGCTGGAAAATGGGGGCTACTTACGCCTAAATTGCAGGGACTTATAGAACGGTTTAGGAAATGCAAATACAAACACCCACCAACAAAGAAGTAAGCCCATTGCTATTCACAAACTGCACTTATAAAGTTACTATACCAAAAAGGACCCAAAACAGTACTGCAACACATGCCATAGAAAACGGGAGGGAGCAGGTTAAAATAAGATCCCATAGGAAATGAGGTTAATTAAAATTATTTTGAATTTAAACTTCCATAGATATAATTATTTTTTAAATGAACTGAATTAGTATATAACTCTGTGTAAAAATAATTGAATAATAAACATTTAAATGAAACGTAAGTTTTAATACAAGTTACTAAATATAAAAATTCTAGTGAGGGTGGGATTTTTGAAACTAATTTTAAATAATATTTCTTTATTAATATATTTATTTATTAAACATTTAATTTGAGATAATGTGCCATTACATATTATGTCTTTCATTTTAAGGTTCATAATTATTTCAAGTTAAGTTACGATTTTTTTGATCAATTTTCAATCCTATAAACGTACAGTTCAGAGGCAGTTGGAAGTAGTATATAGGTGCATATCATATATACAGGGACAGTACAGCATGGTCATATAATCATTCAGTATGAATCCCACACATCCTTTATCCCGTTAATATCAGTGCAGTAAGACAAATGTTACAATCAAGTTATGACCCAGCAGGGGAGGACAACAGAAAGGCCGTAAGCAAGCTCCAAATGTCGTTTGGACGTGATGATGAAGGTAAATCCTCAGCGAAGAGCTCCAGCTGCTCTTTGCAATATACCATGTTGTTAATCAAGTGTTTTAACTTGGGTGTACGTTTTTGACCCCAATTCATAGCTACTCTCCGCTTTGCAAGTAACAATGCTACTGGCACAATCCGTCGATGAGCGGGTTGGAGTGGCTTAATATGACTTATAAGGGTCAGTTGTGGGGTATGTGGGACCAACTTCGACACCATAGTTGTGAGGACATTCAATATCTTGAGCCAGAAGTCGTTAACTTGCAGGCATGACCAGGCTAGATGAAGAAAATCAGCTGGTTTTGCTCTGCATCTGGAGCAGTTCACATTTACACGTAGCCCTTATTTGAACAACTTGGCTGGTGTGTAGTACATTTGTTGGAGATATTTGAAGTATGATGTGGAGATTGCAATGGGAAGTGAGCATGCCAGTGAGCGTACAACAGAAGCCCCATTCTTCTACAGTGAGGGGTGTTTCTAGTACTGCATTCCATCTGTTAAGGGCTTGTTGCATGCCAGCATGCCTCTCGTTCCGAGTTGCAATATAGAGTATAGTGATAAGGCGTTGACGCGTTGAGCTAGTGAGCACGGCTTGGAGGGAGCCCAGAGTGGTGGGCTCTACAGGAAAGGAAGTATACAACTTTGTTATAAAGCCTTGTAGACAGAAGTGTGAAAAAGTAAGGAGAAGGATTTGTGGTTGTCCTGTGGAAAACTCCAGGAGTGAGATAAATGATCCACTTCGGAACACATCCCCCATGGTTGTAAGGCTGGTGTCTTTCAATAGAGTCAAAGTCCTAGTGTCATGCGTGACTGATAAGTCTGAATGGTGTGTGAGGAGGAGTGCTGGTGCATAAAGCGGCGACTTTTGGGCCCAGGTGCTAATAGTTTGCCACACCATTGTGCACTTTACAGTGTTAATCTCTGAGCAAGAGGGATACCGGTCCTTTTTTGTGCCAAAGTGGCCGTGAGCAGAAAGGGGTGGGCATTATACGATTCTACTGCCAAGTGTGGTATATATTCGTGGGGATGGTACCAATAGCACGCATAGTGTGCTTGGGCACATAGGTAATACATATATAGTTTTGGAGCTCCAAATCCTCTTTGTGCATGTGATAGTGTTCGTGCTGCCCATTTAATACTGGGTTGTTTGCCTGCCCATGTTAGGGTTATCTTATGAGAGCGTATGGCATTGAAGAGGTGAAGAGGCAGCGTGATTGGAAAATTAATGAATAGGTACAGGAACCGCAGGAGGACTATCATTTTTAAAAGTCCATTTCTATCTGCTAGTGACAGTGGGAGTCTAATTCATCTGGCGACTTGTTCCTCCAGTTGAGAGATCGCTCTACCATAATTTTCCCGTATGACCAAATCTGTATCTCTATGGACCCAAATTCCCCAAAAATTAACTGGGTCATTGCTCCAGTACAGAGGAAAGTCAAGTGGGAACTGCTGTGTGTGTGGAGTTAATGGTAGGAGAACTGATTTCAACCAGTTTATACCTAACCCCGCGTAGTGTTCGAATCAGATTTCTTCTCTTATTAGTAGAGCTAAATGAGTTGTGGGATATCTGACATAAGTACCATATCTTCCACATATAGTGATATGCTGATAGGTCTCAACCAAAACTGCAGTGCCGAGTCTGTGTGCCGTTGTCCTATTTTGCACACCAGTGGTTCAAGGGTCAGAGTGAATAGCAACGGGGACAGTTGGCAGTCCTGTTGCCTGTCCCTTCTGATACTCATTGGTTACGTTGTGCTGCTGTTTATTCTTATCCTGGCACTTGCTTCAGTGTAAAGCAGTTTTATCCACTTAACAAAGGTTTGGGGCATACCCATTCGCTGCAGCACAGAGAATAGAAATGGCCATTCTATAGAATCAAAAGCTTAGGCAGCGTCTAATAACACTGCCGCTGCTTCCATGTTGGGGTCTAATTGGTGGAAGAGGGCGAAAATGGTGCGCAGGTTGTGTGTTGTGGAACAGGTTGGTGTGAAGCCTGATTGGTCTGGCAGTACCAGCGTTTGTAATAGTGGTTGGATTCTCGAGGCGAGGACCATAGCCAGGATTTTGACATCCGTAAAAATTAATAAGAGTGGCCTGTAAGACCCGCACTCCTACGATTTCTCAGATATGTTGGCAAGTACTGACACAACCTTCTCATTCATGTAGAGAAATTCTCTTTCAATCATGGATGATGCTTGGTAGTACACGTCCTGTGTGTGCACTTTCACTTGTAGCTTGATTAGCCATGTAAAAGCTGTTTGTCAAGTCTTAAATCCAAGTTTCAGTATGCGCAAGTCATATGTGAGAGATGATGTAAGTGCATGCTGGTTTGTGCTGAAAAGATGAGAGATGTTCTTTTCAGTTCACTAAGTTACTTGTGCACTTGCATGCCCCTATGCCAAGTACTACATACAGTGTGCCATCCCTAAAGCAACTGACATACATGTTCAGAAAAACATTAAGCCTCTGTTTCAGCTGTTGAGACAGCTACAGAAGCACATATAGATTCAGTTACTCACCAGAAACTAGTAATACATGCAGCAGACTCAAAGGTAGTCGCAGTCATACCTGCATAGCTCTGTATTGCCGAACACAGGCACTGAAGTATTTCTGCAGCCACTTCCACACACATTTAGATGGCCATAGAGGTATTATAGCGGACAGTTACATAATAACACATTTACTTAAACATCCGGGGGGAGAGGATGTGGCTTAATGCTAGAGCAGTCGACCTCGAAGCTGAGGAACCAGGTTTGAGTCTCGACAGGGATGCTCAACATGCTGTGATTCTGGGCAAATCACTTAATCTCCCTGTGCCTAACAAAATTAATGTGTCCGTCTGTAACACAACTGGTGCTCATGTAAAGCGCTCTGATACCTTCGGGTTGAGTTTGCACTATATAAACTGAAAAATATATATACTAATAATCTCCTGGCACTGATAGAGGTGTACCTCTACACTCTCTCAGAATATGTAGGCAAGTACTGACACAATCTTCTCAACCATGCAGAGGCATAGTATTCCAAAATGGGTGATGGCTACTAGTGTAGACCCTGTCTGTGTAGTAGTGGCCCGTCCCTGCCAAAGAGGCGGGGCGGGCCGGAGGAAGGAAGGGAGAGGGAGGGAGGAAGGTTCGGGGGATAAAAAAAAAAAAAAAACTTACCTTCACGCGCCCCCCATTGCCGTCTCCCGTCGCATTGCGCTGTTCCTGGTTCTGGGGACAGGCTCCCAGAATGCACTGGGACCAATCCTGACGCTGCAGGAAAGCAGCGTCAGGATTGGCCTAAGTGCCTGCAACTTGCGCTCCCAGGCAGACTGGGAGCCTGTGCCTGCTCTCTCCAGCCCCAGCAATGCAGCTGGGGCTGGAAAGAGCTTCACTGCGCCTGAGGTGTTTGGCAAGCCTGAGACGGCCAGCCAAACACCTCATGCGCAGTGAAGGGAGTGCCCACCACTCCCCCACCAGCAGGACTCATCAGAGTCCTGGGGGCGGGTCCAGGGAATTAAAATGAAACGACAACAGAACAGGTTTAAAACCCGTTTTATTTGCTGGGGGGGCGGTGCTCTTCTGCTCCAATGGAGCAGCTGCCGCTGTCGCTGTGCCCTGTCACTGCAAGCTTCACTAGGCATGTTATAGGTTTTTCTGAAGTGTCAAACCCTCATTTTAGTGCACATAACACACTTCCAAGATATGCTGTACATATGCCATGAAGGATGCTGTTTTGTGCTTAAGAGATTGACCGATGTCCTTTTGAGTTGAATAAGTTACTTGAGCACTTGTAGGCCCCTATGCGAAGTACTACATAGAGTATGCACCCCTAAAGTAACTGATATACATGTTCACAAAAGCATAGACCCTCTCTGCAACCTAATCGGACAGCTACAGAAGTACATATACATTCAGTCATTTACTAGAAACTACTTCTGCCTGCAGCAGACTCAAAGGTAGTTGCAGTCACACCAATTCATAGCTCTCTTATTTCCTTACAGAGGCACTGAAGTATTTGTGCAGCCACTTACGTACACATTTAGACCGCAATAGAGCTACTAAAACACACAGCCACATACCAGCACACTTACGTAAATATGTTATGGTACTCATACATGTGTACTGCTACACTCACATATATAGGAAAGAACTGACACAGACTTCTGAACCATGCAGATAAATAGTTCATGAATCATGGGTGATGGCTACTAGTGCAGACCCTGTCTGTGTATTCTTACTCCAAGCTTCACTTGGCATGTTATAGGTCTTTCTCAAGTATCAAATCCATGCTTTAGTGCACATAACACACTTCTAAGATATGCTTTAGGTATGCCATAAAGGATGCTGTTATGTGCTTGAGAAATTGACAGATGGCCTTTTGAGTTGAATAAGTTAATTGTGCACTTGCAGGCCTCTATGCCAAGTACTAAATAGAGTGTGCCATCCCTAAAACAATTGACATAGATGTTCACAAATGCATAGAGCCTCTCTTTCAGTTACAGAGACAGTTACAGAAGCACTTGTACATTCAGTCACTCACCAGAAACTATTTATGCATGCAGCACGCCCTCCTCCCCCGGGCAAACACTCCCTCTGCCGTTGCTAGTACTGTACTCTTATAGCAGTTGACATATTCCTTTCATCAATCGGTACAACTTCTGTGTTAAACTACAATTTCGAGTTGCAGGGCAAAACATACATGATTCAGTTTTACAATAGCAGAAAATGCATGGCCATCATCTCTGTTAAACGATATCTAAGGGACTTTAGGGTCGTACTTGAATGGTGTTATTTCTAACCTCGGCTCCGCCCGCGAAGTGTGCGGAGATTTGCCTTCCGCGGAGAATGCAAATCTCCGCACACTCCGGAGCGGAGATTGCCAGCCCCCGCCTCTACCCCCCTATTAAGAAATAAGTTAACCTTAATTAAAAAGAAACTTAAAACCACTTACATGTGTACCGCGGCGTCCCCGGGCTGCCCTCCTCCTCTTCCTACCAGTAATGCTTGAGAAAACTGATTGGGGCACCAAAACCATGTGATTTAATGCTCATTGTCATGGAGTAAGTTAGCCTTCAATGCCGTCAATTTGTAACCTGTGAGGCAGGAGTACCTAAGAGCAATTAGCTCGTCGTGTGTTTACTATAAATACATAGAAACTGGTTCTCCTTCCTGCTGTATGGCCCTATGACTCTCTCTAACAGCTTGCCATAACCCAGCAGTAAGTAGCACAAGAAATACATAAAAAATTATATTGTGTCCAGCTATTCAGTACCAAAAGTTGGGTGGTTTAGAGGGAAGAGGGGAGAAGGATGTTTGGGGGTGGCAGCAATAATGCAGATCTTCTAACTATTAACTGTACAAATATTAATTTTATAACGATACCGTGGTGAATATTGCTCCGTTTACTTCAGAAACAGTGATAGCAAAAATACCTATTGGTGGTTAACCATCGGTGGGCCAGTCAAGTTGATAACCTAAGGTCAGCGACTGATTGGCATTTTTCTCACTATAATTTAGTGTTAAAGTAGTAGCGAGATTTTTTCTCACTATAATTTAGTGTTAACGTAGTAGCGAGATTTTTTTCTCACTATAATTTAGTGTTAACGTAGTAGAGAGGACTCACATTTTTCATCTTTCTTTACTTAACGCTGAAACTCAGTATTTCCATCTTTGCTTCTTGCGAGGAGTATTAATGGGATGGCTAAATATTTCAGACGATCGCTTAAAAAATGCGGCTGAAAATTATTCTCGGTTACCAGCAACTCGACATCACGAGTTGGCCAGAGCTAACATATATGAGGCAACCATTGAGTAAAAAATACTACGGCGACGAACTATTACCTTGTTGTAAAGCAATTGTTTCATCACGTTCGCTGCTTTTTCATGGCTGATTGAATTGCTTTTTATTTCTTTTTGGTTTATAAAACACGCCATGTCTGAATGCTCCCTTTGTATAGAAGTATGCGATTTGTCGGTGTTATTCGCGTGGCTATCAGTAAACCTGTTCCTAATTTAGACATGTCGTGTATCTGAAGATCTTCCAGCTTTTGTTTTAACTTTCATTGACTTCATGACTTGAGGTGACCCACGTAGTCTGTAAAAATAAGTGCCTCAACTAGAGTAAACTTTAGTTCGAGATTGAGTAACCACAGTAGGCGGAGCCTCAGCATGACTACAGGAAAACGAATGCTTTTAAGGATGGTTGAAAACCAGATTTTTGATTTGTTTCATTGTCTACTCAACTGCAAAGAAATACGTAGTAACTCTGCAGCAAAGTGTAGGTGCGCATTACAAAGACGTGGCATTGCACACATCAATGTCTTTTGCTTTGTGAATACGGTCTATAACAGTTTACACACTGAATTACTATTTGAAAATACCCAAGTGAAACTCTCCCTCCCTTAGTTAGCACTTTTTTATGACTCTTAGGAAATCGCTGCCCTAGGCTGACGTGAGGAACAAACAATAAAGTGAATTAAAATCAACTTTCTCTTCTTACATGATTGTAACCAATCTGAAAATTCATAGTTTGTAAACCAAATAGTTTTTTTAAATGTCTCTATTATACAAACCGCTAGAGATTGAAGGTGGATTCAGGTCACCACCAGTTGGAGCTTCAAATAAACTTCTCAATATACTCCGACATGCAAGAATATGACTGAATAAAGGATCCTAGGTGAGTTCTCTTTAGAACATTGCGAATAGGAGATTTAAGTTATTTTCTTGGTCAGATCAATAAGATTCCACTTACAGAAGTGCTCACCTTATCCCCCTGCACGCTAGAAACAGGCTGCAATACCACTAACAAAATGTGAAGGCTATGTTGGGCAATCTTATAACTCCAAACGAGGAGGCCATCTACTCTTCTCGGATGTGCTTCATACCCCTTCCTTCTAAAGTTCTGGTAGTTCCAGTTGCTTGAGAGTGCTCTCTGCTTTCTTTTTGCAGCAGATAAGCACTATCTACCTGTTAGAAATGGAGTCTCTAGTTGGCAGTGGTTTGCGCCCTGTCCAAGCAGGGACCCTCACTCTTGTCAGGGTAAGGAAGTGGTGTAGCATTAAAGTGCTGGACCACAATGAAAGTTAATTTTTTGTTTAATTTTCCGCGCAACCCAGATTACCATTAACCATCATGTCAAACCTCTTTGGTCCTTCGATGGATCTTGTTCTGTGCTGAAAGGGACTGAGATATTCAGGGAATGAGCAGTTATCAAATGAGGACCAGGTATAAGATAATTGTGCACCTCCTATATTTTGGGCAATCTTCTTGGTAATCTCACCTCAAATTTGAATATTCACCAAATTAAATAAAATTTCAGGCATAACAAATAATGAGTCGGAATCAGCAGAGTAATGTGTCTCAATTTATATTATCTATTTAGGGTTCAATGAAATAGCACAGAGCCTAAAATCAAATTAGGATTTTAATAGTCATTTGCAAACTCAGCGAGATTCAAATATGAAGGAGCAATCTTCCTCAGCCGAGGGAGATATATATAAAAAAAGGTTAATTAGCAAAGAATATCAGTTGCGCCTCATACCAGCCCTTTAGGAATGTTCTGCAAATTCCAAATGACCAGTTCCTGTTCATCTACCTCTGTCCACACTGCAGCGTCAATGCCACAGCTGCTTGACACGAAACCCTTTCAGACGAAAAGGTTCCACTACGCTGACATACCATCCAGCAGCAGATCGCAGTATTCCGTCACAGTTCGCGTTAATTCTGGAAGTCCTAATTGTCAGTCTCTGTACCGCAAAATGGGTAAAGGTGAGACAGAGCGAGTGCGAAAGAGAGGGGCGTGAGAGAGCGAGCAAGAGACCAAGAGCATCATCAGTTCAAAATTACTCCATCGATTAAGGTTTACACCCCTTGACATCACCAAATTTGTCGGACCACTCTGTTCCATTGGTCACTCTAGATAGGATGAGATGATGTAGTATGTAAAAGTATGCAGATCCAGAAGAATTAAGTAATTAATTACTCGCAATTTCCTTAGAAACACTGTAGTTCAATCATACAATCATTTGTTGCATTTAGAGTGTAGGAGATTCCATGCTGTCATCCTTTGTCTGTCCATTCTCAAGCATTTGCTTTCAGAAGTAACACTTTTGTTGCAAGTCTAGTCAAGTAAGCTACAAGCATGAAAGAAGGCGATTGAAAAGTAGAACACAAGTGGTAACTTCACGAAAAGTTCCCATAGGCTCTAGACTATTCTGTTCATAAGTTCGTACTAGGAAAGGAAGCAAAGTTGAGGCCTTCATGAAATACTGCTTGTATACGACGAAATTGTGCTAAAATATGAATCTCGCATTACATAGAATACCATTAGTTCTTCAATTAAACGTATTAATATCACATTAATAGAATTGCTATATTTCCATGTAAATATAGGGTTCTCATTAAATTTTTTTAATGAATCAGCATCATTTCACATATTTTGTAAGTTTCTTTTGCACTTTATATGTTATCATCAATACGAGCTTTAAAGGCACATCAGTGGTAAGCTTTACGAAATTAAATCTTAACATGACTTCGTGTAGCACCTACTCTTTGCTGTCATTGTAGGTGCTCAGGCCATTTCAGTGACGCGGACGCACACACTTTTGCCAGACGGGACTTTAGCCTTCCATTAATTTGCTCAGCCACTCCAGACACCTCTGGTTGGTATGCACAGTGTAATTTCTGCTCAAATTGTAATGCTGCACAAAGCATTCGCATCACCTTATTGTTAAAATTAGTCCCTCTATCCGATTCCAAAAAGGTCGGATTTCCAAATCGTGGTATAAGCTCTCTGAGTAGTTTTGCTGCATTTAAATTGTCATTCCGCCTGGTTGGATAGACTTCCACCCAACGAGAGAACAAACATACAGTCACTAGAACATATTTTAATCCATTGCAAGGGAGCATCTCAATAAAATTGAGCTGCATCCTAGTAAGGGGTCCTCCAGATCTTCCTACATGACTCAGTGACTGTTTTCTTTTCCACATTTTGTTGTTGGCATATTGCACACCTCTGGCACAACATCTGTGCAACAGCTTGGAATCGGGGATTGAACCATGTTTGTCGGAAAAGTTGCATCATAGCATCTCTCCCAACATGTGCGGGACTATGGTAGTTTCTTGCCATTGGTGACAACAAATTATCAGGTAAGACTGGTCTTCCATCCGTATTTACCCACACCTCATCTTCCTGCATTTGTGTGCATCCTGCTTTGATCCATCCCTGTCTTTCTGCTTCTGGCACCTCATTGTGTAAAGCTTTTATTTCCTCCCATGTTTCCATAACTGAAAACATCAGCCTGCATTCTGTGACGTCAGTTTGTTCTTTTAATGGATCCCCATTGAAGATGTAAGAATTTAGAGTGCAATAGTGTACGGTCTCATCCGCATAGCTGTTACCGACTGTCACATAATCATTTCCTTGACGATGGGCTATGCATTTTACCACCACAATTTGGCCTTGTGTGTAAGCCTTTGAAGTGGTTTGGCTGTCAACGAGAAATTTGGAATCCATTGACGGCAACAGTCTACCATTCCCAAAACATGCAAACTTCCTTTTGTGTATTTGGCAAATTCATCTGCAGAATGGCAGTAATTCGACCCTGTGACACCTTTTGGGCTCCCTTTTCAATATGATGTCCCAAGTAAAGGACCTCTCTCCTAAAAAATTACTTTATGCCCACTCACTGCCAGATGATTTAGTAATGCAATGGTGTCACATATGCAAGCCTCCTGTGTACCTGACGCTGTCAACAAGTCATCAGTGTACTGTACCAAAACAGAATGTTTCGGCAATGACAAAGATTCCAGATTCTTCTTCAGTATTTGATTGAAGAAGGAAGGACTCTCCGTATACCCTTGTGGAACTCTGCACCATGCCAAGACATGGTGTCCAAACCGGAAAGCAAATAAAAATTGGCTATCCTGGTGTAAGGGAATGGAGAAGAAGGCTTGGCACAAATCAGTGACAGAGAACCACTCAGCTTCACATGGGATCTTATATAATATCACTGCTGGATTTGGCATGATTGGACAACATGGTATCACACTCTGATTAACTTTGCACAAATCCTGCACGATCTGATATTTTCCATTTGGTTTCTGAATTCCCATAATAGGTGAATTGCATGGGCTCCCCATGATTTCCCTCAAAATCCCTTGTTCAATCAATGGCTCAATCAGAGGTGTTATACCTGCAATGGTCTTGGGGCTCAAATTGTATGGTGGAATCCGAGGAAATTCTTCATTTGGTTTCAAAGTAATCCGTATTGGACCCACTCCTTTGATCAACCCAGTATCTTTTCCTGTGTAATCTCAAACTTCAGGTAACACAGTGTCTCTCAATGCTAAAGGTAAATCATCACTTGTCAATAAAGAAAATAACCCTTCGATTTCAGTCTTTTGTTTTGCCATTTTGAATACAATATCTTCATTATTGGTATGAAACTCTATTCCTTTAGGAGTACAATAGATGGAATAATTCAATTTGCACAACAAATCTCGACCCAAAAGATTCACTGGACTTGAATCACATATCACAAATCTGTGTAAATCCTCAAATGTTCCAATCTGTACCCTGACGGGCTCTGATACTCTGATTGACATTAGTCGGTATGAAACACCTACAACTTGGATTCTTTCTTCTGAGAGGGGTAGATTGGGTACTTCTGCTGTTCTTACAGTGGAGCGGGTAGCACCAGTGTCGACAAGAAGTGAAATAGGGGTTCCATTTACCTTGCCATCTACATAAGGACCACTATGATCTACCTCTAAGGATGCGCCAAGTACGCATTCCTCCTCCCCTCTCAGGCATAGTCATTAGGACCAATCAGAATCACTATCATCAATCTGTATTAAGTATTACTGAGTTACCTTCGTGTTTGGGTCAGTTTGATCATTTGTATGGAATCCCATGTTTACACTATATTTTTGAAGCTGACCATTCATGTAGGGCATAGGAGCTTGTGGCATATTTAAATTTAAATTCTTCTGCCTTTGGGTCTGCTGATTCTGCATCATATCACCTGCTTGAGCTTGCATAGATTTGCCCTGTGATATCTGTCCATTCATCTGATTCAGTGGATTAAACCTACACTTGCGCTTCCAATGCCCGAACTTGTCACAAATATGACATCGGTGAGTTTTTTCAACATCTCTATTGAAACCCCTCTTCCTCTGCCTTGAGTTGTCGCATTCTGTTGTTGAGCTCCTTCTACTGCTCGCATACCAATATTCGGTTGACCATTACCCTGCACTACAACTGAACAGTCAGCACCAATTCCCATGTAATCCTTCTTTGTTGCCTTCATCTGAGCCAAAATCAACTTTTCCTTCAATCTCTTATGCTTGGAATCAACTTCATCTCCGCAATACTACACATACCGGAACATTTAATCTATGGGCTTGCTCTGCCAACAAATCAAATGCTGCTGTATCATTGCACTTATTTCGAATCTTAATCCGTAGACTAATCGATATACAAAATGTCCCATATCTTTTCCTGACACGTTTCCTATTCCACTATACTGCTTAAATGCCTGCAGAAGTCTCTCGTAATAAGCATGCACTGTCTCTTTCAACTCTTGTGTGGTTCTGTCAATCTTTACTCAATCAGTTTCCTCTGGAGAAATTTCCCCTTTCAGAAAAGTAATGACCTTATTGTATTTTTTCATTACTTCAGGTGAGGGTGCACCAGTTTTCGAATCTCTCGCAGGTTCTGTTTCTGGCCAATCTACAGCAATCTTACATTCAGTCCATAAATCACTTGGTACCACAGGGTCAAACAATGTATCTAGATCCTTCAACAAAACCTTTGAAACCTTCACAAATCGCTCAACTTGCCTATACCATTCAACTGTTTTTTTCTCAGTTTTAGAAAATAATTTGTAAAGGACAATATATCGGGTCTAATCCAAGGAACATGTACATACCCTCCTCCTAGCACTTCCCTCATCGGAAATATTTTTGTTTCGGTATTTTCAGTTTCTCATTTTTAGATTGGGTACATGGCATAGTTGCTTTGGTTTCCTTCTTTTTAGCCCATCTGCCTTCCCAATCTTTCTAAGTTGCCCCATTTCCTAAGTATGGACTGTAAGTCTTTAAATTGTTATCTTTTTCCCAATGGGTTTAGACTCTCGAGATCCTTGTCACTAAAATCCAATCGCCAAGTCTTCCGTAATGTATTTGATTTCTGTATGTCCACCCCATATTTTTGTGCAACTTTTTAGTCAATTTTTCATGAGTATTTCTAGTTCTCCTAGCGATGTCTTTACATATGAACAATAATTCATCATCCTGATAGCTAACAATTTTTCCAGGACCAATGGTTCCCAAAATCATTTCTTCCAATTCCACCTTAAGTTTTGCTACATCAAGTGAGTTTTCATAAAACAGCCAAGGAAAGCCAGAATCTGGTCACTTGTAATATGCAGGTTCCCCTGCCAAGTGGCACCGAAAAGCTGTCACGATGTCCGCCCTCGAGGTCTCCGTCACGCCCTCTGGGGGCTTCAGATGGTATATTGGGGTTAATGCCCCCCGCGCAAAATCCAGACCAGTGTCCTGCCTAACTTATCATCCTGCTGATGCAATCTCTGACGATACTGCTTCAGTGTATACTTGTCCAATCTGTCCCGCTTCTCCACTATACACCGGCACACCTCAGTCTCTTCTCGGCATGATATCGAATCAGACCGCTTCCGCGCCTGCATAATGGCCAGACTAGTACCCGCCGTATGAAGTTCTTTCACCCGCACATCAATCCCAGACACTGTCCCCACAACACTGCTTTCATAGCCTCCCACTTGGTGGCCCTACAAACGGGTGTGCCCCAGTTGGGCTCCATGTATTCAGTTAACACCTGTGACATCACCTCCTTACCCGCCACTTCCGACAGGACCTCCACCGGGAATCTCCACACCCGTTTCTGTGCCCCAGCCCCCACCCACTTCAGCATACAGCAAACAGGAGAGTGATCAGACAAGAACCTAGCTAAATGAGATACTGTCACCTGCTCAGCGAGGGGCACACCGGTCACCAACACCCTATCCAATCTCCTGAATGTGTTGTGAGTAAGGGTATGCCTTCAGCAACGGATGAAGCGAACGCCAATCATCAGCCAGTGCCTGATTAGGCATCATCGTCCTCAGAGCATTTGTCATGCAGGGTTTAGTGCCTGCGCGGGGTAGCAATCTACCAAGGCCCCCATCAATCACACAAAGTTGCCTAACCACAATAAGGTTGCATCTGCATCCTGACTAACCAAGTGCTGTACCCTGTAATAAAAGTGTGGATCATCCATATTTGGAGCATAGGTATTGAGCAGGGACACAGCCTTCCGATCCAGCATACCCTGTAGTAGCACATACCTGCTCTCAACATCAGCCTTTGTGTAGGTAAGGGAAAATGGTGTCGCCCAAACCAACTCCCCCCCCCCCCTAGTTTATGTAGAGTAGGAGGTGTGGAAGACCTGTCCCCTCCACTTTTTAGCCACCCTCTCTGCCTCCGCACCATCCAAGTACATCTCCTGTAGACATGCTATGCCAATTTTATGACGTTTCAGGAAGGAGAGCACCCTGTGCCGCTTAGTATAGGACCCCATCCCGTGGACATTCCATGTCAAGATGGTATTCAGCCCCCATACCTATGCCACAGGAGTGCAGGAAACCCTCCCATGTCCATCCGCACTGTGACAACCCCCCAAGCTGCATCAAGTCGTTTAACAACAGAACCACAGCAAAGAACGCCCCCCTTCCCTCAGCCAAGCATAGTGCAACAATAGGCCTACACATGCCCACCCAGTTTGTGTGCCAGGACCAACACAACATCCCCAACCTTGTCCAACAGGGACAGGACCCCATACACATGACTCCCCTCCCGACTGCTCACAGTATCAAGAGCACCCGAACTCCAAGGGGGGACTCGGGCACCACCATACCTCAGTGATTATAATGTCAACACATTTTGGAGTAGAAACCCTTCTACCATACACACAATTAGGATCACATACAGTAGGAGCCAAAACTGGCAGCCAGCATGAGTCACAATCCCTCCCGGAGGCCAGCAAACAATATACAAGCAGCAGAGACCCCATAGCAAACATTCCTCCTGCCCACCAGCAAGTCTCACAGATCAGGTAAACCTAATATTAACAGTAGGATTAGATCAAGTCAGTTAGCATCATATACGGGACACAGTCTACTGCGACACTGTGGATGCCTAGCTCCAAGCCAGCCAAGAAAAAAGCTGATTGTTCTCCATCGTGCAACCGCGGAGCATCACCCTCACACCTGCATGGATCGTGACTCGAGACGAATCCGATGAGCCGGCATCCGGAGGCTTCCCCCAGGACTGGCAATACCAAGAACCACGTCCAGGTCCAGCCTCCAAACCAGATCACCCTTGCTCCCCAGCAGAAGGGCTGCTGTTTTGTTCCACAACTCCAGCCATTCCCAGGCCACCTCCAGTTGTTCAAAGAAGTATGTCTTTCCCTGCGAAATAACCTACATTTTTGAGGGATACAAAAGCATATACTTCAGCTACAGAGCACACATCTTCTGCTTGACAGCAAGGAACGAGTGCCGCTGCTCCTGCACCCTTCTAGTGTAATCCTGATAGATGGCAATCCTACTGTTTTCGAACAGAGGGTCTTCCCGCTCCCTGGCAGCACACAATATGCAATCCCTGTAGTTCAGGATCTTAGCAATGATGGCCCTCAGAGGGGCACCAGGCGGCGCGGGTAGCACCAAGGCCCTGTGCGCCTGATCTACTACAAAGAAATCCGATAGGCCCTGTGGACGGAGCTGTCACCTCAACCCCGTCACATCGCAGTGGCAAACTCCGCGGCATTCCCCTCTAAGTGCCACTAGCCAGCCAGGCCCCTACATGCCTCAGCAGTATGGCTACCCCAGCATTGCTTCTTGTGCTGGCGGCTCCAGGCCCCCGCGCAAATCCAACAGCTCACTGGTGGGGGCCAAATCACTCATGCAGCAGTCCGCTGCCTGTATGCAGCAGGCAGGCAGCAGGATGAGGTAGTATTTAGCTGGTCAGGCTGCGAGCCAGCAAAACTACGTCCTGTTGGCTGTCTTGTCAGGTCATTCCCCCCTGTTGACGTTGTTGAATCTTTCCATCATCGTGCTGAGGTCACACCTGACTTCTTCGTATATGCTCCATTCATTGAAGCCATTCTGGACATGGTGGTTTTCTGAGCCTTTACTCTGCCTCAGTGAGTACAGGACATTTTGGACTATGATCCTAATGTTTCAATCTTTGACCTGGGGCTCAGTGAGAGCGGCCCTTAGGCCTCGAGGCCTCTTGGCCTTCGGCATCCCGCTTGTGGACCACGCCAGGTCGCACATGCGGGCTCCGCTGTGAGGTTTGAAGTCGCAGTGGGCTCCGCACCAAGGGTACCTGTCAGATTACAAACAGATGTAAGAGGAGACAGCAAGAGCCCTGCAGTAGTAACTGCTAGACCTTAATTGGATTGGTGGCAGACCCCTCTCCCTTCCCCACCTAGAGCTGACGGCCGAGATGGATGCATCGTTGCTGGGTTGAGAAGGTCATCTGGGAGAGGTGGAGATCAGAGGGCTCTGGTCTTGGGTGAAATCCCATCTCCAAATCAACTTGTTGGAACTTTGGGCGATGCACTTGGTGCTGAAAGTGTTTCTCCCCTCCACCAAGAGGGAATGGGTGCAGGTTCTCACAGACATCACTACGGCCATGTGGTACTACAGCGAACAAGATGTAGTGAGGTTGTGAGTCCTGTGCCAGGAAGCTCTGCGCCTTTGGAAGTGGCTGAATCATGGAGGCATTCCCCTGATTGTACCGGGCAGGATCTTTGTACACCAAGGCGGACAAACTCAGTCGACATTGCCTAGCATATCACAATAGTGACTGCACTCAGGTAGCACAAGGCTTCTTCCAGCAATGGAGAGAAACCTGGCTTGATCTTTTTGCCACCGCAGAGAACGTGCATTGTACAAGCTTTTGTGTGTTGGAGTTCCCAAGGCATCTCTCGCTCCAAGACAACTTTCGCTTAGTTTGGAGCTTGGGACTCTTCTACACCTTTGTGCTTCTACCTCTTCTGCCAGAGTTCTGAAAAAGTCCAAGTCATCCTATTGGCTCCAGGCTGGGTAAAGAATGTTTGGTACCCAGAACTTCTGGCCATGACCATATGTCCTCTGATCTGGCTGCCCCTTTTGGAGGACCTCCTGTCGCAGCATCAGGTCAGGGTCCAGCACCCAAGCTTGCACAACCTCCACCTCCATGCAAGCAATTTGAGCAGTGATAGTTGATGCCATTTGAACTTTCTCACGAGGTTTTAGGGGTCATCTTGGTAGCCAGGTGCCCTTCTACTGAAAACGTTTTTGCAGGTCGCTAGGAAACGTTTGTATCAGATTCCTCCAGAAATATCCAGACATAGTTGTCTGACACTGTTGTTTTTGTATTTCGCTAGGCCAGCAGGGCCTTGTTGTGGCAACAGTTATCTATCGACTCTCCTGGCATTCCTACATTTACCTGATCAACCATCTTTATTCAAATCACCTGTTGTATGTGTTTTTTGAAAGGGCTAGCATATATTCCTGCGAATGCCATTTGTGATTATTCAGTGGGACCTTAATTTGGTTCTCACTTTCCTTATGTGCTCCTCTTTTGAACCAATGCAAATCTTTTCTTTGCACCTATTTATGCTGAAGACTACATTCCTCATAGCGATCAGATCCGCTTGTCACATGAGTGAATTGCAGGCGCTGTCTGTTAAACAGCCGTACATCACCTTCTTCCTAGACCATCTCGTTCTTAGTACGAAAGTGGCATTTCTCCCAAAGATTGTCATACCTTTCCATTTAGAGCAGTCTAGAACACTATATAGCTTTCTTCACCACACCTCATCCATCTGACGAGGAAGACTTCATCGTCTTGACCATAAGAGAGCCCTCAGCTTTTATTTTGATTGCACCAAAGAACAATTGGTAGACAATCAGCCCTTGCGGGTTTTTCTGGGGAGAAAAAGGGGAGAGAGGCACAGAAAAGATCCTTTTTCAGATGAATTGTCATGTGTATCAAGATCTGTTATGCACTGGCCATGAAACAGCCTCTTGAAGGTCTTCTTTCTCATTCCACTAGAGCAAACACTGCTACTACTGCTCTGGTACTTGGTGGGTCAGTCTTGGACATCTGCCAGGCTGCTATGTGGGCGTCACTTCACATGTTCACAAAGCCCCTCTGTGTGTATAACCAGGTCCAGCATGAGGGGCATGTTGCCCATCCTGTCCTGCAGGATCTCCTGGTCTGAGCTATTCACCAGACCAACCACCTGGGAGGGTACTGTTTTGGTATATATTTACAAGGTGAAGAATCTACGGTTAGAAGTTTCCAACAGAATACCAAGTTACTTTCTGGTAGATACTCTACCTAACCGCAGATTCTCGATGACTCGCATACTTTCCTTTTCTCTGGAATGGACTCATCTAGTCTATACTAATAAGATTCCAATCTAGAGATCTACACACTGGCACAATCTGATTATTGAAGACTCCATGTCCGAAAGTGTGGACAGATATCGGAAAGAAACTGATGTCAGCACGCAGAGGTGCCTGCTATGTAGGAGCCCTGACATCACATCTGGGGTGGGACAGACCCGACGTGTGAGGTCATTGCTGAAAATGTTTTACTGACCCAGTCTGGCACCCAGGGTTATTCACAAGGTGAGGAAGCTATAGTTCGATAGAGTATCCACAACAAAGAGCATTATTGAAGGTAAGTAACTTGTTCTTTGTGCGCAGGTGCAGCTCTCCATTTTGCACTATTTTTGATGAATAGCGAATGAATCAAGCAGATTTTGCGTGATTGTCAGTGCAGACACCTCCGGAGCTGGCACTTCTCCGCAGCCGCCCCTTTCCATAAAGTCAGCCCTCCATTTAGACAGAGTCGGTGAGGTGGGGCTGGCCCAGTGTATGGCTATGCGTCGTCTTGCTAGCACTAAACCCAATTGGGCGAATCTGTATCGCATTTTTCTCCTCTTCTTGGGAAGAAGTAGCAGCCCCAGCAGGCAATGCCGGGTGGTAAATTCCACTGTCACCTTTTTCACTCTGCGCACTTCCTGCTGTACCTCACCACAAAACATCTGTAAATGCACACAGTCCCATGCAACGTCTCCGAAATCTGCTGGGATCACACCTAGCGCAACTGGGAGCGGAACTCATTATGTTCTTTTGTTACAAGGTAGGTTCACCATATCAGAGGCTATAGAAGAATTGCGTTGGAATGCTTTCTGGAACAAGAATCACAAATTTGGTTTTGCATATCTTATCACAGAAGTGAACAAGGCACTGTGCGCATATCATTCAAAAGAGATAATGCAAAGCCAGAGAATGTTCAATACACTCAGTTCAAAATCAGAAAACCTGAAAACAAGTTTATAGAGTTTGTCAACAAATGTGAAGAAAAATCAGAACTTTGCAAGTACTGGGGACATGTTTTATTCATGATGGCTCTAGTGAAAAACTTGGTACATGCTGATCAGGAAGGTGATTGGGAGCTGCACGTGAAGACTGTGGAGTCACTGATTACTGCGTTTCGCGAATTTGATTGCATACACTACCTGAGATATGGGTCCTGGTATTTGGAAAGACTGAAGAAGCTAAATGTTGAAAAACAATACCTCTACAGAAAATTCATCCAAAGACATTTTGTGGTGAAAGACAGAGAGGAAAGGTTCAATGCTGTGGCTCTAGATATGAAACTGGAATAGACTATCCAGAGATCACAGAAAAGCTCCAGGGAAATTGTTGGTCAGACACGTAAAAGTGAATATGTTGCTCAGTGGCAGCTAGTTTACCATGAAGTCCTTTCTATTTGCAATGTTTTCATAGAGAGATCCAAATTAAAAATTAATGGACCATAATGAAACGGTTCCTCACCACGAACTTGTGGGAAAGAAAGGGGAACATTTTAATAAACATGTTGACAGCCTTCTTTACTTCATGAAGCAGTAAGGAAACCCCTTTGAAATGACTGCGAGACTACACAACTTCGTGACATTAACAATGTGTTGATAACGATATAAAGACATGTCTACTAAATGTCATGGAACATGGATCGAAACTATATGCAGAACTGGAGCAGGAGAGATTTGTATTGAAAGAGAAAAAGCTGTTTGACATAATTACTAAACCTAAACTTCCACGCTTTAATTGCCATAGTAAGAGTTTCGTTCAACCAGCCACTACAAAGCAACTTTCACAAGCACATAGACAGATGGATGTAGCAAAACAAAGGGGTGAATTTATCAAGGACATTCTGTTGCATAATCTTCTTCCAACAAACGCATTATTTGATGGAGAAGCTGCAACCAAACCAGTGAAGCACAAACTCGTACCAGAGCTTGAAAAAACATTTCACCTGAAGAATTTCAATTCGAAAAGGTGTCCTCATTGAAAACTGCTGTTGTTGTGGACTGTATGTCACAATTGCGAGTGCTCAAGATTTCATCCATGCAAAACTTCGGAGAGGTTGTTCAGACTGTTCTAAAGATATCAAAGTCAGTCTGCACCTTGCAAGAACTGCACATTGTCTTTGACAGTTCTCTTGAACTATCTGTCAAAGAATGTGAGAGAATCAGACAAATGTCTACAAGTGGAACAATTGTCCTTGCCTGCATCAAACATTCGACACCTATACCTGTGCAACTTGATAAATTCTGGTCATCAGCACTGAACAAGATGTACTTGAAGATGTTAACTTGCCAAAAGATTGCGGACTCTTCAGTGAACACTGAATTTCCAATTATTGCAAATTGAATGATTGAAATGGGGGGGGAGTAGGCCTCAATCATTCCCAGTTACTAAGGTGAACATATCTGCTTACAGTATTGAGCCTTACAAAACACGGTATGCTGCCTTCACCACCATATTCACTATACCAAGGACAGGGAAAGTAGCCCTCTGCCCATAATGAGGATGTGCTTGGTGTTTCGCTTCAGGTTTCATTCCAGTCACACTACACACCATGAATCCATGTTTCAAATTGGGACACCTTCTGCTCTCTTGCTATCTTTATACCTTTAAAGGTACTGAGCTGACTTCAGCCCCAGCTGTCTGATCTGAACTTCATTCATTTGCTCATAGTTAATTTGATCAGCCACAAGTATTCTCCCAAAGTCTGCCATATCACATCATTTAAAAACTGTGCTCTACAAGCGATCGCAAAGCTAACAAACTAGTCCAAAATTTCCTGGCCTTCCACATACATGTGCACAAGCACTTTCTGACCCTTGGCAGGTACTCCTGTAGAGCTGGAAGTGGAATCTCTTTTCTCAGATATTAGCTGTCTCTGCCACAATCCTGAGCTTTTCTTTCTCCAAAGCTATCCTCTCTCTTTTCAATTCTGTTTATCTTTTCCTGCTTCTTTCTTTACCTCTTCTCTCACTCCCTTTTATCTTTCTTCACAGGCCCATTACTTCTTTCTTTCCTGCCTCATTGACTCTTGATCTAGGCAAGCTAATCTCAACCTCTTCCTCTCAAACTACCTGGCCTTCTCCTCTTCCTCAGCCTTAGCTTTCTTAAGTCAATTGCAAGTTCACGGTCTAAGCTGGACTTAACCTTCCAGGGCAATAACCTGACGTTGGTGACAGTGGTACCCTTGAAACTGTGGGGTGGGAGGAATGTCTTGGGGGAAGTGCTTTAAAGCAAACTTGGGAATACACTTGGGGTGTGTCTGGGGAAAACCTATGCTAAGGTATAGAGGGAGCCTGATACTAGAGTACTCCTTCCCACCATTCCTACTCCCCTTCCCCTAAGATATATCAGTTTCTTCTTTACTGCCCTGTTTCTCCAACAGGTCCTTAACAAAATTACAAAGCTCTCCCCATCATTGTTACTGGGAGCCCTTCACCCTCTCTCCTAGCACAGATCCCTTAACTGATTTAAGGACAGGGTGTCCTGGTCCATTCCACTAACCATGTATATGCCATTGTACTGAGCATGTAAAGGCGTGTTCAAGCTGAACTTTCTGTTCTGGCCAATATGGCAGTTGCAGATCTCACACTGCTTGCCGCCAAGTGTCCGACCCAAGAACAACAGCGTAAACAGGGGCTACTGTACTTCAGCCGTGGCAGTTGAGGTAATTTGCCACTAGTGTTGTCGGGCCCGTCCTACTATGACTCTGTAAACCCAAACAATAGACGCAGTATCTTCAATGTCCAGTCAAATGCTTACCTTTTAAGGAAAAGAACGTAATTTTATCCCACAGCAGTACTAAATACTGCACAATCCATCTTATTATACAAGACCATGTCCCTGGGTGCGCTCCTCCATTGTGGGTCTACACCACTGATGCCTCTTATTATATTCTCTCAGGTTGGTCTCCCTTATTTAGTGGTTGGGTAAAAGCATGAATTGGGCTCAGGTGCAGTCATTAGTTACCCCACAGTCCGGGCAAAGGAGAAAAGAGATCTAGACCAAACAGCTGACCGTGAATCCCATAGCCAGGGAAAGGCCCATGGAGGTACAGCCTTGCTTTGCAGATCAAAATTTCTAAGAAATATTTCATGAGTGTCCCTACAGAATTGCTTGTAGACACTGTCTTTTTACCCAGTTTCCTTGAGGAACCTTGGTGGAACATGCACTGTTTGTTATTTCTAAGCCAGCATTCTTATGGATGTGGATTAATGGAAAAGCGAAAACTGAGAAACCACATTGGAGGAAACCAAATCATGGAAAACCAATTTTAAGGAAAAACCAAAAAATCTAAAATGAAAAGGAACATTTAAAACGAAAGAAATTTGTTTTACAATACTTTATCAGTTTTATTATAGGGACATAATACTCAACACCCATCACAAGACCGCGCAGAAAATCTGGTATACATTGCTATTAAGTACCCCCCTTCTACGTACTTTGCCCCTTGGATCACCTACACATGCAGTCTCTAGTCCGGTAATGCTTCCACCATTTCCCCCATATCTTTCGGTGCTTCTTGAGGCAGCCTCGGGCTAAATAAGTCGGTTCCTCAAATTTTGCGGAGTGGTCCATGCCTATCCTCTTGTCTAATAAAAGGCATTTTACAGTAGGTCAAAAGCGCTCAGGTGTTTACTACGCTCAGTGTCAGAGGAGCATATAATTTGCTATGAATTTAACCAGGAGCGGAATGAAAGATGGCCTTTCAAACACCATTTGGCCATTTTAAATAAGTTAATGCAACTTCTCCCTTGTTTTTTCAACACTTTATGGACAACATCTTTTCAGACATCTTGAACCTCCATGTAATACTGTATTTAGATGATATCCTGATTTTTTCCCCAGGTCTTTAGAAGAACATCGGTAGCAACCACTGAGAGACAACTACCTAACCTGTAAGCCAGAGAAGTGTGTATTTGAAAAAACAAAAGTTGAATATCTTAGATTCATGTTATCTCGCAACGGATTATCCATGGACACAAAGAAGATTGAAACAGTACTGGAATCAGTATCTCCTCCTCCTGTGAAGGAACCTCCGTGCTTCTTGGGGTTTGCCAACTTCTATAGGCAGTTTATTCAGAATGTCTCAGATTATTCCTGTAGCATTTCTTGCATTCCTAAGAAAGAAAATTTGAAGACATGCTTTTAATTGGGGAAGACTGCTAAAAGAGTCTTTTAAGCGTTAATGGCATCCTAACTTCTGCACTGGTGCTCAAGCATCCAGATGCTGCCAAGAAGTTTGTTATGACATATGCTGTATAAAAAGCTATTGGAACAGCATATTTGCAGTTGCAACAAGATGACAACTTGGAGCAAAACTGTTCCGTCATGGAGTGCAAGCTTTTTCATCATGGAAATTTTCTTGGAGGGGAGACATTTATAGTTAGAATCCCAATATCATTTTGAGATCAGAACTGATCATCAAAATCTTCAGGTATTACCAAATTTTCAATGCAAGATCACTCAACAAACTCATTGTGCTTAGTTGTCCCCCCCCGCCCTCCCCCAATATGACTTTGTGATTATATAGGTTCCTTGGTCAAACAATGTATCTTGGCTGATGTCTTGTCCCGCCATGATTCAACACTGTAAAATTTCAAATCACAGTGCAGGTTTGCCTCAGACCAGATTCTCTTCGTAGGATCTTCTTTTTATTTTTTTATTTTTAAGAAGAAGTCAAGAAATCGTGCCTAACTATGAATCGAGTAGTAATGCAAGAGTTGTGTAAGAAGTTTAACCCCTTACTTGGTGAGGCTTACCGCACCAACCAAAAATTACCATACTGGAACAGACGGCGGCATGTCCCTATAACCAAACTCACTCCAAGGGTACTGTGCCGCTGGCAGTACCTATTTCTTTCACTGCTTTGTCCCACACATTCATCAAATACCATAAAGGACATTAATATATGCCCGCAAAAATAATTCAAGCAAGTAGGCCTGTATATGTGTCATATGTTATGTTGCCTGTTGTTCTACCAAGACTCTCCCAAAATTGGACATGACTTTAGGAAACACAATTACATCTATAGGGCATTTAGAGAAGTCCTGATGCAAGCCCCAAACCCCTAGTGGCCTATCCACGAGGGCTGAAACATGTCAACTAAATACTAGGATGTAAGGGCCCTGTATCTTCCACAAGCACCGAGAAATCTTGATGTTTAGCAGTACCAAAGAAACTCATATAATGGGATACTGGGGTGACGTTAAATATATTTATTCTCTTCTTCTCACTAGTAGACCCTGTCGAGATTAAAATCCAACGTGCTTCCTGGAAAACGGTTGAGCCCGTCCTGGTTTATAGGGACCAGGATGAGACCCAGTGATGAAGCATGCCACCAATTGGGTGTGTGAGGGTCAAAAGAAAAAACACTGTAGGGTCTTTGGATCTGAAAATTAGCTCAGTCAGATGGTTACTGAACATGTATGGTTATAGGGTACCCTTATGTGATGGGTCCCAACGTTAATACAGACCTCGAGAGAGAGGTGTTATGCTTACAGGAAGCATTATAGTCAGCCTACCAATTACCAAGCATCAGGAGTTAGACTAACGTACTTTAGTGCTGGTGTCCCCATCACTGCAATAAACCCCAATTGAATGTGCAATGAGGCGCTGCACATAATTAAACAACAAAATTGATTTGGGCGCTTGCTGTGGCGCCACCTGCCCTACTGTTTATTTAGCTGCGCTCACCGCTGTCGGCCTCAGGGGAATCGCTGAATCGTTGCTATGGTGACTTATGCAACTGTGCTTTTGATGCAATGTTTTCACAGCGACCGGCGCAGGGTTGAAAAAAACAAATCTGCTGTGACCAGGACGTGCCTCGGCCTCTGGGACACGTGCGCTGGGCCCAGTGTGTCCTGAGCAGATTCTGTCTCTGCCACCTTAAATCATGGTCTGCTGCCTCTGGGTCCACCTGCTGCTGCACTAGCCCCCAGACATCATAGTTTCACCAGCCGTACAGGTCCCTGTTGTGGCTGTCACTGGCCGATGCAAGTGCACTCTTGTCAGCTGACAGCTCAATGCAGGCTGAGCGGCAGCAGGATGTTTTAATTTCAAATTCCTGCCGCAGCCCCGTCTGTTAGGAATTGCTACTGCCGCTGGCAGCATTAATAATTAAAGTACTTCTGTGGCCTCCTCGACCCGTGCTGCCCTTCCCTGCTTGTGGTGGGTTGCTGGGGGCTGTGCCAGTCATAGTGAGAGTGGGCGCCAAGTGTCTAAAGGTAATGGGCACAGCTCTGAAGACAGTGTGCCACACCATGAGCTCTTACTGTGAATTCAATCTACAGCTGCAAATTAGATGCAACGCAGTACTGTACTGTCTGTCTGTCTGTGCTCTCTCTTGACCGGTAACTGACTCCTGTCTCCAGCACATCACAACATTGTTAGAGCAGCTGTCTGCAGTGAGTGACTCCACAGACTGCAGCTACAGCGACCAGCCCGATGCAGCAGGGACTATTTACCCAGCACTGTCAGTGACTCGTTTGGTAAGTCAAAGATAATGTGGTGATTAATGTTCCAATGTTCTTTGAATAGATAGGAGTTTTGTCTAGTGCAAGTTTTGACTCAACAGCATCAGAGAGGATTAACATGCCTGCTGCAAAGAACGCGTATTCTGCATATCACAGAACTCAATTTTATGTGGATAGTTCAATGGGTTACTGATTTTGTCACACAGATCCTTTTGTTACTTGCAATTCATACATTGTAATCCTAATCTACACAAGCTATCAAATCTAACACAAACACTCATAACTCTTATACATTCCCTTTCACACACCACATACACTCTTGTCAAAAACACATCACCACCCCCTTTACCATTCAACTTCCACTCACCAACAGTACTTTACATACAAATCCTTCTCAGAAAACCACATTGATTTCTCCTCTCACTGCTCCACTGAAACATGAAACACACACCAGCACATCAAAATCTCATACACACACAATTTTATAAAACATTCCAATGAAAATTAGAAACATACATCCACTCTCACCCTCTTGACTACACAAATAATACGCATCCTAACTCCTCTTTAGTCCCAAATTTTCTATCTTCACCAACATCTACCACAAATACCCCAATACGACTATCATTCACCTGCTTCTCATCCATTGCACAATTTAGAGCCTTAAAACATGACTCACATGCTCCACCACCCCTAACCCATACACCTTTCACCCTAAACAGACGCAAGCAAAAATAACAACATGCCACTCTTCACAACTTCGCATCTCCAAGTCTATTACACAACAAAGCTACTCTACAAAAACAACACAGCTCACCAACTCACTCTCAACCACCTTCTCCACCACCTTCACACGCAGATCCAATAAAATGCCTTTAAGCCTGCTGGAGGAGGAATACGATATAGAAAAACACTATTGCTATCCTCATACAGTTAATACCAGCACAAATGACACTTCAACTACAAGTACATTACTGCTCACTGTTCTAGAAAACAAAGTCACACCACCACCAAAACACAATCTCTTAACTGCCTACTAATAAATGCTTGATCACTCTCTAAAAACAAGCACCACATCTATGACCTACTCACTGGCACACAACCTGACTTACTCTTCATAACTGAATCATGGTTGAGAGCTGACATGGCTCTAGTGTTTCATGAAGCCGTTCTTCCAGGCTGTCAAACTATCACACAAAATCATATAGGCAAAAGAGGAGGTGGACTTACTGTTCTATTCAAGCAAACAATAAATCTCGCCAAAGCTGACAATTTCCATACAAGGTTGTGAGACCCTCATCACCAGATGCAACCCTACACCAAGTTCGTCCTGTAACTTCCTCCTCCTTTATAGACCAGCACCTACCAATGCAACATTCCCAGGCACGTTTCTAGACACAGTTTCAAACCTTATAACACTACAATCTAACTTATACATTCTTGGTGGCCTAAACATTTCGTTTGACAAACCCAATATGCCCGTCCAAAAACTTTCATCACTAGCCTAGTCACAATGAACCTACATCTGATCATACACCCACATACATACATCGCTGGACACATCCTAGATGTTATTTTTGCAAATCCAGTACTAGTTACCTTTCAAAGAATTACTCCAGTCACATGGTCGGAGCACCATTTGGTAACTTTCCAACATAAAACACCACAAATCAACACAACTAAGACCACCTTGCATGCATCCACCTATTCACCATGGAACAAACTCCATTTTGAATATTTAGAAATACAACTAACATCCAACACAGATCTAGACACAATAAATTCAGTTCAAAAACTTCGAGTGGCTACAGGAAGCTTTTGATATCCTAGTACCACTAAGAACAGCAAAACAGGACAAAAGAAAACAAGCACCTTGGAGAAATGTAGAACTAAAAAAAATAAAACAACAAATTAGAAAATTGCAGCACTCCTGGCTCAAAACAAACAGCAATCAAAACAAACTTCACCTATACAAACTTAACAGAATATGCAAGTCAACAATCAAAAAAGCTAAAAAAAAAAAAAAAAAAAGGTACTATTCAGACAGAATTCAAAATGCTATATGTGAAAATAAAGGATTTTATTAAATATTCACTGAGTTTGATAAACCTAAATGCTCATAAGTAACTCATCCCATTACTCAAGAATTCACTGACAAACTGGCAAATCATTACACATCCAAAGCAGGCATGTGGAATTCCTATTTAAAACAAAGGAAAACCACCAGCACCAACCCATTTACAAAAATCCCCTCCAAGAGTAGGCTAACCCAGTCTCTGCATTCCTTCAAACAAATATCAGAAAGTGAATTTATGGATCTTGTCTTAACAAGCAGGCCAGCCGGCTGCCCTTCTGACCCTTGTTCACCAAAAATCTTCAAGAACATTGTTTTACCTTCCTCTACTGCCACACCAGTAAGAAGAATCATCAATAATTCTTTAACAACGGGATTCTTTCCAGAACACCTAAAAAAAAGGCCTACATACGCCCATTATTAAAAAAATTTACTTGGACCCGCATGACCCCGACAACTACAGACCAATTACAAATGGACCTCCCTGGGCAAACTGATAGAAAGAGAACCAGTCGCCAATATGTCACAATTCAGTGAAGATAACTCCATACTTTCAGACTACCTAACAGGATTCCGCCCAGGCACAGAATCTGCACTCATCGCCATCTGGGATGACCTTAAAAATACGGTAGACTGAATAGGGTTGCTGCACTACGTCTCTTGGACCTCTCAGCTGCTTTCGACACAGTAAACCATGACACTCTAATACAAAGACTCTACGAAGTCGGCAAAGAGGGGACTGCTCTTTACTGGATCACATCCTACCTTTAAAACAGAAGAAATGTCATCCATACTCCCCCTTTCTCATCCAAAATGTACTTCAAAAAAGCAGTGCTCACTCAAAGTACTATCATCTCACCCATGCTTTTTAACATCTACATGAAGTCATTACTGGCAATGATCAATGATTTTCAGCTCACATGCAATATCTATGCAGACGACACACAAATAGTCCCTAAACCGGAAAGCCCCAAAGACATTGGAAACTCACAAATCTTCATTTGCCTCCGAGCCGTTGATCAGTCCATGACATGGAGCCATCTCAAATGGAATGCTTCTAAAACTGAAATACTCACATGTGGCGATTGGAAAATTTATGACCCACTCTGCACCTGGCCTGACGATCTGGGACCACCTCCTAAAGAATCTAAGGAAGTAAGAAACCTTGGAATTACCATGGACTCCAAGTTATCAATGAATGCCCAAGTGGACAAATTAGCAACATCAAGCTTTATTCCCATGATAACTCTGTGATGCATCTTCCCCCACCTGAGATTTCCACACAAGGTCCAGGCTACTATCTCTCTTGGACTGTCTGAACTTGATTACGCCAATGGCCTCTACCACAGATCATATTTGTTAGCTGTAAAAAAAAACTACAACGGATTCAGAACTCTGCTGCCAGACTACTCCTATATGTAAAACCAGCCCACATCTCCCCTGCCTTGATGGCCCTACGTTGGTTACTGGTTGCCAGAAGATCCACCTTCAAGCTGCTTTGTATCACCCACAAAGCAATACATGGAACAGGACTGCTTTTTATCAGGAATAAAATCCCCAAATACATTCAACAAAGGAACCACCGCTATAGATTGGCATCTCACCTCAAAACCCCACCATACATGGAAAAAAAAACTTGGTACATCTTTCTCTGTTCAAGCAGCCAAAATATGGAATTCATTATCCCCAAACATAAGATCCGTGGATAACTATCTTGCCTTCAGAAGACTACTCAAGAGTTGGCTCCTTCCTACATAACCACGATACTCAAACACTAATGTACAACATATCCCTATGTTTGTAAACATTTATAATTTGATATTTTATATATGTATCTAGATATGTGTATGTGTTTGTACAAATATGTATAATAACTATGGTTGTTAAAATATATGGATATTCTTTAGGTCTGCTTAACAAATGTATATATTACTTATGGTTAAATATATATATTATTCGATGCTTAACATGTTTATAAGTCATTGAATAGGTTTCATAAAAGTTATTTGATTAGATGCTTATGGGTCTCTATTTTATTCATTTATCACAATATGTAAATATCATAACTGTTCTCTACAAGTGCTTCACTTAAAAAAAATATTGAGGAAAAGATCAAAAAATTTTAAAAAGTTATAAAAATATTGAATTAGCTTCAAGTACATCAAAACTTGAAAGTCTGAGTTTATACAATACAACTCTAAATCTCAATATATTATCTTCCTTATACATGCGGACCCTTTCTATGTAGTTATGTATCTATGCTTATTACTTTGCTCCTACTGTAGAAGAAAAAAAAACACCTTTGACTTTCTCCAATGCACTAATCTGTCACACCCTGTACCTCTCCCAATATATCCTCTACCTCCACTCTGACTCATTCTAAACCCGATTCTACTACTATGACCTCCAAAATAACCCTTTCTAAATTCTTCCCTCATGTATCCCTCCTTTGACTCATCCCAAACCTCATTCTACTACTGTGATCTCCCTAATCCCTTTCTAGAGACTCTTCCCTCCTCCATCTCTCCTTTTACTCATCCCAAACCTCATCTTACTACTATGATCTCCCAAATAACACTTTCTAGACTCGTTCCTCTTCTATCCCTCCATTATCCTATTCAATCCAACTAACAAACCTGCATGCCCACTGCTCAAATTAACTCATATTTCCCTATACTAATCCAACACTAATCCTTTTTTGATTCCGGGGTAGGGTGCTACTTGCCGAAAAGTGCTTTGACGCCTTGTCAGGGGTAATAAGCGCTATATAAATACAATTACAAATGTAATGACCTAAAAACTGTGATCAAAGACATCCGCTGCATGTAAAATGCATAGCATAGGTTTGAACGTTGTTTTTTCCCCCAGTCTTCCATTCGAATTTTGCTAAATGGTGTTAGTTTGGGTAGAAATGCATTTTTATTAGTAAACCAATCCCAACCATTGTGGTACGTTTTAAATCCTGAGTTTGTGCTTCTCCAGGCCAAACTCTTAAAATATACTGCCTACTAATATGGAAGACATGTGATTCCTACACCTTGTAATCCTCATTGTTTTATATAACATTTCCTAGAATGAATTACACACGAGTGATTCATTCTCTCTGTATAGTATGTCTGTGATGTAAAGTGCTTAGACACCCTGCACTAGTATGAGCAGCACTATAAAAGTAATAAAATGTTCGTGATAGGGGGACTATAGAGAGATGAGGAGCACTCTTGGAGAGTGGTAATAAGAGAATCCATTACAAGGAGGTCATGGGGGAAGCCAAAACACATTGTTGCACCTGGCACCACCTGCGCTAATGCTGGCTCTGAAAGAGTGAGTCAGTGATGTCTGTCACTGTGCTGTTTGACATTCATAGTATTGTCCAGTTGGGAAGGTGTTGTACCCGGTCTTGACTACATGTACATATGGACTTTAATAGTACTTTGCTTATTTTATAATGGAAGTGACAATCTCCTACATCCTGTAAGTATTTTTTTTTTTAACCTGCATGTGCCTTTGTATATCCGCAAAGAACGTTAATAAAGTACTGCCTCCGAAAGACGTGCTTATTGTTTAATATCATGGTTGCACAATTGTTTTACAGTACAGTGAGCTAGGTTAGTGCCCTTCCATTTCAGCTGCCTTGCAGCAGTTTCAAGATCTTCTTAGAGTTTCTCGTTGCTCAAATGGGTGTAATTTCTGATATTTATCTGTTTCCATGGACTTCATTGCTTGATTTTGCTTGCGAGAACGTGTTACTCTAAGTGTCACACATTATTGTTGTTGAGTACCACTCATAAATACACTAAAACCATGAAAATGTCACACATAAGCAATCTGAAACCTTGGCAGTTATGGTTAGTGTGCTTGGGCAAGCATATAAAACAGCCTGAAGTGGAAAATAGTTTGGCACTTGCTCCAGGAAGGACAGAGCCTACATAATTATCGCACAATGAAAAGCACAAGTTTGAAGCCTTCCTTTCTGATGAGCGATTCAGCCTGTCAGACAGGGTCTTGGCTCCACATGCCGCAACTACTGCCCCATCGTGGTCAGAAGACCACACAGCACTGCTGGGAGGGCTGGCTTGGCTGGGGACACGTTAATTAGGTAGCGCCCATGAATGCCACACCCAGGACCTTAACACGGCACAAACAAGTTTTTTAACAAATGTAAGTAAATCACCACAATAATATTGCTAGGAAAGAATAAAAAATGGGTACTTACCTGCTGCAGAGCTGTGAAGATAGAAGGCATCCTGGTTGTTACATAAGACAATAAGGGAGATGTTGAATCCCTATTGGCTGTTGTTGAACCACTGTTTTCCCGAGCATTCATGGGAAATGTAGTGTTATTGTTTTTTCCGCTGTGGAAAAGTAAAGCAAACAAAGCCTCCGGTCCTCACACAGAATTGTTTTTTATTGAAGAAAGCCTGCTTCACTGACACAAATGTTAGTAAAAGACCACTTTTTGCTTCTTCTTGTCAGTGACAGGATTATATTGAACTATCCATGATGTTCAAAAGTTGAAGCAAAATTGTGGTGCATTATTGAAGTCATAAATGTATTCTATGTTAGGTCCTTGTTCAATAGTCATCAACATTGGATGATGTTTGTGATTGTCCATGGGCTGTCACAGCTTTAAGCAATTTGTTTTTTCTTTGTCAACAATCATGGAATTTACACACCCGATCCACCGTTCCAATCTGTAGCATCACTTTCACTCTCCTCCACACTTATCTGCCAGAGACATGTGCTCTCAGCCCCCGCCTCGATCCCACCTCCTGCCTAGGGTTGCATCAGTACCAACGGTCCTGAACTGGACTACACTTTGCCCACCTCTTGATTTGGACTCCAAAACCCAGGCAGTGTAATCCTGGTTGTTCTGTTTGAAAAACCTTCAATAAAACATGTTTAAAAACAAAATCAAAACAACCCTTAGCTCTTTCAGCTGCTGGGCTCATGCATTTCCTTTCAGCTTGTTATTAGATTTACTTGTACATTTGCATACAAAATATATTTGTGTCTAGCAGTATATGTCTAATCAACTTAATAGTCTTTTCTCCTTTTTAGGTCGAGCCTAGCGGCAGCGCGCATGCGCTGGTCGCTCTGTGAGACTGCTGTAGTAAGGTATGGGAGAGAAGCTGCGCCCACTCTCCTCCCATATTTTTCATTGACTTGTGTCATTGTCTTTCGTAAATGCTGCCTTCGGATTCGTTAATAGGCTTTTTAGTCCCTCCTTAGTACGGCCTTGTCTTCATTTGTACCCTCCCATGGCTACTGGCCCTTTTACTTCAGTTGATTATGATGATGAGAATTTATAAAGCGCGACAAATAACCTGGGGTGTCTAGGCGCTGCCTTTGATTCAATCAGTACAAACAGATAAGTAAACAATTAAACCGTAAACAACCAAGTTTTAAGGCCCTTCCTAAATTTAAAGAGACTGGGTTCTTTTTTCAATGTGGTAGGCAAGGAGTTCCAAAGGCTGGCCGTTGTTACACAGGACCTGTTATTTAGTCTGTAAGCACTATTTACTTTATTGAGTTTCTCTTACTGCAGTCCGGACATGCGCTGCTTCAGCTGAAACAGCTTGTGTTTTTTTTAAGCAGCACGGCCGCCCCCGTACACGGGCTCCTGTTATCAATCACTTTAACCCGGCATTATCTCGTGTCTATTTCACCCCCCAAGTAAAATGGATTTAGAAATGATTAGCAAATTAAGTCATGTGAATTCCAGGTAGCACACAATCCTGTGCTAATGGGCTGAAGCTGACAAAAGCACATCTGTGTTGCATGTCATCTGTACTAAAGCCACCTGACGGGTTGTTTTCAAAAGCCTCTTTTATTAACAACACCACCACCACCACCAATACCACCATCACCACCAATACCACCACCATCACCAATACCACCACCATCAATACCACCACCTCCACCAATACCACCACCATCAATACCACCACCTCCACCAATACCACCACCATCAATACCACCACTGCCAATACCACCACGACCAATACCACCACCACCATCACCACCAATACCACCACCAATACCACTACCACCACCACCAATACCACCACTACCACCAATACCACCACCACCAATACCACCACCAATTCCACCACCATCACTAACACCACCACCAATACCACCACCACCAATACCACCACCACCAATACCACCACCATCAACACCACCAATACCACCACCACCAATACCAATACCACCACCACCAATACCAGCACCACCACTACCAATACCACCACCAGCACCACCAATACCACCATCACCAATATCACCACCAATACCACCACCGACCACTACCACCACCACCAATACTACCACCATCAATACCACCACCTCCACCAATACCACCACCATGCATACCACCACCTCCACCAATACCACCACCAATACCACCACCATCAACACCACCAATACCACCACCACTACCACCAATACCACCGCCAATACCAATACCACCAACACCACCAATACTACCACCGACCAATACAACCACCACCACCAATACCAGTACCTCCACCACCTCTACCAATACCGCCACCACCAGTACCACCACCACCAATACCACTACCCCCAGTACCACCACCACCACCAATAACACCACTACCACCACCACCAATAACACCACTACCAATACCACCACCAACAATACCACCACCACCAATACCACTACCAATACCACCACTACCAATACCACCACTACCAATACCACCACCACCAATACCACCACCACCAATACCACCACCACCAATACTGCCACCACCACCAATACTGCCACCACCACCAATACTGCCACCACCACCAATACAACCACCACCAATACCACCACCATCAGTATCACCACCAATACCACCATCACCAATCCAATACCACCATCAATACCACCACCAATACTACCACCAATACCACCACCAGTACCACCACCACCACTAAAACCACCACCACTAATATCACCACCACTAATACCACCATCACCAATCCCACCACCATCAATACCACCACCTCCACAAATACCACCAGTACCAATACCCCACCACCAATACCACCACCAATACCACCACCATCAATACCGCCACCACCAATACCACCACCAATACCAATACCGCCAATACCAATATCGCCACCACCAAAACCACCACCAATGCCACCAGCACCAATACCACCACCAATACCACCACCATCAATACCACCACCATCAATACCACCACCATCAATACCAGCACCACCAATACCAGTACCACCAATACCACCACCAATACCACCACCTCCACCAATACCCCCACCATCAATACCACCACCTCCACCAATACCACCACCACCAGTACCAATACCCCACCACCAATACCACCACCACCACCAATACCAGTACCACCAATACCAGTACCACCATCAATACCACCACCACCAATGCCACCAATACCACCACCAACAATGCCACCACCACCAGTACCACCACCACCGCCACCACCAATACCAGTACCAACACCACAAATACCAATACCACCATCAATACCACCACCACCAATACCACCAATACCAGCACCACCAATACCAGTACCACCAATACCACCACCTCCACCAATACCCCCACCATCAATACCACCACCTCCACCAATACCACCACCACCAGTACCAATACCCCACCACCAATACCACCACCACCAATACCACCACCACCAATACCACCACCACCAATACCACCACCACCAATACCACCACCACCAATACCAGTACCACCAATACCAGTACCACCATCAATACCGCCACCACCAATGCCACCAATACCACCACCACCAATGCCACCACCACTACCGCCACCACCAATACCAGTACCAACACCACAAATACCAATACCACCACCAATACCACCACCACCAATATCAATACCGCCACCACCAATACCACCACCAATGCCACCACCACCAATACCAACACCACCAATGCCACCACCACCACCAATACCACCACCTCTGCGCCTCTCGCTCACTAGTAATAGCAGGGGCACTGTACGAGGCCGGAGCTGCAGCCGAGACCATCCCTCCCTCCCTTCATGCCTGCCATAAAGCACAGCCCGCCCTGCACCAGGAGGTGAAGCCAGGGCCCTACTACAGCTGGAGTGTTTTTTATTAGGGCAAAGATAGCAATGACATTACCAATGCCACACTGCACACTCAAATCACAGCGAGGGCAGGAAATAGCCGCCCCTCCCGCTCTTCCTCCTGAGCCGCGACAGACTAATCACAGAGCGAAAGGTGTTGGATCGCTTTGTTAGTGTTTATAGCTCGGATCATATGTAACTTTCACTTCACACTTTGTGTCTGTGTAATTTACAACACTTACACATCTTCTTCACTGCACTATTTATCACTACTTTGAAGACGTCGCTGGCCGGTCTCTTCCTCTGATTTTTACAATCTAACAAGCGGTCGAGAAGGCCCTTTATTGCAATGCAATAGGTCTCGCATTTGTGAGAGTTTAAGCTATTAGTATTGTAAATGACAATGCATTTTATTTAAGTTTTAAAACCCAAAACATAAATAAAAGGCATTGTCATTTACAATGCCAATAGCGCAAACTTGCGTGAATGCGAGACCTATTGCATTGCTTGTTTTTGTTGGTTCAAAGGACCCTCCATCCTAGCAATTTGCGATCAGGGGCTCCTTTCCTTAGTTTACTTGAGAGTCTATAAAATGGTTTTTCCCTTTGCTACTAAGCCTTTTTATTCTGTGTGTGGAAACATTTGGAGCATATACTTTAATATCATTCAAGCCTCTCTAAGATAGAAGTGTTACACTTTTGTTAGAAGTCGTCAGAGGAGTTTAGCAAGTTAAGAAATAAGTTGGGTATCTAGAACATGTAAATAAACTCCTTGCATGCATAGGGTTTGTTTAAATTACGAAACTTAAAAAGTAATTCTGGAATGGTCTCAAATGTTCGTGAATGCCCATTGTCTTAGAACTGACACCAGTATTGCCATTGTTGTTGCATTGCATTATTCCATTGTGTACAACTTGATATAATATTGGTAAAATATGGGTTCTCTTCTCACTTATGATACCTCTCCCTTACAACAGCTATATTTTTTATATTTCTGATCTTAGGAAATGTTGGCTAGTGGCTTTCAACACAAGCAGGAACAAGGAATAAGGCTGTTCGATCTGCTCATCATGTCAGTAAGGAAAGGTCGAACCTAAGCAGTACCTAATCAGCTGACGTCTACCTCTGTTGCTACTTTCTCAAGTTCGGTCCAATGCTGGGACCTGCTCAGGAGCTGCTTTGTCATGCAGTTGGACACTTGATGACTACACCGCTTACTGCACTCAACCTTGCAGCAAGGTGAGAGTTCTCCTTTAAGCTGTTAACTATTTTGGTTTTTATAGACTGGCTTTACAGCGCTGCCATCGCCAGACAATTATGTGAGAATCACGAAGAGAGAGGCTTTGGCTCCACCCAAGTTTGGAGTCAGGAGTACATGTGTTGATGGGGAGTTGTGTGCTTCCACAAAAAAGTGCTTTTAAGGTGTAAACCCAATGGTTAAGGCTAAAGGCCTTATCTGATCATTGGGAAAAGCAATGCCATGTTTCAGAGGTTTGACCTGTTTATTATGAAATGTTATAGCAAAGCCAGTGGGCCAAACCTACTTGCTGTGAAAAGCATGTGTTGAAGACATCAGACTTTTAAGGATGTATTGTTATTCCACTGTGCTAAAGCCTGTGGGCAGATATTTTGTTACATGGAATTTCACAGATTACCATAGTAGGTAAGGGGTTTGGATTTTGTGATTCATGTGATCAAACCGTAAGGATATAAGATATGCACTACAATGATCCTTGTTAGGCTCTATTTAGAGAGATAGTATTTTGCTTTGCCACCTGTAATTTTGTACACATTTGTACTCTCCTGCGTGACCACAGAGAACACTGAATAAATATGTGAGAGGGTCAGAGCCTCTCAGATCTGCTACTTGAAACTAAGAGAAGAGGGATTGCCATGCTAGAAACTTGATTTGTACCACCAGGCCCTGCTTTCTGGCTGACTGCGCCAGCTGCACTATCTGGAACTACAGCTCTGTGGATATACCTTGCTTATAAAGGATTAAAGAGTGGACTCCCTGCATGCTACAGGTTAACAGGGCACCCCTGCATCACCACCAAGCGTTCCTTGCCTGGAGTGTGTCTAATGGACTTTTAAGGATTTGTCCAGTGCATTGTGGGAATTGTGGTCCCAACCTTTCAAGGACCATCTTGGAGCTTCCAGGCCCTTGCATTGTGTGTTGGACCCTTTGGACCCTCAGAAGTTTGGAGCAACTTTGGAAAAAAGCTCCATAAAGGTGACCGACTCAACCGCAAGACACAGGCCGGCCACTTTCAACTGAGACCCAGCCCGGATTCCAGGTTCGCCCTACTGAAAAGTCTGAAGGTCCGACTTCCAGAGTTTGACTGGGAGCTCCCTGACAGTCAAGTCAGCAAACGCTCACTGAATCCAGACTAGTGAATAGCAGCAGGGGCCTTTAGAAGAAAAGGCTCCAGAAAAGTTTCTAAGTGTGAAGGTAAAATTTTGACCGGGGCCTCCCACTTAGTGTATCCGAGCAGGGCTCCATTTTGGGCGAACTGAAACTTTGACTTTGTCCCAGTCAAGCGCGACCAGATGTCCCAGAGTGGCGCGATATGTCTAAGTGCTAGAAAGTGTTTCATCTTTAAAAATTCATATTTCCGTTTTCCTAGTGTGGAGTTTTGTCATTTTGGTGTCATTTTAAAGATAAAAATAGTTCCTATTTTTATAAATTGGGGTGTTTTTTTATTGTGTGTTGTTTCTTCATTATTTACTGAATTTGTGTTTTTAAATGCTTTACATACCTGCCTCCTAAGTTAAGCCTGACTGCTCGCAGGCAAGCTACCGCGGGTTGAGCATGGGAATAATGTTTTGAGACCAAAACTGAGCCCTAGACCGTGTTATTGGCCTTCTTGCCAGTGGTAGAGGGTAGATGCATATTTACCACTACTAATAACCCACTTTCCAACATTTGATGTTCAGCAGTGTGTTTAAAAGTACACCATACAGTAAAGTAAATGAATATCTTAAAATCCTCTAAATTGCCTAGAACAAAGATTTTGAATTTTTGAAATTTGGACTAAACTGATTTTTGATCCATTGATTGGATTTTTCTAAAGTTGTTCTAAGTCTGATTGATAGTTGTTGTGACCCAAAACTAGGGATACCATAGAGCTGGACCTAGCTAAACAGACTAAACACAAGATGGCTGAGCTTAGGACACAGTGTAGGCTTAGGGAGCTGCCTGCGTCCAATAAGATTAGGAAGGCAGGGTTGCTTAAGTCCCTGAAGGCCTGGAGTAGGGCAGCTGCAGAGATTGAAGGGGGGGGGGGGCAGGATGACTCTACCAGCATCATCCAGGAGGGTGATGATGATGCCTCCTCCATTGCTTCCAACACTAGATACATAATTCCAGATGGTGACGGGGGGCAGGGCCCCATACACAGGAACCACCACTGTCTCTTGCAGAGAAGCAGATGGAGGCCCAGCCAGCTTCCATAGCCTAAGCGAGGGAGAAACTGGAATTAGCTAATAAGAAGTGGCAGAGGGAGGAGGAGAGAAGAAATGGTGGCAGTGAAATTGAAGATGACATTGTGATGTCCAGGGGTAGAGGGTTTGACCACAAGCTTCTAAGCGTATAGTACCGAGGTACACAGAGGGGGATGACATTGATAAATGGCTGACTGCTTTTGAAAGGGACCTTGAAATATGGGGGGTTCACCCCAAGCATTGAGGTTCACTCTTGTGGGAACTGATTCCAGTAGCTGTGAGGGATAGGCTCCTGACTCTGCAGGGGGAAGAGGCAAAGTCCTAGTCTCACATGAGGCAATGCTTAGTCAAGAAGTTTTGTCTGACTCCAGAGCAGTACAGGGTGAAGTTCAGAGACACCCAGAAAGTGAGCACACGGTCCTGGGTGGACTTTGTGGACTTTTCAGTGAAGGACTAGAAGGCTGGATTGTTGGTAATGCAGTAGACACATATTGGGGATTGTATAGTTTGTTTTTGAAAGAACACATTTTGACTCATTGTGCTGAAGAGTAGTTACAGTAGTACTTCGTGGACTCTAAGCTGACAGACCCCAAAGAGCTGGGGGATGCATCTGATGAGTGGGTGAGAACCCGGGTTTCCAATCAGCACCAGGGGGGCGATCAGAAGAAAGGAGTACAGGTCCCCTCCCAGGTGAAAGCCCATGGGAAAGAAGGCCAAAAACAGAAGGAATCCTCAAAAGACCCACAAAAACCTGGACAGGGAAGGGGGGCCCAAGCGAACCTAAATTCAAAGGGAGGGAGTATCAGGGAAAGAATGGTAGGTTCTTAATTCCCACAAAGGTGGGCACGTGCTTTGCCTAATCAACCAGGTCACAAGAAAGGAGATGCTGTCTGCACAAAGAAGCCCCCCACTAGTGGGCCATTCCTAGGGATTGCTAGTGTAAGTGTGGGGGTGGAGAGTGCCCCAGAGAGTTGTAGGGAAGTGGCAGAGGCAACCTTTGTGTCCCTGGGTGGGGTGAATATTGCAGCCCTGGCCACCTTACCTCCAAACATGGATAAGTACAGGCAGATGTAGGAAGCTGGGTTTCTGTTGCAGTAACCCCCCCCCACACACACTTTTTGCCAGCTTTCTGATGCACTTTGACTTGATGTGCCCTGGGTCCCTGCCAATCAGGTTCCCAGAGCCTGTGTTCTTTCCCAAAACTGTACATTGGTACTTACAATTGGCACCTCTCTGGCCACATGTAAGTCCCTTATAAAAGGTACCATGGGTACCAAGGGCACTGTGACCAGGGAAGGCCTCTAAGGGCTGCAGCACATATTGGGCCACCCTTAGAGGTCCTGTATCTTAACAAACACACACACACTGCCATTGCAGGCTGCGTGTTTTGGTCGAGAGAAAAATGAAGAGTCGCCATGGCAGACCTACTTGTGTAACTATTATTATGTATCGTGCACACCTAGTTTGCTCTGGGTTTACAATTTAAAACAGTGCGTACATCTGCAGGTGTGTATGTTGTCTGGATCTACACTGCCTAACCTAACAAGGCGGCCAAAGTCAAAGATTCTTTGGACCCCGCGAGCACTGCTGAATGACTTTATCACTGATATGAAACACACTCAAAAATACCTTAAACGAAAACTGCTTTTATAAGTTTTAAATTTTTCAACCAATACGTGAATGTTTGAAAACAAATATTTTCAATGATCTAATACAAAGACCACACCTACAATTGACAGTCCATCAGTTAAATAATTCTGAGTGGCAACATGCTATCATATTCCTTCATATAATGCTACATTGCTGTAATTACAAACATCACAATTACAATCATTACAGGATCCAATAGCCCAATGCATTTCGGGATGCACCCCTCTAGCTGGGTGCAGTATACCACTGGTGAGGGTACAGTTGCGGGAGCACTATACCCCTACAGTGTCTAAGTCCATTCTTAGACATTGTAAGTGCAGTAAAGCCATAAAAGCGTATATGGTCTGGGAGTTTGTCATTGAGAACTCCACAGCACCATAATGGCTTTACTGAATTCTGGGAAGTTTGGTAGCAAACTTCTCAGCATAATAAACCCACACTGATGCCAGTGTGGGGTTTATTATACAACCACTCAGAGGGCACCTGAAAAACTACCAGCCTCTGGTGGGTTCCCTGACTAGTAAACACCAGCCTGCCACCACGAGACATGTTTCTGGACCCCTGGGGTGGCAGCCTTCGTTCCCTGGGCCCAGGAACAAAGCCTTTCCTGGGCAGAGGTGTTCACACCTCCCCCAGGTCAGGAAGAGCCATCTGTGGCAGGGGAGCTTCAAAGGCCTTGCTGCCTTTGTAACACGACCCCCAGCCTCTCCAGCTATCAGGAGCAGGCCCCCTTCCTGTCTCACCCTCTTTTCTGCGGGAAGACAGGTGGGAAAAATTAGAGCAGCCCAGAAGGTGTGCCCACCTCTGCCAACCCCACCCCTCAGGTGGGGAAGGCGAGGTGAAGCCCATTCTTCAGTTCCCGCCATCTTGCAGATTGCAGGCACTCTCCAATCAGGATTAGGGATTGTTCCCACTCCCCCACGTGGGGTGAGCACACCAAGTGTGTAGTCACCCTAAGGTCAGTAGCCCATTGGCTACTGACCTTGAGACCCCTAAAATGCCCCCTAAATACAGTATTTAGGGGTCAGCCCTGAACCAAGAAGAGAGATTCCTGCAACCTGCGAAGAAGAAGGGCGAAAGAAGATGCCCAGCAGAGGAGACTGCAGAGAAGAACTGGCTTGGCCCCAGCCCTACCGGCCCCTCTGCAGTTTCCAGAGATCCTGCACCAAAATTGCCTTGTCCTGCAGCCAGCGACGTCCAGAACCCCTGGGACGTCTGACTGCCTTCAACAAAGACCGGTTCTTCTGTGAACAGCGGCTCTGTTCAAAAGAAACACCCAAGAAAGACTCTGACCCTGCAGAGGACAAAGAAACCTGACGCCTGGAACCACCACTGCACCCGACACCCACCGGTCTAAGCTAGGTCCCCCAGCGCTTCCGAGTCCACTGTGGGTTGACCCATCCAGGACTCCCCGACTTCTCCTGCAGACATCGCCTGCAGCCTCTGCACGGAGACCCCGCTAACTGCGAGTGACTCGGTAGGATTTCACCTTACCTCAAAAGGCAGAAATTTGCAGGCTCCATGAATTGTGCAATTTCCTCACTATACGCTATGTTATTGACTACACTACACGCCCCCCAGGCGTGTTACATGTCCTTTTGGGAACAGGTTCTAGGGCGCGATATCACCGACGAGGAATGGAAACACGTTTGGGGCGATATCACTAGACACAATCAGTCCGTGGCTTTGAGGGAGGCACACTGTAAGACACTGCTAGATTGGTATCTTTACCCTACTAAGCTCAGGCGGATCTTCCCTGACACCTCAGATCTCTGCTGGAGGGGATGTGGTCTGCGGGGGGATTTCCGCCACATCTGGTGGGATTGCCCGGGTATTCGGCCTTTCTGGGAGGAAATCCTTTCACATCTCAAAGATATGCTGGGGTACCCCATCCCGACAACCATCGAGGGGGCCTTACTGGGCATCAGGGACCCTGAGTTGGAACACCAAACGAAAGCTGACAAGGCGATAATGTGGGCTTGTCTGGGGGCAGCGAAACTCACGATAGCGGCTGCATGGAAAAAGAAAGACACACCAGCGACGTCGATGTGGCATGCCCGCATGTGGAGAATCCTCTCTATGGAGCGTCTCGCAGACCTCTTTAGGGACGAATACAAGAATTTTGAACACAAATGGGGCACATTGGTAACCTATCTATCCCATGGTCTGCCTTCGGCGGTATGTCCGCCCTCTTTGAGGGCTATGCATCTCTTCCAACCCTAATCTTTTCCGAGATGGAACTGGTTGGTACATGCCCCATAAATTGATCGGATAGGACCCCACTCTTACTACCCAGCTTTATAGATGTACCTATGCTGCCCACTCCTTCATCATGCGACACCACCACCACCAGGGAAGGGGAGAGGGGAGGGGTTGGGGGGTGGGGGTTGTTTTTGTGTTCTTGTCTGAGGATTCATCCTTAAGACTTGTTGCTTCAAAACTGGTGTCTTCTACTTTGTCTGTGGGGGGGTTGTACTGACCCTGGGACATATGAATCTGGGCTCTAATTAGCTGAATGTTTTTGACCCTGGGCCCTACACACTCTACTGTATTAATGTTGTCATTTTGGCTTATGATGCTCAATAAAAAGAACTTTGACAAAAAAAAAAAAGGCAGAAATGTAAAACCTTCCTCCACGACTTGGGCTACTCACCTCGCCGGCAGCTTCGGGGGGAGGCCTGACCGCAGGAAGACCACCGACTTGGTCCAACAATTTATAGAGTATCCAGAATAGCTCCCAAACAACTAAAAAATATGCAGAACCCTTGCTATGGAATAATATGGCCATGACAGATATAGGATGATGTTGGCGTACAACGAAACCCGTTCCTCCCAGCCCCCCGGCGCTTCTATGCCCCAGATCATCGGGTCTGTCCTAATCCAGTACGCCAATGGCTCTAACACCAATGCAAATAGCAATGGCGATGGGGACAGCCCTGCCTGGTGCCCCTTCGCAGCTGGAAAAGTCTAGATAGTGCTCCGTTGACTCTTACTCGGTCCATTGGGCCTTGGTAAAGCAGTCTCACCCAACAACAGAAATTGGGGCAAAAGCCCAGCCTGGTGAGCACCACGAATAAATAAGGCCATTCTATACTATCGAAGGCCATCGAGGCGTCCAGTGCCATCAGCGCCGTCTGCTGGGAGGAGAGGTCCACCGTCAAGTGGAGAACACCATAGAGTCTCTGCAAGTTATGACGAGTGCTTCTACTGGGCATAAAGCCAGATTGATCCACGTGGATTACAGTAGTGATGACGGACGCCAGTCTGTTGGCCAAGGCCTTTGGCAGCACCTTTGCCTCCACGTTGAGCAATGAAATTGGCCGGTAGGAACTGCACTGGTCTAGAGGCTTGCCAGCCTTGTGTATGACCACTATTGTGACTGCGCGCTGATCAGCGGGCAAATGTCCCTCCTCCCGGGCCTCCACCAGCATGTTTTGTAGTTGTGGTATTATTTTGGAGGTGAGGCTTTTGTATAGCTCAACTGGAAGACCATTTGGACCTACTGCCTTCCCCGACTTTAAGGATCCCAGGGCACCGGACAATTCCTCCTCTGTTAGGTCGGCATCTAAGGCCTCCTGTGCCTCCGCGGACAGTGTTGGCAGTGAAAAGTCTTTCAGCAACTTGTCACAATCACTCTCGGACCTTGTGCTCACCAGTGAGTACGCTTTCATAGTAAGAAGCGAAGGCTTCTGCTATTCTACACTGGACATTTGGAGTGTCCCGACTTTGTCCCTAATGCTGACCATCCATGATTGCTCCCTGTCCCTTTTCTCAAGCCAAGCCAATAGCCTAGAGGCCTTGTCGCCCACGTCATACAGCCGGTGCTGCGTAGCCAGAGCATATGTTCGCGCATCACCGTCAGCCAAGGCACGCAGCTCCTGCTGGCGGAAAGCTAGTTCATGTTGCCGGTCGGGGCCCCCACTGGCCGTCCCCTCCCTCTCCATGTTCAGAATCTCCTGTTCTAACGACCTTATTTTTAATGCCTCCTCTTTTCTCTTTCCCCCTATTAGAGCCTGGGCTTGACCCCTTAGCTGTTTTATAGGCCTCCCAGATGGTCCGGTGTGATTCTACTGATCCTACATTTTCTTTAAAGTAAAGGTCAGTTCCTTAAGGAGTTTATCTCTTAGTATGGGGTCCCTTAGCCGCCAGGGGTCAATCTTCGGATATGCTGCTCTGCTAGTGGACGGGCCCTGGACGGTAACGCCCACTGGGGAATGGTCCGATATGCCCCTGGCCATGTATATCGGCGTTGAAAAATCTCCCACCTTATCGTTTTGCATAAACAAATAATCGATTCTTGAGAAGCAGCCATGTCGCGCTGAGTAATATGTATATTGTTGTTCCTGAGGGTTGTGTGTCCTCCAGAGGTCCACCAAACCCATGGCAGTTAGGAAGCCCGAGATGGCCTGCTCTCCTTTCTGACCCGCCTCTACATTGGAGCGGTCTAGCTCAGGATCTACAACTGCGTTGGCATCCCCTCCCACCAAAAGGGTGCCCTTGGGAAGCCCTACCAAGAGCGCGCTGATCTTTGGGAGAGTGATTGTGTGTAGCCTCGGAGGTATATCGAACGAGCACAGTGCAATCGAGCGCCCCTCCCATCTGCCCGCCACTGCCACGCAAAATCCAGCATTATCGGACCAGATGCCGTCTATGGCAAGGGGCAATGTGTTGCGAATCAAAATTCCTACCCCCCCCAGGGATCCGTCGAGTACCCCGAGTGAGCTACCAGTCTGTACCCAAAACGGTCTAGGGCCCTATATCGGCTCAACCTAAGATGCGTCTCTTGCATCATCACTACATCTGGGGAATGACGCTTAATGTGCTGAAGGACAAGTGTCCATTTAATTTTATTCCCCAGCCCATTCACATTCCAGGTCCAGGCGCGGATACTAGCTGATTCACCCATTATCGTAGCCATAACAGTTGGTGGCTGCGGATCGTCCCCCCTCCCCAATTGGCCCAGTGTTAACATGCATCGTGGTACGACTAGATCTGTCTTGAGCAGTGGTAAAATAAGGAACAACAAAAAACAGTTTCCCCAACTCCCCCCTCCCTGCAGCTCTGCTAGGTGAGTTGAAAACCTCCCACCTCCCCAACATGCAGAATGCCTGTCGCCCTAACTGTGCAATGGTAACAATTATTGAGGGGTGGTGAACCAGCCGCCAGCATCGACTGGAATAGTTTTTGCTGTCAAATGTTGCAATACCCCTTAACTCCTCATGAGAGCATCTCTGCTTGCAGGCCCTATGCAGATAAATTATGCGAGTGCGTCCTGAATCTTTATAACTATAATTGTCTGTTCAATTCCAAATGTCTCTTTGTGCCAGTTCTTTTACATTGCAACCCCTGAATCACCCCGAGCAAAATAAAGGGAAGGAAAAGTCCCTGGTTATTGTAGTCCCTGCCTCCTGGTCACTTATCTGTTTTCTTCCGCTGGACGGGACTGTCGGGTGTGGCATCCCTGCCAGATCTGTCAGAGTTGGCAGAGCTGACAGGAGCCGTTGGGCCCTCCAGTGAGAAGTTTTGTCAGGGACAGAGAGACTGTCCCACCCTTGAGAGTTTGAGGTGGATTGCCTCCAAGCAAGAGGAGGGGGATGACAGTGGATTTCACAGAATCTTCGGGGAGGATGGACTGCTTTATACCGAGGCCAGAAACCTCAAGGAAGGGGCCATCAGAAGGTTGGTAGTGCCTCAAAAGTACAGAGTTCATCCTGACCTTGGGTCATGATATCCTCTTGGCAGGACATTTGGGACAGGCTAAGACATGGAACAGGTTGCTGAACCATTTCTACTGGGCCCAAATGTCTGAGCAGGTAAAGGAGTTTTGCAGCTCTTGTGTCACCTGTCAGGCAGTGGCAAAGCACGGAGCAAGACAAAGGCACCCTTGAAACCACTGACAGTGATTGGGACTCCCTTTGAAGGAGTGGGAAAGGACATTGTTGGTCCATTAGACCCACCTACTGCAGCAGGGAACAAGTATATATTGGTGGTAGTTGATCATGCCACAATGTACCCTTAGGCAGTCCCCATCAGAACTATTAATGCTCCTGTGGTGGCTAGGGCATTACTCGGTGTGTTCACCAGAGTGGGTTTCCCAAAAGAGGTTGTTAAAGATAGGGGCGCAAACTTTCTGTCCAGCTATCTGAAAGCAATGTGGGATGAATGTGGTGTTAACTACAAGTTGACCACCCCATATCACCCCCAGACTAATGGTCTGGTGTAGAGGTTCGACAAGACCCTGAAAGGCATGATCAATGGGTTGTCTGACAAACTCAGGAGGAGATGGGATGTTTTCCTCCCATGCCTACTGTTTGCCTACAGGAAGGTCTTACAAAACAGGGTTGGTTTCAGTCCCTTTGAACCATTATTTGGGCACCCTGTGAGAGGGCCTTTGTGCCTGCTGAAGGAGTCCTTGGAGAAGCTTCTCAAGGAAGCAAAGGACAATGTGCTGGACTCTGTGCTGGCCTGAGATCTTGAATGGCAGAGTACATGTACAAGGCAAGCAGGAAACTGGAGGCCAGCCAGGTGCTCATGAAGCACTGGTATGATCAGAAATCTACAAGTATACTCCAGGGTACACATAAACCCCAAACACAACTTGGTTAAAGCTTAAGGAAAAACAAAAATAAAGATAACAGTCTCCCAAATATCTGAAAAACATTTAGATAACTCATAGTCTTTCAAATATTTGTGATTTGTGTCCTAGCTCTGTTTACAAAAATAGGAGTCTCCAGGCATGTATTTGACCCTAAAGAACCATTTATAGCAGCCAACACTGTAACATCTCCCCTACCTCCATCATCAAGAGCATTTGCTATTGTAGACCTGTTAATTTGACTGTCACCATCCAGCCACCATTCACTGAAATCTGACACAGGAACATTTATATCATCCTCAATGTCTCTGAGCTTGGCTGTCGATCTTTTACTCCACCATTTACCACTTTCCACTTTGATGGCATGTTTAGAAACTCGAATCACACGAGTAGTTGAGTAAATTTTAGAATTTTCGTTCTTGCAAGTTAGTCTTTTTGATTCTTACCAAATAACCCACCTGAAAATAATCCTCTCTCACACATTTTAGGTTATCATATCTCAGCTTAGGTCTAACATGAACATTATTTACTCTTTGACATATTTCTTCGAAATCAAGTAACTTTTCTTTTACTTGAGTTTATTCAACACCCAACTAGGGGTCGTTCTTTCGATGAATGTCTCACCCTCAACAGTATAAAAGGAGACACACCCTTTGTGGATTGGGGAGTGTTATTATAACTCCAAATCCTTTCAGACACCATGACAACAACTTTTGTACTTGTACAAACTCCTGGAGAGCAAAAGGAACCGTATTGTCCTCATCTTCCACAGTTTGACTTAATTTATGTTGTCCAGGATTTGAAAGTAGACTCCTCAACACTGGACCCCAAAAAATTTTCTCCACCTTAAAGTTTCCTCAAAGGTTCAATCTGAAAAGCAAATTTGTATTCAAACCTCGAGCAATATTCACAAAAGCCAAGGAAAGATCATACTTGATTTTTGGTAACCGGGGAAGGACTACTTCTCATGGCCCAAACATTCTAATTCTTTCACCATAAATTTGCATTTTCTGTTTTTACTGTGATGCCATGAATCGGTAAAATTCCCAACACAGATCCTGCAAATGGTCATGCTCATTATCAAAAAACACAAGAAATTCGTCTTGATATGCTAACACATTTTTCATAAAACCAAACATTTGAAACATCAGTTTCTGAAAAACAGAAGCAGCCGAGGCTAAGTCAAACGGCATTCAGAGGAATTTAAATGCCCCAATATGTGTATTAAAAGCTGTTAACAAAAGAGAATCCTTGCTGAGTTCCACCTGGTGATATGCAGCTCTCAAATCTCAGGATGGAGAAAACTCTAGCAGGCCCCAACTGAGCCAGCATTTCTTCAGTTTTCAGCAGTGGAATACAATTTGCCAAAATGTTTTATTCATTGTCCTCAAATCTACACATAGTCTCAAATCTACAGATTTCTTTTTAGCTACCACAGTAGAGAAATCCATTATGATGAATCAACTGGCTCTGTTACTTTTCACAGCAAAGTTTATCCAAGTGATCTTTGAGTTATTTCCTCATGCACAATAGAACCCTTATCACCTTTTGAACAACTGGGATGGCATTAGGTTTTAAAATGATTCTATGCTCAATGCCTTTGACCATTCCAAGTCTGTCCTCAAACAGCGATTCATATTTGTTGAGTAAAAGTTCAAGTGAAGGTACGGGAACGTCTTGGGAATTCACTAAAGAGATAAGACATTCTGTACCAGGTCTCAATACCATCCCACATGACCCTTGATGCCTCCAACTAAAAACACTGTAACTCTTTTTAGCTACAAATACTTTTGAAAAAAGCTTTCTATCTTTATTCAAGACATTCTCTCAAAAATACTCCATCATGTCTATGACCATCAAAGGCTACTGTGCGAATGTCTGGAGAAAGTTTCAAATGTTACCATTCTTTAAAGTACAGTTTGTCTGTCACAGTGGAAATTGGTGATCAGAATCTACCCTGACCTCGACATCACTTTCTCAAACTTTGATGCTTGCAAAGAGGACATCTGCCTTTAAAAAAAAATATTTAGAAGTCTCTACTGTTTGATTGGATAATATCACTCTGCTATCAACTTCATGCATTTCCTCTGCACTTTGTTTTTAGACACTTTAACACACCCTGGGAAAGTGTCAAACTTTCCTGCACTTAAGAAAAGGTTTGTTAACTGCAGGACAGTTTGTGTGAAAAAAACGTTTTAGGGAAGTGTGAAAAACTCGATGAATGTATTTGAAGTTGATGAGCCAGAGCCTTCTATTAGGTAGCATGTTCCCAGTTGACCTTTACAATAAGTCCACTCTTTGTCCAAAAGGATGGTCCCCAGATCGGTTTCCCATTGCAGTCTGGCACTAGAGGTAATGAGTGGGTCTCAGCCTGTATGGTGGAGAATAGGATAGTCATCAGGCCTTTGACCATGGAGTGGTCAGGAAGATCATCAATGTGTTTGATCCTGGAGGTTCTTGGAGGAAGGTTGGGTAGAAGTCTCTACACACAGCCCAGAGAAGGTAATATGTAAATATGTCTAGAGGGGTGGGTGTCTCGCCGTCCAGCTCGCTGGGATAGTCGAGGAAGGGGCCCAATGGAAAGAGTTCACCCAACATGTGTATTCCCCATCTATTCAACTGTCTGAGAAGGGTCGTGATCTGGATTAGTGAGGTCAGAGGAAAGTGGGTCAATAGTTGTTTTGGGGAATAAAGAAGTTGTTAGATTATGCGCTGTGGACATTCCTGGTATGAATCCTGCCTGTTCTGAGAGGACCATCAAGAAAGTTAGCATATTGGCAAGAATCTCTGTATCTATATTTATTAAAGACAGTGGTCTGTAGGAGCTTGGTTGTTTGGGTTGTTTTCCCGTTTTAAGCAGAGTGACTATTATTGATTCTCGCAGCGTGGGGGGACAGGGTCTCTGGTAGACTTGAATCTCTTTGTAGGGTCATCCCCAAACATGTTGCCTTAATCCTCCTGTTTTCTGAACTCATTTTCGTTGGCCGTTAGCACTGCTAACCAGTGCTAAAGTGCATGTGCTTTCTCCTTTAAACATGATAAAATTGGCTTGTGCCCAATTAGCACATTTAATTGACTTGTACGTCCCTAGTAAAGTGGTAATACATGTAACCAGTTCCTGTATATTAGATGCTGCTAATGGTCCTGCAGCGCTGATAATGCCATTCACTTAAGTAGCCTTTTAAAACCTGTCTCATGCCTGCCATTGCAGCCTGTGGGCGCAGTTTTAAATTGCCATGTCAACCTGGCAAAATAAACCTTTTACCATGCCTAATCCTTCCTTTTTAATACATATGTCACCACTAGGTTAGGCCCTAAACTACCCCTAGGGCAGGGTACAGTGTATCTAAAAAGGTGGACATGTACTTTTAATTTTTAAATGTCCTGGTAGTGAAAATATTTTACATTTGTGTTGTACTACTACAAAGTCTACCTCTCCGATAGGATAGCATTGGCTTATATTTTCACCTTTAATAATTGATGATTTTGAATTGGAAGCAAGTAGGAATGTCGAGTTTGGTGTCTAAAGAATTCTAATTTAAAACCCTTTTTAATAGTATAGTTGAATTTTAAGTCACAAGTGTGAAAATGCCACTTTTCTACAGTTGGCCCAAACATTTGGTGCCTGCAGCCTTTATCCTGGGTCACATGACTAGTTGTAGCTGGCAGTTGGTCTTTGTGTATTGATCCCAGACAGTGAGACAAAAGAGAAATAGGTGTTGACAGGATGAGCCATCTCTGACTTGATGGGGGTGAGGATTTGTCACCTTCCACACTTGCACATCAGAAAGGCTTTTCCTCCGCACACTCACAAAGGGTTTCACACTAGGCTTTTGTGCCCTCAGGCAAGCTGGGGCCAGGGCAAGGAGGCAGGAAATTCCAAACACCTCTGGGGTGGAAAAATCCAGAATATTCTCCTACTTAAAAGCTGGAACCCGGTATAAAAATTGGACCCTCCAGCCCAACTCTTCAGTACACATCTGGACTAGTGGAAGACTCAGAAGAACGACTACTAAGCTGCTCTGCTGCAAGAAGGACTACTACTCTGCTGCCCAGCTGCATGAGTGAGATGGACTGGACCTGCATTTTGAACCCATGACCACCAGAGTGACTCCAAGGGCTAGTTGGCTGACCTCTTGATCAGAGCGTCAGGGACTGAGGAGGCGTAAACCACCTTGAACCATGCACCTACTGTGAGTCCTAACCTCCCCCTAAGTGGTACCAATCCTGTCCTGGACCCATGGAAATGTGCCTGAAGGTTCTCTGCCAGCCCAGCTGTGATTTCACCAAATCTGGTGGGAAGTCCTGCAAAGCCTCGCCACACAGCTACAAGCTTTATCGGAAATGATGCAGAGCAACGCGAAGTCCAGAAAAGTCTCGCCGTCCAGCTACCAGCTTCATCGAATTGATGTGACTCAATGCGAAGCCTGGCAAAGCCGCACAGCTTCGTCGGAACTGACACAACTCAACGTAAGACCTCACATTACAGCTCTCACAGATCCTCAGATCCTACGTCGGATGATGCAAAGCAACTCCGTGCAAAATGTTCACAAAAGACATAAAGTACTGTCCAGCTGTCTTGACTGGGTCCCTGTAGCCAGCAAGCGCTACCCCACACTTGTTCCATAAGCATCTGATAAAGTCCGGGTGATCAGGGTTGGGGCCATTATAGGAGTTCAATAATGTGATGCGTTTGCCTCCTATCACCAGTTGGAGGATATTGTATCTACCTGCAGGATCGTTGTCTTCCTACGCTAAGCGGAAGGGCCGTCTACGTCTAAACAGCACAGCCACCCCACGAGCATATGTGGAGTAATTAGAGAATAATCAATGGCTGCTCCATTTGGAGGCTATAGTAGGGTGCATTTGTGCCACAATATCTATCAATACAAAAGGGGATGATGGACGGAACGTTTGAGCCAATCAAACACTCACCCCCAGTCAACTGATCTGGGTTTAATCCATCATCATTCTTTAGCTCACTCCACCACCCCAGTTCAGACATGGCCATATGCAAATCAGTCTGACCCTGCGCCTCATGGGAACAGTCCAGCCCGAACTGCCAAGCCATGTCTTCCCTGGACCAGAAACAAGCATCCTAGGACCGGTTTCTGGCATTCCAGCCGTCATCAGCCAGGCTTGCTTGAATCCAGTGGCAAAGTGAGCAAGGGACCCACGTCTGGGCATACCCCCGCCAACTTAGGGCGAACAAAGCAATACAAAAGGGGATGATGGACGGAACGTTTGAGCCAATCAAACACTCACCCCCAGTCAACTGATCTGGGTTTAATCCATCATCATTCTTTAGCTCACTCCACCACCCCAGTTCAGACATGGCCATATGCAAATCAGTCTGACCCTGCGCCTCATGGGAACAGTCCAGCCCGAACTGCCAAGCCATGTCTTCCCTGGACCAGAAACAAGCATCCTAGGACCGGTTTCTGGCATTCCAGCCGTCATCAGCCAGGCTTGCTTGAATCCAGTGGCAAAGTGAGCAAGGGACCCACGTCTGGGCATACCCCCGCCAACTTAGGGCGAACAAAGCAATACAAAAGGGATGATGGACGGAACGTTTGAGCCAATCAAACACTCACCCCCAGTCAACTGATCTGGGTTTAATCCATCATCATTCTTTAGCTCACTCCACCACCCCAGTTCAGACATGGCCATATGCAAATCAGTCTGACCCTGCGCCTCATGGGAACAGTCCAGCCCGAACTGCCAAGCCATGTCTTCCCTGGACCAGAAACAAGCATCCTAGGACCGGTTTCTGGCATTCCAGCCGTCATCAGCCAGGCTTGCTTGAATCCAGTGGCAAAGTGAGCAAGGGACCCACGTCTGGGCATACCCCCGCCAACTTAGGGCGAACAAAGCAATACAAAAGGGGATGATGGACGGAACGTTTGAGCCAATCAAACACTCACCCCCAGTCAACTGATCTGGGTTTAATCCATCATCATTCTTTAGCTCACTCCACCACCCCAGTTCAGACATGGCCATATGCAAATCAGTCTGACCCTGCGCCTCATGGGAACAGTCCAGCCCGAACTGCCAAGCCATGTCTTCCCTGGACCAGAAACAAGCATCCTAGGACCGGTTTCTGGCATTCCAGCCGTCATCAGCCAGGCTTGCTTGAATCCAGTGGCAAAGTGAGCAAGGGACCCACGTCTGGGCATACCCCCGCCAACTTAGGGCGAACAAAGCAATACAAAAGGGGATGATGGACGGAGCGTTTGAGCCAATCAAACACTCACCCCCAGTCAACTGATCTGGGTTTAATCCATCATCATTCTTTAGCTCACTCCACCACCCCAGTTCAGACATGGCCATATGCAAATCAGTCTGACCCTGCGCCTCATGGGAACAGTCCAGCCCGAACTGCCAAGCCATGTCTTCCCTGGACCAGAAACAAGCATCCTAGGACCGGTTTCTGGCATTCCAGCCGTCATCAGCCAGGCTTGCTTGAATCCAGTGGCAAAGTGAGCAAGGGACCCACGTCTGGGCATACCCCCGCCAACTTAGGGCGAACAAAGCAATACAAAAGGGGATGATGGACGGAACGTTTGAGCCAATCAAACACTCACCCCCAGTCAACTGATCTGGGTTTAATCCATCATCATTCTTTAGCTCACTCCACCACCCCAGTTCAGACATGGCCATATGCAAATCAGTCTGACCCTGCGCCTCATGGGAACAGTCCAGCCCGAACTGCCAAGCCATGTCTTCCCTGGACCAGAAACAAGCATCCTAGGACCGGTTTCTGGCATTCCAGCCGTCATCAGCCAGGCTTGCTTGAATCCAGTGGCAAAGTGAGCAAGGGACCCACGTCTGGGCATACCCCCGCCAACTTAGGGCGAACAAAGCAATACAAAAGGGGATGATGGACGGAACGTTTGAGCCAATCAAACACTCACCCCCAGTCAACTGATCTGGGTTTAATCCATCATCATTCTTTAGCTCACTCCACCACCCCAGTTCAGACATGGCCATATGCAAATCAGTCTGACCCTGCGCCTCATGGGAACAGTCCAGCCCGAACTGCCAAGCCATGTCTTCCCTGGACCAGAAACAAGCATCCTAGGACCGGTTTCTGGCATTCCAGCCGTCATCAGCCAGGCTTGCTTGAATCCAGTGGCAAAGTGAGCAAGGGACCCACGTCTGGGCATACCCCCGCCAACTTAGGGCGAACCAAGCAATACAAAGGGGATGATGGACGGAACGTTTGAGCCAATCAAACACTCACCCCCAGTCAACTGATCTGGGTTTAATCCATCATCATTCTTTAGCTCACTCCACCACCCCAGTTCAGACATGGCCATATGCAAATCAGTCTGACCGCGCCTCATGGGAACAGTCCAGCCCGAACTGCCAAGCCATGTCTTCCCTGGACCAGAAACAAGCATCCTAGGACCGGTTTCTGGCATTCCAGCCGTCATCAGCCAGGCTTGCTTGAATCCAGTGGCAAAGTGAGCAAGGGACCCACGTCTGGGCATACCCCCGCCAACTTAGGGCGAACAAAGCAATACAAAGGGGGATGATGGACGGAACGTTTGAGCCAATCAAACACTCACCCCCAGTCAACTGATCTGGGTTTAATCCATCATCATTCTTTAGCTCACTCCACCACCCCAGTTCAGACATGGCCATATGCAAATCAGTCTGACCCTGCGCCTCATGGGAACAGTCCAGACCGAACTGCCAAGCCATGTCTTCCCTGGACCAGAAACAAGCATCCTAGGACCGGTTTCTGGCATTCCAGCCGTCATCAGCCAGGCTTGCTTGAATCCAGTGGCAAAGTGAGCAAGGGACCCACGTCTGGGCATACCCCCGCCAACTTAGGGCGAACAAAGCAATACAAAAGGGGATGATGGACGGAGCGTTTGAGCCAATCAAACACTCACCCCCAGTCAACTGATCTGGGTTTAATCCATCATCATTCTTTAGCTCACTCCACCACCCCAGTTCAGACATGGCCATATGCAAATCAGTCTGACCCTGCGCCTCATGGGAACAGTCCAGCCCGAACTGCCAAGCCATGTCTTCCCTGGACCAGAAACAAGCATCCTAGGACCGGTTTCTGGCATTCCAGCCGTCATCAGCCAGGCTTGCTTGAATCCAGTGGCAAAGTGAGCAAGGGACCCACGTCTGGGCATACCCCCGCCAACTTAGGGCGAACAAAGCAATACAAAGGGGATGATGGACGGAACGTTTGAGCCAATCAAACACTCACCCCCAGTCAACTGATCTGGGTTTAATCCATCATCATTCTTTAGCTCACTCCACCACCCCAGTTCAGACATGGCCATATGCAAATCAGTCTGACCCTGCGCCTCATGGGAACAGTCCAGCCCTAAGTTGGCGGGGGTATGCCCAGACGTGGGTCCCTTGCTCACTTTGCCACTGGATTCAAGCAAGCCTGGCTGATGACGGCTGGAATGCCAGAAACCGGTCCTAGGATGCTTGTTTCCGGTCCAGGGAAGACATGGCTTGGCAGTTCGGGCTGGACTGTTCCCATGAGGCACAGGGTCAGACTGATTTGCATATGGCCATGTCTGAACTGGGGTGGTGGAGTGAGCTAAAGAATGATGATGGATTAAACCCAGATCAGTTGACTGGGGGTGAGTGTTTGATTGGCTCAAACGTTCCGTCCATCATCCCCTTTTGTATCACAATATCTATCTGCTGTAAGAGGGCAGAGTCTATTTCATGTCTGTCTAGATAGACTAGTACCTGCCGCGTTTTGCGAGGATTATTAAGCCCTCATACATTCATACATTTATGAAACTCTCCCTAATATGCTGAGAATCAGAACTTCCCAAATATAAATTGGGCCTTGCTTGGTGAAGTAATGGTTAGTTGCTTGGTTATCATTCTGACATGGCCTCATTATTCTCTTTGCATCTTTCTATTTAAGATTCTTCATTCTCACTAAGAAAACATACTTTTAAAAAGTCAGAGTAAAAACTCTTTTGGTTTTTTGAAATACTTAGTTGAGATATTTTGTAACATACACTAAGTTAAAGAGTAATGTCACTATTCCTGGTATTTTTCAGGATTCTGGAGTAGCATATATACATATACTGGACATATGCATCTGGATGCGATCTGATATTAGACCTTTTATTGGTGCATAGACAAAGTATATAATTTGTTTGTAGACAACACTGATAATAATTTACTTTACTCCGCTAATAAATTGTCTATGAAGTGAACAAATGTGTTGCAGAAAAATACAGCCAGTCTAATAATACAGCACTTTAAAATGATACACCATATATATTTTGCACCTTAAAAAAACTTCTCCAATGGGGTTTAAATTCACAGTACGTTTGACAAAGAAGTGGCTGATTAAGTTCAAGTTTTCGCTGAATGTGATCAGTTTCATGATTTAGGGGTATTTGAAGAATTTTCTGTATTCTGAGTATAGGCAATCTGCCTTTTCTTTGAAGTCTCTTCAGATTTTTCCCCTTTTGCTGGATACTATATTTTTGCTGGCTGTAGAACTCTGTGCACTTTACACCCGCTAACTATTGATAAAGTGCTCCTGCTCCTCCTTTCAGCATCGTAAAATTGGAATACTCGTAATTGGCATATTTACCTTACCTGTAAGCCCCTAGCATATGGTACAAAGTGTACCCAGGGCCTGTAAGTTAGATATCTAGTGGACTGCAGTATCCATTGGCCAATCCATGACAGCACAAACAGGACTGCAGACCTACCATATTTAGCATGGCTGTTGCAGTTTTAAACTCCACATTCAACCTGTGTCGATAATCCCTTTGACGGGCCTTTCTTTTGAATATTTATAAGTCACCCCTCAGTAGGCCTTATTGCCTATAAGGCAGGGTGTATGGTATTTAGAAGTAGGACTTGTGGAAGTTTAATGTTACACATGTCCTTAGAGTAAAAAGCCCCCAAAAGTTATTTGACTGTAGCAAGGCTCGCTGTTCCATAGGTAAACACTGGGAAGCAACATTAAATACAAATACTGTATCTCAGGAATGGTACTAGCTAGAAAAATAATTAAGCCAATATTTTTAATAGTTATTCAAAATCCAATTCAGTGGTGAATTCAGATATTTACTAAATGTTAAGGAAAAGTTACTTTTACCTTCCAGAAGTCCCTGGAAGCTTATCTTCATTTGGCTTTCCCACTTCTGCCCAGCCAGTAATTAACATTCGAATGGGTGTGAAATGCCCCTCAGTAGCAAATATAGGCTGACCTGAATGGGGAGAGATTACCCCACTGTACCTGACAGAATATGCAGGGAGGGGCTGTGAGTATCCTTTTTGGCATTAAAGTGTCAAATCCTGCTTGAATGTGAATGCCTGATTGATATGTCTGCTTGGTTTACATTTAACACCTGGATGTACTTCAAAGGAAGGAAACCAGATAACAAAACAATTCTTGTGTATCCACTGTCTGGTGTCTAAAAACCATACTTTCTGTTCTACCAGACTTCTGTTTCTGGGTTTATTGGGGTATACCATTGCTCCATCAAACTGGATTTTAGTGTTAGATGTGGGAGGACACTAGGATTACCATTGTACACTCCGCACACTCCCCCCATCTTCAGAGCCCACGTTTAGTGTGGCTAAAGACATTCGCTATCTTGAAAATGCCCAAAGGGGGTAGTGTAAAACACTGTAATCTTTACCCTATTGATTAGGGCACCCCCTGGGGTCAGGCCCAGCCTCACCAAACATCTACACTCACCTACTCAGCACCTAGATACCCCCACAGGTGACAAGCAGCGCTGTATAACTCCACCTTACATTACAATATATTACAGGGGTCATTCCACCCACTAGCTCGTGCCAGGTATAAATGTGGCATCTCCAGGCAGCAACTTCAGGACATTCCTGGACCTGTGGAAGATCAGACGAGAACTTAACCTGATGTCTGAGACCTGAGAAGCGCCTAGAAGACTACACGGGCTCTCTATCTTGTACCCAGGACAAAGAAGTGCAGGAGGTTGACCTCCTGTTAAAGCTACAGAGATGCAACAAGCTACAAGAGGCCTTTCCTGCAACTGCCCAGCTTATCAGTGGGAACTGGACTCTACTCTGCCTAACACCCTGTGAGCTTCTAAGTTTCTCCTCCGAGGTCCCGGGGACTTTAGAAGTGTACTCTTGTGGAGGATTATGACTTAAAGGACTGAAGTCAGAATTAAAAGCTTTTGCCTAGGACAAACCTGTTTGGTATATACGACCCACACTCTACCTCAGTCGGCGTCAAATGACTATCATTGACTCTTTGTGCTTCTTAGCGCTATTTTTACTTAAAGCTTTAAAAATGCATACCTCCATTTTCCCTTATTGTTTTTTGTCATTTCTGTGTTATTTTGTTTATTCAATTTTACCAAATATTTCTATTCATTGTGGGATTTATTTTGTTTTGCATTTCAACTCTTATTACCAATTTTCTACTGCATAAATACTTTATACATTGCCTCTAATTTAAGCCTGTCCACTCTGTGCCATAAGTACCAGGGTGTTGAGCTCAGGTTTAGTTGGTGAGTTTTGTGGTTCATCCTAACAAGGATTTTGAGTATGACTGAGGTGGGTATTTACCTCCCTCAGCTAATATTACAATAAATAAACCTGTAATAAGGAAGGGGGTAGTCTTTGAAGTCATTATGATCACCGGATTACGTATAGTCAAGTATTGGTTAGATAAGAAGCTCCTCTACTTTGATATTGTTGTAATGTTTATAATAATCATTGCATCATGGAGATCCAAATAATCATCAGTAAGGGAGATGAAGGTAGACTTGCTCATATTTGGGATCTGGCTCGACAAATGTTTGATTTAAATATGAAAAAGAGCAGGGCTGTTGTTATTTATTCTATTAATTCCAGTCTTTTTTTTTTTTACATCTCTTGCTCCTTTTTCTTTCTGCTGTGCTCCATCAATTGCAGATTTGGATCAATATATATATATTTTTTATTTCAAATCCGTTTATTAAGATTTTTGAAAGAGCAAACGTCATCATAGTCCGCATAGATCGCTGGAAAGGTAGTGTAAGCTTACAGGGCTTCAAACAGTAAGTACAACATGAGCAGCTTATAGATATCAAGATCATAGGGTACATATGAGTTAGAAGAAGGCTTCATATAACAGTTACAAGATAAACTATGCATAGATGTCATACATTATGAGACACATTTGAGTGTGGAGCCCAATATGGCCCCAGTGGTTTAAGTGTTGTTTCTGCAGCAACTAATAGATGTTTTTCGGTGATGACTAAGCAATATAACTTGTGGGAGAACAAAGGGCTGCAGGGGGGGAAGGTATCAAGGCAGAAGGGGAAGAAGGAGACGAGCCCAGGGGGCAGTTGACTAGAATGCGATTGAGGTTTAGGGGGAGAGGGGGATCCTGTCTGATCCATGCGCTGAAGGGTCCATTCGAGGGTTGTCTCGAGAGTATGGTAAGAGTCCTCAAAAAGTTGGAGGGCCCACAGTCGAGGGGGGCATAGCGAGCGTTTTCTAGTTGGGAGAGGTGGTGGATAAGCGGTTGCCAAGTGTGAGTGAATTTGGTGTCCTTGTGAGTGAGGCGGTCAGTCAATAACTCCATTGCCATGACGTGCCAACGGCGTAGGAACCATGCTGATATCGGTGGGGGGGAGGTTTTCTTCCACTGGAAAGCAATGGTTTGTCTTGCTGCTCCCAGCATCTGCACAATGAAGCGCTAGTCAGAGTGTCATGGCTGCGAGCTGAGTTGGTCGGATGTCCAGTAAGGTCACTATGGGAGATTTTGGTATAGGGAAACCCACTGTGTCTTTAATATGGCTTAGGACCTCTTTCCAAAACATTTCCAGAAGTGGACAAGACCACCAGATATGGATGATGTCGCCCATCGCTGTCTGGCATCTCCAGCACAGAGGGGAAAGGGAAGGGAGCATTGTCTGTAAACGTGTACGGGTATAGTACCAGCACGTCATTAATTTGCATGCTGAGTTGCGTTGAGGAATGCTCCTGTAGATTTTGGAAATGTCATGCCATAATTGTTCCCAGTTTTCTGGGGTCACTTCTTCCCCGGTGTCTGCTGGCCACTTCTGGTAGGGGTGGAGTTAATTGAGTTGTGAATGTTGCAGTACATTGTATGTGCGGGAGATTAAACCGCGGGTGCCCTCAAAGGTGCGGACCAGAGATTCAAAGGAGGTAAGCGGTCTGGTGGCTCCCTGAGTGTATTTGGGGTTGAGCAACCAGTGGCAAAGCTGGTAGTACTGTAATCTATTGGATTCTGTGACACAGAAGGATTTCTTGCATTGTTCAAAGTTTTGAAAACGTCCCCCTCGAAGAGGTCTTGGATTATTCGGCATTCTTCCAAGAAAATGCATGTGGCTGTAGGGCTGGTGAGAACATAGGGTTGTGGGCTATAGGAGTGTTAGGGGAATGAAAAGATGTGAGGCCTCTGGGGATCGCGATTTTGTTCCAGATATCAAGCACTGTTTTCGTGGGGGTTGCTATGTATGCACTGCGGGCCGTGCTGATCTGGGGAGCCAGGCCAGATCCCATAAGGGCCTGCAGGTGACTGCCCGGTCCATCTGTAACCAGTGTTTCTCGCTCTCGCAAACTACGCATTCGGATATATATCGGAGGTGAGATGTCCAATAGTATTCCAAAAGGTTAGGGCAGGGGAGACCCCTGTGGTGTCGAGCAGCATAAGCAGTTTGTTTGAAAAACGGCCCGGGGTGCCCCTTGCCCATATGAAAGAGTTTAGATCATGTTGAAGACTCTGAATGTCTACCTGAGGAATTGGCGTGGCTAGAGTCTGAAATAGGTAGAGTATTTTTGGTAGGAGTGACATTTTGTCCGCGTTAAGGCGACCCATCCAAGAGATTGGGAGTTTTTTCTGGCGGCGTATGTCTTCTCGGACTTCTTGTCTGCATGTTGGCCAGTTGGCCTGAGTCCATGAAGAGAGTGACACGGTCAGATTGAGGCCTATGTATCTTATTGATTGTTCGGTCCAGTGCAAGGGGACCAGCGATTGGAAATGGTGCACCTCAGGGGCTGGGAGGGTGAGATTTAGGGCGTGGAACTTGGTCATATTAATTTTAAAACCTGAGGCTAGTTCAAAAGAGTGAAGAAGAGAGGCTAGTGAGGGTAGAGAGGTGGCAGGGGCGGTTAATGAGAGTAGAAGGTCATCCACAAACAGGGACACTTTGTGTTCGTGGCCTCCAAAAGAGATGCCTGTTATATCTGGCGATTGGCGTATAGCAATAGCCCGAGGTTCCACCGCCAGGGCAAAGAGGAGGGGGGAGAGCGGGCATCCCTGTCTGGTGCCCCTGCGCACAGAGATAGAGGGTGCGAGTTGCCCATTGATACGGATTCGCGCTGTAGGAAGCCATTAATTTGGAGGTCACAGCCGGGCCTAGGCCTATCTTATGTAGCACCGCGCGTAAGATGTGCGAGTCAACGCAGTCAAAGGCTTTCTCTGCGTCTACGGACACCAGGCAAGCCGGAATATCTTGTATTTGGACCTTCTCGATGAGGTGAGCAATGCGGCGGATATTGTCTGCTCCCTGGCGATGTCGAATAAACCCAACCTGGTCAGGATCTATCAGTCCAGGGAGGTAGGGCTCAAGACGGTTCGCCAATATTTTAGTGTAGATCTTTGCGTCCGTATTAATGAAATGAATGAAATGAAATGAAAGGGGCTTTTATATAGCGCATGGCTACCCGGAGGCATCCCAGCGCTGCGGAGGTGGCTAGGGAGATGGGTGGGTTTATGGGAATAGCCAAGTTTTCAAACGTTTTCGAAATGTCAGATGGTTGACCTCCTTGCGGATAGGAGGAGGAAGGGCGTTCCAGAGCTTATAAGCATTGTAGGAGAAAAGGCGACCGCCTGTTCTGGCCTTCTTAATTCTGGGGACCTCAGCCAAGTGGAGCTCGTCCGAGTGAAGACTTTGTGTAGCCTTATATGGTTTAACCAGATTTTTGGTGATAGGAGGACCTTTGCCTTGCAGGCCTTTATGCGCAATGGAGAGGGCCTTAAAATGTATTCTCTCCTGTACCGGAAGCCAGTGAAGAGAACGAAGAGCAGGCTTTGCTGAGCAGCGGTTTTTTGTGCCCGTAAGAAGTCTTGCTGCCGAGTTTTGAACCACTTGCAGTTTGGTAATGACTGAGTTGGGAGCGCCCAAATAAAGAGCATTGCCGTAATCCAGCCTGGAAAGGATAAGTGCCTGGATCAGGAGCTTTCTTGAGTGGCTTGGTAGAAGAGGGAGTATTTTCGGGTGGTTCTGAGCAGACCATAGCATGCGGCGGCCGTTTTCCTTGCTTGGACTCTAAAAGTGAGATCATGGTCGAGCCAGATGCCTAAGCTTTTTATCTCCTTTTTTGGCGTTGGAGCTGGGCCCATGCAAATCGGCCACATGGTGTTTGAATAAAATTTGCTTGGTTGCCCAGCAGCATGAGCTCCGTTTTGTCGCCATTGAGTTTCAGGTGAGCTGAGCTCATCCAGCTAGCGACTTCCTTGAGGCAGGAACGCAGATCCGTAGGGGATTGTTCCGCCTGGTTCAGTGCCACAATTAGCTGGGTATCATCAGCATATGTGACTATGTGGATTCCAAAAGGGGCTACGATCTCTGCCAAGGGGGCCATGTATACATTAAAAAGTGTGGGGCTCAGAGATGAGCCCTGAGGAACACCACACTGCAGCGGGGCTGGTTGGGAGCGGGAATTTCCTTCAGATACCTGGAAGAATCTTTCTTCCAGGAACGATTTCAGCCATGATAAGGCCATACCTGTCACTCCCACTTTTTTGAGACGGTGGACCAATGTGCTGTGGTTCACTGTGTCAAAGGCTGCACTTAGGTCCAGGAGGATTAAGTAAGGCAATAGGATGGTATGATGTACAGAGAGAGGGGTCTTTCCCAGATTTGGGGATGAGAACAACCTCAGCCTCCGACATTGTAGGGGTAAGGCCCGATACTTCAGAAAAAGTGTTGAAAAGATGTAGGAGGTGGCCTTGAAGCTGGGGGAGAAAAGCGCAGTAGAAACCGACAGAGAGGCGATCGGGTCCCGGAGTTTTACCAGTTGGGAGTTGTTTAAGTGCCCGATATAGCTCGTCCGAGGTGATTGGGTCGTCTAAAAGTTTCGCGTGTTGGGGGTTAATGGGTTCCCAAGGGCATGCACTGAGGAAGGAGGCAATCTCTTCCGGCGCGTGAGTGGTGTCAGCATAGAGGTCTTCATAAAAAGTAGAAAAGGCCTGTCCTTTATCTCGTTCAGACGTGGCCCATGAGTTGTCTGCGTGTTTCATTTTGGAGATATGAGCTGTAGTTGATTGGGCCCGTAGACGGCGGGCCAAGAGTGACCCCACCTTGTCTCCCCCAGCAAAGAATTTCTGTTTGAGTGTCAAGAGTGCCCATTCCGCTTTATTGGCTCTGTGAAGTCTTAGCTGTCCCCGTAGCATGGCGAGGCGTTTCTTATGTTGTTTCGAGGGTGTCATATGATCTATGCGCTCTAGGACCTTGATGTCGTTAGCGAAGATAGATTCGACCAAACGGGATTCACGAGACCGGGCAATGGCGGTAGAAGAGATGACTCCCCGGATAGTCGCTTTAAAAGCGTCCCATTGTGTGGTTTCGGGCGGTTCTGGGGAGGTTTTGTGATAAAAAAGGCTAGAATCTCTTGGCAAATCTCGGCAAGGGCCACTGGATCCCGTAATATGTGGGGTGGAAGAAGCCAGCTCCGGGGGGGGGGGTAGGGGTATCATGCCGCCCACTTGGGGTACGGAAGGTTACATCTATATGGGCGTGATCTGATATGGAAATGTCGGAGATAGTGGCAGTTTCCAGGGATCTTATCAGAGAAAGGGAGAGAAAGCAATAGTCGATTCGTGAATATGAGTGGTGGGCATGCAAGAAGAAAGAATAGTCTCGGGTGTCCAGGAATTGATATCTCCAGTCGTCAACTAGGTCTGTAAGGTCCCTCTTGAGGGCAGTCGACATTGCCCCTGTGCCCTGGTAGGTGGCGGCACTTTGGTCCATATCTGGGTCCCAAGCCATATTAAAGTCACCCCCGAGAATCCCTGATCCTTCTGGGTATCGCAGTTGCTCCCTCAGAAAAGATCTCAGGAATGTGTCTTGTGCCTGGTTGGGCGCATAGACATTGAGAAGAGTTATGGGTTAGGCGCCTAAGTGGGTTTGAATTTTTAGGTAGCGACCTTCAGCGTCGCGTACCACCCGAGGGGAGACACTTCCCAGTCTGGTTTTGCTTAGTATTGCAACTCCCGTTGTTTTGGAGGTGGAGGACGCCCAGTATTGACAAGGATATTTGGGGTGGGCCATGAGGTGTGTGTCGCAGGTAGCAAGTGTGTTTCATGCAGGAAAATGATATCAGGGTTTTGTATAAGCAAGTATCGCCAGATCTTTTCACCTTTTGTAGGGGAGTTAAGCCCTTTGACATTAAGGGACAAGAACTTAATAAGTGGGGTCGTGTTCATAGTGGTAGGGAGGGTGGCTGGAGATAGTGATAGGGTCGTGAGTGTGGAGGCTGAACTGCCTCGAAAAAGGGAAGTGGAAAATGGAGGATAGGAGCAGCATTGAAAGGATGGGACACGTATGTCTGCGTGCATAGGGTGTACCCAATGTGAAAGATATCTCAGGGAAATTGTAAAGAAATCCCTTTGTCGAGCTCGCTCCTTTCCCCGTGTGGGGACGAGGGGAGGGGGAAAGAAAAACGGTATTTGTAACAAGAAACGGCCAACAGGGCCTATAGGGTGTACTGCCATTCTGGAATAGCTTGAAAGTCGAGACAGGAGCTATTCTGAAGATGTCACTCTTTTGAAGGGCACTATAGGTGTGGTGGGCGCCAGCTATTGATCCGCCTGTGCCTAGATATAGAAACATAACAGTGAGTTATCATTTATAGAGTTAGGAAACAGTTACAGTAGGAACCTTCATGTGGGGGAGACCAGGCAGATCAAGAGGATTGCAGCGGGCCAATAAGGACAATAGTACGATCCATGCATAAGGGTCTATAGGATTCCAAGGTCCATAGATTGTGTGTATGGGGATCCAAACACGATCACTGCAGGTCAGGGTATATACTATTCCGAAGCTACGAAGAGCGGTCCGGTGATCGCGGTTCACTCATGGTGCGGAGGTGCTGGATGATGTCTTGTTTTCCTTGGGAGGTATCCTGATCCTTGGCTGGGACACCGTGGCCCATTCCGTCCCTATTGGTTCCTTGTGGGAGGTCCGGGGAGGAGAAGGGCTAGTATCCCTGGGTTCCGTTGGGGGTTGAGTTGTTTCGCTTCCCTTAGCCAGCAGAGGGCCCGGCTTTTGCTCTCCCAGGAGAAGATCAGCGTGAAAGGGTGGCCGCATTTATACTTGATGTTGAGTTCACGAAGTTTGTCAGTAACCGGTTTAAAGTCTTTGTGTCTACGTAGGGTTACTGGGGCGATGTCCTGGAAGATCTGGATCGGGTAGCCATTGTATGTCAGGTCCGTAGCTCCTTGCACCTTCTGCAGAATAGCTTCCTTGTCGACAAAGAAGTTGACCCGCGTGAGAATGTCCGGAGTAAAGTCTGAGCGACCCCGGGGGCCAGCCACGCGATGGACTCTTTCTAGGGCTGGGGGGAGGCTTCCTCATCGGCTCTGGTTGTCTGTAGAAGGTCTGCTGTAAAGGTCATAATATCCTCCGCTCTGCGTGGAACTCCTCTAATGCGGAGGTTGTTGCGTCTGTTCCTGTTCTCCAGGTCTTCCTGCTTCAGTTGGAGATTAATATGTTGGTCTTCTAGCGGTGCCATCCTGCGCCACAAGCTCTCATGAACTTCCGATCGCGCATCCATAGTGCGTTCAAGGTTGTCCACTCTCCCCCCCGATCTCCATGATGTCCCGTCGGATCTCTCGGAGGCAGGTTTTAAACTCGGTTTTGAGGGAACCAATTTCTTGCAGAAAAGTGTTCATGAAGGCCTGCGTGACTGGGACCGGCGAGGAGTCTTCTGCAACCATGACCCCTGGGGGTTCAGAAGTAGGCGGTGGAGGAGGGTTGGGTTTCAGCCATAGTGAGGTCACTGGATTGTCTTTAGCCGGGGTGGATAGAGGATCTTTACCAGATTTAGTACGCAGCATGTTCTCAGGAGCGCCACCAGCTGTGCGATGTCCGTGTGGGGAGGCCCCGCGCCGGCTGGCTTACAAGTGGACAAAGTGGCAGTTGAAGCTATGCTTACAATTCAAGTAATCTTCAGGTGCGAGGCAGCTACAGTGTCTCAGGGGAGATCACCCACCGCAATCAAGAGCAAGGCGTGGGGTGGACTTGCTGGACCTTGCTTGGCGCTGTAGGGGTCGCAGCCACCCAAGGAGAGAGACTCTAGGAACGTCAGGGCAGTCTTTGGCTCCAGGGAGCGTAATGAGAGAGGCATTGGGCAGATCGTATTCTCCAGTGTGGCCAGGGGGTGGGGGGGGTCTCTGAGAAAGCCGTCAAGGCTGGCGCAATGGCTGCCCTGAGCGAGCAACCCTCCACTGCCTGTTGGCAGAGCCCAAGGAAGGCTGATGGATTAGGGCCTGCGTGGCCAGGCAAAGGAGGGGTGCCCAAGCAAGACTCCCAAGAGCAGCTACTCCCATTGTCCTGCTCCCGACCTTCAGGCCGGACCCAGTCCCGATGTCCGCCTCACCCTGGTTCCAGCTTTTTTTGCGAGCGCTCCCAGCACCGGATCCGTGCCCTCTGGGCCAGGTGTCTTGTGTGTGTAGATGGCCAAGAACAACGAGAGGGCACTCGAAAGACGCGTCGACCCGCCCGGGCAGCCCACCCGCAAGTCGTGCTCCAAGCAAGCGATGAAGAGGCCCCCAGGGTAGTGCAGGTCGCTGTGTGGTCCTCCGCACCGCCAGGCAGGTCAGTACCCAGTTCCCAGGAGGGGGCCTGTATCTGGTAGCCCCTAAGGAGAAGAGGAGGCCCGCTGCTCGATTCCCGCAGCCAAACCCCCTTACCTCCTCGGTTGCTATGTGCAGCCGCGTCGATGCAGGAGTGAGAGTCCCAGCCAGCACGGGGCTAGTTGCGATCCAGGTATGCCGCAGGGAACAAAGGGCATGTGGACCGGGGTCGGCCGTGTCCTCAAGGGCCGTCGCGGGGGTGCGTCCGTCTTCGCCCGGACCACACTGCGGAAGAGTGAGCCAGCTCCCGAATGCAGCCCCCCGCCGGGCGGGGTGTATGGCTCGGGTCTCCGCCTGTCCCGGGGGGGTTCAGAGAGAGCGACGAGGTTGCACAGCCGCCGACGGTCGTCTTCCTCGTATGGGCCTCTCGACCGCCATCCGTCTTCAGCAGAGCAGGGCCCCGGTCTTAGAGTCCGTGCCGGGGGTGACTGTGGGCTCAAAGGTGCCACTCTGGTCGGGGGTGGATCAGCTCAGGTGGCAGCAGGCAGAGAGTAGCGACGTCCCCCATGCGTCTTCGGATAGGGGATCTAAGATGGCGTCCCCGGGCGCTGCAGCGGCCCCAGCCCGGGACTCCGAATCAGGCCAGAGAGACCCCCCAGCGATCTCATGGGGCATCCGGGACCCTCCACCTCAACACAGTGGAAAAACGTGGGTTCATGAGCTTGGAGAAGTGCTCCTAAGGCGGCGGATGAGTTGAGATAGGCCGCGGTGGAGCGGAGACTCAAACACACGTCTCACTCCATTCGTGGCTTGGCCATGCCCCTGGATCAATATTTTTATTGAATGAATTTGTTGATAGTATATTTTCTTGTACGTTTATGCTCCTGTATTCCAAAGTTTCATTAGTTTGCAGAAGTGTTCTTTCAAAGATGAACAATTATACTTCAAGACCACTTTCAAAGTTTCAGAAAGTTGTGGAAGGCAAAATATATTCACCCCTTCAATGTTTCTGTCATAAAGAAACCTCCCAATACATTCTATTTTCTTGTCTTGCTGGATTTAAGTAAGAAGACTTCTCATACTAATGCAGCTTCCTTCCTTTTTAAACTAGTAGCTTGAATTTGTGTCTGTTGTATCTTGTGCAAATTTCTTCATTTGTTTAACAAGACTTAAATAATCCACATGTTTAAATAGTGGTTGATCTATTACATCTGTGTCCATTGTAATTGGCCTACATGGTGGGTTCTAACTAATTCTCCTGCACATTAGATAACATAAAATACCTGTAATTTAGGTGCCTCTTGTAATAAAATGTGTCTAGTTTGCTCAGTAGCCTAACCCTCCAATTCCACATGTTGTACAATATGTTCAATCATGGTAGGAAATCCATTCAGTGTTGAATATATTTTTTCATCAAATAAATAATCCTAAATTTTTCCATAATATTTTGTGTACATCAAAACTAATGCTCCCCTTTATTGACGTTTTTTTTTATCATGAGAACTTTCTTACCCTAGTTTGTTTTATAATCTTTTCTTGCCTTGTCATATTGCTCCTTTTGCCCATTGGGTATGTAAATGTTTTAAGTTAATTCAATAACATCCTTTCAAAAAGGTCAATTTTATATGTAACACCAGTAAAAATGCAGATTCATTTTTAAATTCTGTAAGCTTTTGCGCCTTTTAAATGATATCTTGAGAGTATGTAAACATACCTTTTACCTAAGCTTCTGCATAAACTTAAGGACTTTTAGTGTTATATTTTGTGATTGAATTAGCAGGTATAAATAATATCCCTTGGTACAAAGCTTTTGTTTCTGCAGATAACTGATAATATGATAGTTTAATTGTCAAACATTTTTAATTCTCGGTTGCCTTTTCTTGAGTATCGGGGTTTTTGTGGTCTAAAAAAATATACTTTACTCCTATCACGCAGACCTTTCTACAAGGTTGGTCCTGCAGAAGTACTTTGTTGTGCATACTGCTTCCTCTGGACCAACATCACTCTTTCCTGTTTCTTTAGATTTTCATTGTTTGTTTATTGAATACTTAACTGCACGTGTGAACGTCATCCTTAAAATAATCAAAATATCATGTTGATTTGTACAAATCGTACACTGTTATACTGTATATAAAGTTTTCAGCTTTTATACACCATTTTATCTCAACAATCTTTCTCAAACTTTAATTGATCTTTTAATAAAAAGATTGTTGGTGTCAATTTTTCCACTGTTAATGTGGTAGGTCTATTGATTATTTGTTCAGAATTTTGTACTGTTGTATACTAATTCTGATCAAAATTCTGAGTCTAAATCTTCTCAAAAAAAGTTTCACTTCAAAATACTCCAAGCGTGCCTTCGTGTAATTTCTTGTTAATTTCATTTAGTTTTGCAAATGTTATTGCAATATTTTCAATTGATGTTCTGTGTATCTGAGTAGTGTTATGAGAGAGTAAATATATTTATTAGGAATATGTTATTGTGCTGTATTTTCTATGAATATTAACTTCTCACCTTTTTTTTAGTAAGCTGTGCTACTTCTCTCAATGACATTGTTTCTTCCTAATGTGTATGTCAGAGTCTTTCCATATTAGTTGCAACAGGAGACGATGACACAGACATAAACCTTGGTCTAGATGTTACAAAAAGATGAACTTATTCAAGAGAGCAATTGCCTGTCTTGGCTCCAATAGCAGCCAGCAGCTTGTGTAAGTGGTTATGTTGTACTCACCAACTCATACACACACAGGAAAAGGACACAGGTAATTCCTTACACTAGGAACGGCACTGGCCTGTGAGCAGCCCTTCTTAATGTGAGATATTTGATTAAACACAGTGATTTATCTATCAGTTTATTGTAAATTATAAATTGGATGTCTTTTTCTTAATTGAACAATGGATAAAGGATACCTCGTTTCTGAAATTTACGTTGTTGTACCTTCGATGTAGAACATTCTTCACAAATGCTGCCAAAGTAAGAGTGGTGGTGATGTGGCAGTTACCTACCATAGATTGTTAGCGGTCAAGCCTCACACAATGGGTCGATATCTCAATGCTGAATAGCTACCATTTACAGTTATCACCTAATGCTTCCAACACAGTCACTGGTATACCAGTTCATTGTACTTCGGGTGGCACTACTGATTTTTGTATGAAATCTGCAAACTTGATCTTCCTGTTAGTTTGGAAGCTTTTAAATTCTTTGCTGTAGGAGATTTCGGCACATGGATGAATTCTCTAGCATCTTCTAATTTAATCACTTTCTGTGTCACTCTTGGCCTTTTCAGTTGGTTATGGAGCTTAGCCATTTAGTTGAACACTCTCTCAATCTGATTTTCATGTCAGATCAGTTTGTGTCACACTTCTCTTAGCTGCTGGGTACATGGCCAGATCACACATCACTGACGTTCTATTTGAATTTTATTAGAGCTTAACCTCATTCAATTTCTCCTTCTGTAATGGCTAAGCAAAATAGTTCTAACATAAATGGTAATAATCTTAGTCTTCTACCTGAAGCCTCTCCTGTATACTACATAGGGATTTCAAGTTAACACTGTTTTTTTTTTTTTTTTAATTCTTCCATTTCATCAGATGTGGACTCAGTCGCCCTTTAGAGTGTCAGCCGTACCAGGTGGTACATGCCTTCCTTATCTTAAGCCAACCGGGTTTGTAAGCTGCTAGAAAGGAAATGGCATCAGGATTGTTTGCCAGAAGCAAAAAACACAAGTATTTCTGCAATCAAGGAGCATAAAAGAAGCGTTGACTAGTCTGCTCCTAGATTAATGTTTTTCTTCTTCTAACAAGCAGTAATATTTTGCAGGAAAGTTTTAAAATTGCAAATTGATTCTCCTACCTGGCTAGTGCACAAGTGGTTGTTCCATCTGCTTTGCTCCTCGAATCATTGTCCCCGTTTGTTTCATGTAAGACTCAATCTCTTAACCAGGCTTTACCCACAAATTTGGAAGATGTTTCCAACCATTGTTTTATGCCTACATAGCCTTTAATGTTAAGTAATAGGAACCTGCACATAAATTAGCTGACTTTAGACATTTAACCATTGTTCCCACTATAAAGAATATGAAATCTGTTAAATCGGTGTCTGTAATTGACCCTTGTCCTGTGCAGATAACACAATTAAATTATATTTCAGCTGCTCCACTTTTATGTATACTGTCGAATTCTGCCTTTAATTTGGCCACTCTACCCTTTGACTGGAAAAGAAAAGGTCATGAATAATTTCTCTATTAAAACACACTCACCTAAATACTACCATACCTAGCAAGTACCTTCCTGTTTCCTTTTTCCCATTCAGTGTGAAGCTCGCAGGAAAATATGTTAATGCTTAGCTTTGTAAGTTCATTATGGATAACATGCTATCTAATCTTGATCTGGCTGGGTTTTGGGATTATGGAACAGAAGTGGTAGCAGTAAAAAATGTAGTTCTGGATCATGGAGGTATCAGAGCCCAGATTCTTTTTTAACTCTTTGCTGCCTTTGACATAGTATGTCATGTTTCAGTGGTTGAAACGCTTGGGTGGGAGGGGGTGGGTAAGGGGGTGGTTGAAGTCCCAAAGAAGGCTTTCAACCCAATTTGTTATTTTATTAATGGATCACACCTATGCATTTTTGATTCCTACCTTTAGGTTGTCAACTAGCCTTTAAGAAAAATTCTGTCCTTCCTACCGGATAACACGCATTATAAGATTCTTCAAGGAGTAGTGGCCTGGCTTGTGGTTTGATTTTGCAAATGTATATTGAGGATTGCCCACTCCACCATCCACCATTTACCAGTTAGAACTTTTACAAAACTCGTCTGCCTCATTCCTACTCAAATTGCCTCTTTATAGACAGATTTCTGAACACCTGCCATCCATGTGTGTAAGAGTTTTTTATTTAAAGGTTTCTGTATTTGCTTTAACTCTCATCATGACAAAGGACCTTGTACTTGCCATTGTGGTCCTTGTGCTCTGCCTCTCCGTTTCTTTTAACTCTACCTTAAGTGAAGAAGGTCCAACATGGTGATTGAGTCTTCACCTTCCAGACATGGTCACTTGAAACTCCCTCCTTCCCTCTAGATGTTAGAAGCACTTCCAACAATGTAGCGTTCAGAAAACAACAAAAGCCTGGCCTTTTAAGTTATAATCAGGTCAGCAAGCATGCTTAAGGATGTCATTGCGTATGTTCTAGCACCAGAACACCTTTTTGTTAATCACTTGTTTAATAAAGGCCGCAAAGGAAGACTTAGAATAGTTAATATAATCATACTGCACAATGGCAAAAGACATCCATAAGGGAATACACTCTGTAAATCAACCAGTCTAGGAGTCATTAAGAAACACATTTTATAAGAGTTGTTTACCTTTTTTAAGATAACAAACTCTATTACACTCATGTTTAATAGCACTGAAGAGAACTGGTATTGCTCTTGCTCAATTCATCAGCATTCCTTGTAGCAGCCTTTAAAGGACAAATTGCTTAGTCAGCCCTCGCAGTATACAAATATATGTTCTGCAGTTTACATATAAATCTTAACACAGAGCACGTAACTCAGAAGTATTCGGCACTGGTCGATGAGGGCCAGAACCATGCCAGCTTTTCAGGATTTCCACTTGGGATAAATGTACATTTGATGGGTGTAAATAGAAAGAATCGCATTGCTTTGTAAGATTTTCATTAATTATCACGGTCATTAAAGCAATTACCTGCTGCATGCGGGATAGCCCCTAAAATGTAATCTGTGTACTGGTCTATAATACATCACTTCTGAAGCAATACTGGCCTCCAAAACAAGATCCAGCATTCCTTGGACTCGACATGAAATAGTCTCATCATTCCCTGGCCGTGGCAATATCTGTTTCCCGTCATAGGGAAAGCAAGAGGATGGACTCCATTGGGGAAAAGATGTGCATTACTGCTGCCACTGCACTTAAGAATGCAAGTGCTATGTCCTTCTTTGGAAAATATGATCTGTACTGAAGGAGAAAATGCACAACTTTGCAGATGAGTTACCAAGAGGAAGTTGGCACGATTTTTACAAGGTAGTACAAGAAGACTATCTGATAACAAATCAGGTTTTAAGTGCGTCAGTTGATTTTGCTGACCTGAGGATGTGAGGGTATTTTCATGATGCTACCTAATGGAGGTCATCCTAGTTGTGCCTGATGTCCCCCAAGCCAGATGTGCAATTAGATATTCTTAACCTACCCTTTTCTCTTTCCTCATTTCTCATGCAGCATACTGAAGGGTTGGTCTGCATGAAAAATGAGATGGTAGCCTTGAAAGAAGCGGTCCTAGAAGAAAGTAAGAAATACTGCCGATTTAGATACTGTCACAAGCACTGCAGATACTACCAGCGGCATAGAATTCACTTTCCTCGATGGACCTACTAGCACCATCAGCAACACCAGCACCCACATCAACTGATGTAGAGGTACTCCTATCAATCAATCAATCAATCAATCAGGATGTATAAAGCATGGCTAATCACCTGATAGTGTATCCAGGCGCTTGTGGGTTCCGGAGGCTTATTCGAACAGCCAGGTCTTGAGGGCCATTTGGAATTTTGGAAGAGGTGATGTTTTGGGGGTGTATGGACAGGTTGTTCCAAGTCTTTGCTGCGAAGTGGGAGAAGGAGCGTCCTCCACTTCTGCTTTGGTAGATGCAGGGAGTATGGGCAAGTGAAAGGGAGGTGGAGCGTTTTCTTCTCGGCGGTTGGTGGAAGTTCAAGTGGTGGTTAATATAGTCAGGTCCTTGGTTGTGTAGAGCCTTGTGTGCATGGGTCAGCAGCTTGAAACGGGGAAGGCTGAGGATGAGTCTGGCTGCGGCTTTCTGTATGGTCTGCAGTCTATGTAGGTTGTGTGCGGCGATTCCTATGTGCAGGGCATTGCTGTAGTCCAGTCGTCTGGTGATGAGGACTTGTGTCACGGTGCGTCTCGGGTGTAGGGATAGCCACTTGAAGATCTTACGTAGCATGCGCAGAGTAAGGAAACAGGCGGAGGAGATGGCGTTGATCTGTGATTCAGCAGCCCACTTGTGTGACCAAACCTTCATGATTGGCTTTTCCAAGGCCAGCAACCCTATCCGACCAAAGCCAGATCTTTACACTACAATCTCCCTGCTTCATTGACTAGTTGTGAAGATCAGCTACCAAAAGTCAAATTAACTCCAGTTCAAACCCTGATATATTTGGTTGAAGATTTAGACACAAAGTAAAGAAAAGTGTTTTTTCTTTGGAGTACAAAGTATATTCTAGCTGAGAAGAGAGTGATCTTCTCATGAAGTCTCCAAACCAGACAGCCCGTCAGATTTCAACATTGCTGGATTTGATGGCTATGTACATTTCCATTGTGATAAATGCAAAGCTTCATATGTGACCACTACAGCAATGTTTGGAAGACCAATACGTTCAGAAGGAGAACTATTGGGATGATAAGCTTACACTCTCGATCTTAGTGGTGCAAGGCACATAGCCTACTACCGTTCCTATGAGAACATTTTACCCAAACAAGTTTAAAAGATGCTTCTCTACTAGGATAGAGTACTCAGCGAGGGTGTCTGACTGTTCAAGATTTGTGGGCTCAAAAAAAGAGCTTACATCCCATTAACTGTCTGGACATCAGAGCAATTCAACTAGATCTGAAGGCATTCCTACATTTTATGACAACAGATCGGATTCTAATGCTGAGGAACTAAACCACCTCAATACACTACTTAAGCAAGATGGCACCAGGTCAAGGCCCCTGTCACTGTAAACTAAGTAACACCTGTTGATAAAGTCAATTTGTCTTCCAGTGTAACAAAATCAGCAAGCAGATGGTTTCAGCAAATTCTTAAAAGAAAATCACCAATGGGTCTCAGTTGAAAAAGTGTTGCCCAGACGTCTTCCTGACTCGGGGTTTTCCAGAAATAGACCAATTTGTCATTCCAAAGCTTTGCTTGTAGGAGATCAGGACTAGTCTAATCTCTGTTTTTAAAGGTCGTGAAGTCCTATACAGTTATCCATTCCAGTAGAGTTGTGATAAGAACTCACCCCTCTTTTCTACCTAAGCTGGTTTCAGTGTTTCATATCAATAAGGCTTTCACCCTTCCTGTGTTCAACAATCCAGCTGAACATACTCTTCACTCTCTAGCTATCGGGAGGTTTAAAAAAATAAAAAATAAAATCCTAGACTAGGTCAATTCACTAAAAGAGTCTGTTCAGTTTTTTCTTCATTCGGTATAATAAGCACAGGTTTAACTATCTTGAAACAGTTTATTTCCCGTTGGATTGTTTCTTGTATTCCCTCTTGTTACCAATTGTCTAAAAAACCATAGTTGTAGGGAAAGCAATTGCTTCGGCCTGATTAAGAAACATTCCGTTGACTGAGATTTGTGAAGCAGCCAATGAAAATCTGTTCTTAGATTTACAAGGTACTGTTGCCTAGAATCGGACTTGACAGATGATTCTGTAGTTGGTCAAGATACCCTCAAGAATCTGTTTGCACAGTGCTCAGTGTAGACCTTGTTGGTTGCCAGGGGAATTGCTGGTCGTTATCCTTCATGAGTAAGATAACATATGTTAAGGATATGCTTGCTACTTTATTCTATCATTAATGACTGTCGATGAAGATACTGTGTTGCAGAAAAATTATTATTTCCTTGTAGTCTTGGTTGTACATCATAGTGATGTCCATGAAGTTGTAAATTCCCCTCCCTCCTTTCTGTTTTTAGGTCGAGCCTAGGCAGCGCGCATGCGCTGTCTGCAAGACCTGTTATCTCCTCTATCGGCTTTTGGCATGCCCATGAATTGCCATTTGTCCGTTGTTGTGCCATTTAGAAATACGGTTTTTTATTGGTGCATTGGGTCTGATTCTCCCGCCTTTGCGTGCTTGGGTCACGCCCAGGCGATTTCACTCATTGTTTGCTTGCGTTGGCCATCCCAATACGTCCACGGTTCCTCCTGGTCATCCTGATCGGCCTTTTTATTTTGTAGGCTATCAACATCGTTGTAGGCTTTCAGGCAGTTTCACGGAGATATGCTCTGTTCGGCTCCTGCAAAGTGGCAATTTCTGTCCGGTAGCTGTTGAACTATGCCAATATCTCTAACTCAAAAAACATGCGAGACCTATTGCATTTCTAATGCTTGGTTTCCTTGGCCACAGGGCTAAATGCCAGTAAGCCTGAATTTGGTATGACACTCCATACTCATTGAAAAGCACAGGGCCTGTGTGGCAACTGCCAGTACAGTTCAGTCTGGGATTGGAAACTTCAAGACGCAGACTGCTATTCTTCTATTCATTTAATGTAATACCTCTCAGACCTCGTTATACCCTCATTATTTGCACATTCTAGTAGCAGTTTAGTTTTAGGGTGCTGCAGTGTAGTCATGAAATAGGATATTGGATGGAATAAGGTACATTTTGGGAAAAGCTCATAATTGATAGGCTTTTAATAGGGTGATTAATTACATTGGACATGCACCTGATGGATAGTATATGTGTTATGTGTATCGGGGGTCCCAGCAAGCACCACAGAATTATTCTAACATTTATTACTTCAGTTACTCTCATATTGTACAGAACCACAATTACAAGTGGACATTACTTATCGTGAAAATATGGAATATCTCCAGTACTTACTGATCAATATTTGGCACCCTTGGCTGAAGGCACAAATGCATCTTACTTATTACCTTGATAAATGATTACGTTAATATTTTCAGCAGCATTTTTATCAATACCTTTCTTTTAGTTTCCACTTTTTTTCAGGTAGGAATGTAGAAAAGCTGATTTCTCCACCCATCTACTCGTGATTTTTCTTCCCTAATGTTCGTATTGCTTTTCTTCCCATGGGTTTGCTTCTTTACCACACCACTAATCTCTCTTTTCACATTTTATTTACTCTCAACTTGTTCATTATGTTACTTTCAGCTCTCCAGAACCAAGGCCCATTCATCATCTTAGTGCATTGCAGCTGTCTACCTCATTCAACACCTCAGCTCTGGTCTATTTTACTTCCTTGCATAGGCACGCTAAAATCAGTGTAATCCTCTATTCTTTTCCACTCGATCTCCTCGTTGTAAATGTTTTATATTTGAAAGGCCACTGTTGGAAATGACCCGTTATGCAGGGTCACCCCTACGATTTTTGCCTTGCTCCTCCTCATTCTGCTGATCTTGTTTTTGTTGGCCATGGGACTCTGGGCACTTTACCACTGCTAACCAGTGCTAAAGTGCATGTACTCTCCCCCTAAAACATGGTGACAATGGTGTATCCACAATAAGTATATTTCATTTACCTATAAGTCCCTAGTAAAGTGCACTATATGTGCCCAGGGCCTGTAAATTAAAGGCTACTAGTGGGCCTGCAGCACTGATTTTGCCACCCACTTAAGTAGCCCTCTAAACATGTCTCAGGCCTACCATTGCAGAGCCTTTAGTTCAGTTTGACGGCCATGTCGTCTTGGCATTTAAAACCTCTTGCCAAGCCTTAAACTCCCCTTTTATTAAACATGTCAGCCCTAAGGTAGGCTCTAGGTAGCCCATAGGGCAGGGTGCTTTGTAAGTAAATGGCAGGGCATATACTTTTTAGTTTTCCATGTCCTGGAAGTGAAAAATTCCCAAACTCGTTGTTCACTACTGTGAGGCTTTCCCCTCTCATAGGTTAACATTGAGAATTCCTTTATACATTTTTTAAGTGTAATTCCTGAGAAGCAGTAGAACTGTCATGTTTGGCACTTATGGACTTGTAATAATCCTATTTAATGGTAAAGTTGGATTTATAATTGCAACTTTAAAAATGCCACTTTTAGAAAGTTGGCATTTTTCTGCTCTCAAGCCCTGTGTGCCTGCTGCCTTTCTCCAATACATGTCTGGGTTGGGTGACAGCTGGGCCTTGTGTATTCCCTCTAGAAAGTCACACACAAAGCGAGCTTAGGTGTGCCTGATGGGCCATAGACATCCTGATGGGTCATCCTGGGGCAGGATGGGAGGGAGGAGCTGACACACCTGAATGGGCTGTGTCCGGCTCACACACAAAGACTGCTTAACCCCTTGGAGGGTGTGTGGAGCCAGGGCATGAAAGGAGGACCCCTGTGCACTTAAAATCCTCTCTTTAAATTCACCCCCACTTCAACGGCATCACTGGGTATAACTAGATTTCTGATCCTACCAACTCAGTACACTTCTGGATCTGTGGATACTCTGCCAGGAAGGACTGTGATGTTGCTAAAGGACTACCACTCTGCTGGACTGCTACTCTGGAAGAACTGCTTTTCTGCTGAACTGATCTGCCTGCTGTCCTCCTTGCCTGAGTGAGTAGGACTGGACTTGCATCACTTGAATCCAGAGTTGCTCAAAGGCCTTGTTTGCTTGCCTCCTGTTGGAAGTCTAGGGGCATCAAAGACTTCACTGCATTTCACCTACTAGCACCTGGACTCTGCCATCTGTGACTCCTACCCTGCCAAGTGGTGCCAGTCCAGTCCTGGGCCTTTGGAAGTGGGTTTCCTGTGCTGCAGCATCAAAATCCGTGCATCTCCGTCTTTGCACCGGGTCGGAACCAACGCATCTCCTTAGACTCCGACTCATATCCGATTCGAGGACATCACAGCATTGGCTTCGTGGCTTGGCGAGGACGCTTCCCCCTTCATCACCAGGGGTTCTACGACGACACATCCCCAACTTTCTCTCTTTCTTTGCGAGTGTATGCAATGATGCGTCATTTGTTTGTTTCTCTTCATGGCTGTCTGGCGCTTGTTCATGAGTTACAAGCGCATAGCTGCAAAAAGAGAGAAAGTTAAATTAAAGCCTGTCTGTGTGTGGGGGTTGGCTATGATGGCAGTGCTCTTGGCTATTTTGCGTGTGTATAGACTGTTGTAGGGATTCTGCACATACACAGAGCTATGCACAGGATAATAGGACCTCGGAGTATAGTGGTGAGCCAACTATGCCCCTTAGTACCCACAATCCCAATCCGACTAGCTTTAGCGTCTCATTCGCAGCGCAGCTACCAATGATTAGACAACCCAGAACACGGTCTCTCTCAGGACTCGCGGGAGTAAGAACACTCTTTCATAACTCACTCATACTTGTCCACAACGTGCGTAATAAGAGACACAGTATAGTTTAAAATGTTTATTTCAACTATCATGCTCTAAGATACAGTACACGTGCCAGTACTATCAGCATAATGCATAATGATAAAATAATAAGCCTGGTTACAATTCCATGGAATACAAACGGGGACAGCATGTAATATAGACAGTGGATATAGGGCTTAATGGCCTTACCACCCTCCCCGTGCTAATAACTAGTTTATTAAAAATAGAAGACCTCTGGGCTTTGTCGGACGGACCCTCATACCTCAATATCTAGATGCAAGGTTTACATCATCAGACAAGCACAGCTCTTCTCCCTGGAAAGGTTTTTCTCCAAGTGTCACAAACAGCGAGATCACAATATTAAAAGCACACGAATTTCTCCAGTGCAGCTGTATTTTGTGTTATGTCTAAGTGCGAGGGGCTGACCAGATCAGCAAGAACAAGGGACGTTGTTTTTCGACCTTGTACATGTTGTGCAGACGAAACCCACAGGGAACAGGAGAAAAGGTGAAAGGCAAAAAGGCAGACAGTTCTAATATAGCCGGGCACAAGCAGAGGCTGGAAAACAAAGTCACAAAGTAACGTGTGCAAAAAGGCATCATGGCAGCCAGGCCTAAGTTAACTTAGCAATGTAGGCAATGAGGCCACAAACCACACTACACCCTCCCCTGGTCAGTCCATAGGCCAAGACATAGGACGAAAACAGAGTTCAAATAGATGGAGCAGAATGTAAACGTCTATGTGTGAACAGTCCCCAATGACGGACGGTGAAGGAAAAAAAATTCAGTCCAAAAAAAAAAAATCCAGTGAAGCAGGACGCGGTAAGCGACGTTCCCTAATCCAATAGAGTGTAAGTGCAGAAAAACGCCACACCTTCCAAGAGGACATCGTTGGAATCGTCTGAAAAAAGAGACGCCATCCAGTTCAACAAATCAAAACTGCACTCATGGTCCTCACATGAGGGAGCAGTGATCAGCATTGCGGGACAACTTGCGTGATACTCAATATAACTGCGTTGTAGGAGATTCTGAGCAGCCGCCCAGATATCCCATTGCGCCCAAACTCCAAGTGCAGCCGCACGCGCCATCAATCCAGTGCCGGAACAGTCCTGTTCATGGGCCATTAAGGGGCCCATCAACTGTTCAAAATCCGGGTCCGACTGAGACGTATTGGAGAGGCAAAGATCCAAGGACCAAGAGAAAGGACATCTTAAGCAAGACATCACAGGTTGCACGCAAGTGAAATACGCAAAGCGAAAAGAAAGTTTATAGGACACAGAGTGTCGCCAATGGTAGGATGCCGAAGCTGAGGAGCATTCGTTCACGAAGCATCCGGAGCCGACCCTGGTCGAGCAGGCCCCCAGGAAGTGCAGCCATTACGCAGCAAACAAATTAAGAGTAGTATTCCAGCAGCTAACGCTAGGATCAACGGAAAGCCGCCAAAGACGCTGGAAAAAATAGAATGAATAAAAGCCGGTATTACACCAAATATAGCTTGAAAGGAGGTAACCAGGCCAGAGCCCACAACTTTAAAAAAGTGCACAAGACCTTCGGTGCGGGATGCATTGAAAACGCGGTGAATCAGCTCACCGAAATGTTGTGGGAGGTTTGTGTTCAAAAGGGCCTGTATCTCACTGTGGGTACTAGCCACCTGGAGGATAAATGTCTCCCGCGCGGACGTGAGCATAACCTCCTGGTTTAATAATAGCGCCTTTATTCTGCTCAATTTATTGAAATCTGCCTTCAAAGTCGGAACGGAAGGCCAAATGGAACTATCTATTATGTTGTGCGGGGGAGGAAAAAGCACATTTTTGCAGCACACAACGTGGTGGGAAACTGTTACAATATAGGGGATGCCGGCCAGCATTCCACAGCAGTCCTAATTATTCAGAAGGATATAGCTACCATTTGCAAGCACAGTGAAAGTAGGTGATATAGCAGGAGCAGGAATGCCCTTTAAAACACAAGCAAGATTCGGAGCCGAAACGTTACAAGCCCCGTGCAATTTAATGTTCTTACAAATCAGGGAATGACCCACAGTAGAATCGCATGATTCCCCTGTGAGAAAAACTTCCTTTCCGTCCCGAAGGCATCGGTACATGAAAGGAAGGGACCAGATTTCATGCAGGAAGGCACTGCCTAAGGGCTGAAAACGGCCAACAGGATAATGTTTCATTCAGGAACTGAACTCAAATAAAGAAAAAGGCAAAGCGATAACCCCGTGAACTAGCCACACTGCAGAATCCAATTCTGCCACAGAGAATGGTAAGGGCTCTATTTTTTCGATATGTAATAGTGTGTATGTTGCATCTTTCATGGACATGAATTGCTGTTTCTCAGTTAAATTAAACGGCAAGAATAAGGCAGAGGTGTTCAAAAAATGCCAAGGAACTTTACCCATTTTAAGTGTTTGCAAAGTCCATGCAAACTGCATCACTGAACGCAATTGATTCTGACCATGATATAACACAGAAACATCATCTTGTACAATATCAACAACAGAGGAAACAATATTCTCTAATGTGTAAATGCGGGACGACAGGGTATTAATACTATTGTCAACAACAGCAAGCACTTTTGCCAGATTTGCTTGATCTATCTCCCGGAGACGGGAAGCAGCTTCAATTTGCGAAAGCTTCCAGAGTTCATTGTAGGTTTCATAAATGAACCTCTTAGGTCGAGGACCACGAGGTCCCAGAATAAAATCGGACAGATCAATGTTGCCTGATAAGAGGGATAAATGTTGTTTCACAGAATCTAAGGAAGAGTGCTGCAACCACTGTTTACACAATTTACCAACAGAATACGTTGTAACTGTACGGGAGTCAGAGAACCTCGGATCTGGCTTATCCTGTTTGTAACCAGGAGCTGAGTCATGAAAACGCAGTTGGCAGGCATCTGATGCTACGGGCCAGGCCAACCAGGGTGACTGAGCAATCGTCGAGATATTAAACGAATTGTTTTGAAATAAAGCTTGCAAATTGGTTAGGGAAATATTAAAATGCAAGCTTTCATTGGGAGTGGAAGACAATGCGGGAATGGAAGGTGCATTCAATTGCTTAGAAGTAGCCAAACCCCAACAGGTCGTTTGATAGATCGTACTATTTAAAAATAAAATCTGGTCCGGGATTAGGCAAGCACGGTGTAAGGCTTCTGTGCCGCGGACCTGCCATGATTTGGTACCCCAAATAGACTTTAAGTCAATGGTGTCCCCTGCCAGTGTTCATACCCACCGACGGCTAATGCGTTCAAAAAGGAACCTGAATACAGTAACTTTGTGTGGGTCAACATGATTTTCTGTGTGGGCGAAATGTTTAATCTAAAATAATAGGAACCAGGGTTCGATCTATCAAAGTCTGTAAAATAAGTAAACTTATGTCTAAGAGTCTGGGAGCTACCTGGCAAAGGGGTCGGACAATGTTCTTATTGGGTGTAATTAAAAGGACCCCGAAGGGTACTTGGTTTATGGAGAAAGTGGTTGCCCCAATGCTGGTAACAATATAAATCGGCATAATTTGCAGAATTGATATACAGATCTTCAGCATCAAAAGCAGCATAATATTTTAGATCAGTAAACAACGATTCAATGGCATGCACATCCCAATCGTCAGAATGAATATTACTTTTAACGACATCACCCATTGAAACACGGAGGACATTTGGTACATTAATAATCTCGGTTGGTCCATGAATCTGGAAATTTACTGCATCCCATACGATGCCATCAGCGACTGGGAAAGCTGAAATGTTCACAAATGTGTGGTCACGCTTCATGATGTGAGATGAAGAATGCGGAGCCAAAGTTCCAGCGACACAGTTCACGGTAGAGCGTTCTGGTAAATAGTGACCATGGATGAGTAGGAAAAAAACTGTCACAAAGCCAAAGGACATGAACAGAAAAATCAGGAATAGTACCAACCAGATGTATGTCCATGGTGGGATCAAAAAATTCTCTCTGAACAAGGATACAAAAATACTGAATCTGGACGGGATAAGTGATGAGGTGGAAGCCGAATCAAAGGAATAACTGGTGGGGCTCAGTGGCGTTGTTGGTAGGTGTGCCACCGACTCGGTGGCTGGATAGGTGTATTAAGTCTCCTCGTTGCAGGAGGAAGCCGGGAAGTCGAGCAGGCGATCAGGCAAATTGACCATCTCAATGGCAACATCAGTGACCGTGTGGGCTGGAGGGCCACAAACATTTGTCCTGGAAATGGCTGGACAAGAGACCGCAGGTGTTACACTATTCAGGATCGGCCAGATGTTGTAGCTTGACATTGTCCACTGAGATGTATCTGTTGTCTTTGCGACCAGGAAGCGGTGGTAAGATGACAGTACGGGTACCCTTCAAGCCAAGGACTGGAACTGGTGTACGATAAGAGGGGCCAAATTCCTTCTTGTTCTCCACCTTCTCTCGGACCAGATCTCCAACCTTCGGAAGCCAGCCGGCAACCGGAACCTGCAACGCAGCGTCAGTGGCTGAAGGCAAGTGTTCGTTAGCAAGTTTGTCACGAGCTCCTTGTAAGTCCTGTAACATAGTAGAATGATTATCTACGTCAAAGATTGCGGATTGCGCCGCCATGTCTAGACCATCAAGGTCGGGCACAAACATTCGTATGCCAAAGAGCATTTCGTAGGGGGTCCGCCCACCCAGAGGTCTTCTAGGGAGATTATTAAGTGCACGTTGTACGGTATACAAGTGGGCCAACCAGTTCCTGCCAGTACCGAAGACTCTAGCTGTCAAGGATTGCTTTAAGTCACGGTTCATTCGTTCAACAATCGAATTGCCCTCAGGCCGATATGGAGACGAAGATTTCACCCGCACCCCCAGTGACCCCATCGCGTCCTTGTACGCCTTAGAGGCGAACGCTGGACCTTGGTCAGAATGGAAGGTGCCACAGGCAAAAATTCCCACAAAGACACGCAAATCCCTTATGACATTTCGAGCGGCAGCACTCCGTTGTGGCCAAACCCAGATGAAACGTGTGCACGAATCTACTGCAACTAAGATGTACTTATACGCAGTGTCAGAAGAAAATGGACCGCAGTGATCCAGGTAAACACACCCAAAAGGTCTGTTAGAAATGCAGAGCGGGGTTTGTGGTGGTCGTATAACCGTTGAAGGCTTAATTTGCTGACAAACGTCACAAGAAAGCACATAAGTACGGGTCTGTTTATATAAACCACGCCAACAGTAACGCTGCTGCAATATGAAAACAGTCGCAGAGACGCCAGCATGGGCCGGAGCCAAGCCTTCGTGTGCGGCCGTTATCAAGGAAGGTCTGCGGTCCGCGTTGGGAATCAGCCGATCACCAACGTCAGGAATTCTTACGTAAGGAGCCTGTTTGGGACCTAATTGATAAGAGTACTTGGAAGGGAAACCCCGTGGGTAATTAGCACCTTCCTTGGTCGCAGCAATAGCTGCCAAAATATCATGATCTATTTTAGTCATGGATCTTGTAACTGCTGCTACTGAGCACGTGGCTACTGCTGATTTGGCAGCTTCATCTGCCAAACCGTTACCGACAGCGTGTGCGCCCACGCGCTGGTGGCCAAGGGTGTGAATCACCTGTGTGAGAGGCAGACGTTGTTTAAGATCTGCCACTCGAACCTAAAGCATTTTATGCTTAATTGTGCTGCCTTTTGCATCTCTATAGTCATTTTGTGACCAAAAGAACAGGTTGTCATTAAAGGATTGAACACCGTAATAAGAATCGCATACTATAAGGGTCGTCACGTCTGGATTAGCGAACTCAAGCGCGAGCACCAAAGCACGCAGCTCGGCCAATTGTGCAGTACTGTCTCCTAGTGCCTGTGTGTGCACTACAGTCGATTTGAACTCACCGTTCACCATGGTACCTGCAACAATAGCACATGCTGCGGAATAAGCATGCTTGGAACCCGTGGCCGGTTGTGCCGAACCATCGGTATATATAATACATTCGTACTCCTCAAGCGGTAGCAAAGACGGAGGAGGAGGATGAACGAATTCATACTGTAAAAACTCCTGTGTCTGGAGAGAGGAATCAAAGATAAAAGTGACATCCGGGGACGTCAGAGATGTAGCCCATTGTATCCAACGTGGGTGCAATGCCTTAGAGTTCGGTACACTTGCCTTCGTCACTGCCTCAAGGGCAGGATATGGTGTTGCCACCAAAATGCGTTTTCTCTTTGCCAGTGCGCGTTCCTTTAGAATCGCCATTTGCACTGCAGTCAAAACTTTCTCCACAGAGGAAAAGCGCATTTCTGCGGAAGTGTAAAGATGTGACTTGTATGCAATCGGTACTGTGTCACCTTCGTTAAAGGTTAAGTACGTGAAACCCACTGCCCCTGGAACGATTCTAATCACCAGGTTTGTGTGGTTGTCACGAGTCAACAAGAATTTAGATTCAAGTAGATCTGACTGCAAAGATTGCAGTATAGAGGAATGCTCGGGAAGCCAGCATGACTTCGAAAAGTTAGGTTGTATCAAGGCATAAAGAGGCTTGATACGCTGGGCATATTCGGGAATGTAAGTACGCCCAAAGGTCAGAAAACCCAGTAAAGACTGAAGCTTCTTCAGAGTGGTTGGAGGGCACAAAAGTGCGCACTTCTCCAAGAAATGGGGTGCTAAGCCCTTACCTTCATTGTTGAGCTCATAGCCCAAGAACAAAATGGTAAAGTCAGCAATATGAGATTTGGCAAAATTAAATTTGTATCCTAAAACCGCAAATTCAAGAATAATGCGGTCTACTCGGGAAAGATGCGGCCATAATTCGTCGTCTGTCAGATAGGTATCGTCGACGTACGAACACGCATCTGGGTCTATGCTGTCCAACAGAGACACAACACGAGCGGCGAAGACACCCGGGCTGTTCTTGTAGCCCATGGGTAAACGACGGAATTGGAATTGTTTACCACCAGAAGTGAAAGCGCTCCATTGGCTACACTCCGGGGACAAGTTGTGCGTGTAAAATCCATTGGATAGGTCAAGTGTCGTTTTATATTTTTTACGAACAAGACTGTCTACAAGCGCAGAACTGTGGGTATTTTGTACCGCAAAGGTCCGACAATGAGAGTTCAAATGTCGGTAATCCAAAACTAGGCGGTACGAACCATCGGGTTTAGAAACCGCGAAAAGGGGATTATTCATTGGTGACACGCATGTTTCAATTACTCCTTGATATTCTAACTGTGTCAGAATGTCTGAAACGGGACCTTTAGCTTCCCGCCGGATGGGATATTGGGGTTGTGGCTGAGGCAGAGACCGCAATGGAATATCATGGGGTGGAGAATCCTCATCCCAGCCCACGTGATTACGGTATAGCGCCGGAGCCAGGGCCACAGCCCATTCAGCCGCTAGAGCATCCGCTTTGTCCTTGGGGACATGACGAGAAAAACTCGGAAGGATTACCTCCTCCCCTCTATGAGCAGCAAGTACGAATGGGGGCGGCCAATCCACCTCCGCTAACAAAATGTCATATGAAGAGGTCAGATTCTCGCAAAAAATCCCTTTAATAACACGCTCAATGTCACCTTCAATTTGAATGACAATATTAAATAGTCGGTCAGGGGGTGCCACTCGGGTGTCAGCTGTCTCGACAGTAATGAATGTGTCAGTTGCTGTCGCCTCCCGCACTATGGTAACTTCCGCTGCGCTGTCTAGGAGCGTCACCGCCCACGTCCAATTCAGGAGTCTCGTTCTCACCGTCTGTGGCATACCTCGCTGTTACAGCTGCAGCTTTCTTCTTCTGAAACTGTGGGCGAGGACGTGGAAATTCTTCTGGTTTCCCTCGGACTTGTTGTCGAGGTTGGTCTCGTCCCTGTGGAGCCTCACGACCCCTTCCTCTATCTTGGCGATCTCCTCCACCAGTCTGGGAGGTCGATGGTGCCTGTGAAGAACGAGGAGAACGCGGATCAGGGACCTGAAATCTCTCTGGAGATTTAATTCTTGCTCTGTCGCGCAAATCATAAGTGCGTTCAGAAGAGACGGAAACCGGGGATGCGCCACGCAACCCTGGTTTCTTCTGTTGCTTACCCTGTTTTTTCAACCTCCAGCTCTTTTTAGTAAAGAACGGTTTCTCATCTTTCTCAGATTGAGTTTTTGGTTGTGGTTGCGATTGCGTTTGCGTTTTAGCAAAAGGCTTAACTCCCAGGCTATTGCGGCCCATGGTTTTATAAGCCTGTGCAATAATTTTCGGTAATTCGCGTGGCTTGTCCGGTTCTGGGATCAAAGCCAAAGCATTAGCTACTTGAAAGTTAACTGCATCGCCCTTGACATTCGCAAGGATCAAATCAGCCACTACATCGAACACTCCCACCAGTCTCATCCCCAATTCCACATCCGCTTCAGGGCCATGCTCATCCTGTACTTGTTTAATTACAGAGGGGAGAACTGTCATGGAAGGAGTGCCGAAACACTTCGCATATACTGCTGCGAATACCTTACCCCAGTTGTTGCATTCTGCCAACTCGGGGATCAAGTCTTTTGGCAAACTAATCGTCAAAATCCTGTGTTTTTCCACAGGAGAAGTATTTGGAAAAACTGCCTCCAGCTGGTCAAATTTTTCTGCAAGCCAATAAGGTAAATCATCCTTCTTTTGTGGGCGCTTGCCCATCACCGAATTAACCATGACGGGACTTATGGTTACACCGCCCGGTCCAGCTGGATGCGCTGCAACTCCAGGAGGGGCTCCCTGGACGTTGCCTGTAACATACTGTACTAAAGCTCTGTGCACACGTATCAAAGACGTATGCAATTCACGCAGTTCAGCAACCGCAAGCGTCATATAACACGGATGTGGGGTATACCCGGCCAAGACTGGCCAAGTGGCCCCTTCAATCGATAAGGGGCCTAAACGAATCGGGGTAACCGGTTGTGGGAGGGCGCCATTAAACCAAACACGGTGTTGCCATGCCGTGAGCAATACTTCAAGAGTCCGATAAGGCCTATAAAGATTAGGAAGAGCGGTGGCTGTATATTCATGGAACAGATTATCAGTCCCATCCACCGCCGGGAAGGTGACCCAAGAGTAAAACACCTCAAAGTGGTAAGCAGGATCCGCTTGTACCACAAAGATCAGATAGCCACCCACGTCAGGCACTCCATACGCTGTCAAATGAGCCCGGAGCGCTGCACGACTATGTGCCGCAATGTTGACAGCCATTAAGGCTAAGAATGGTCGATAACCTAGTACGAGGCTATATAGGGTTTATAGTAACACCTTTTAAGAACTTCAAGCTTGAAAGAACCTATAAAAACATCAATATAGGAGGTACCACCCTCACACACGCTTCCGGAAACGTATGCGAAGGGTGTTGTGGACAAGCACAAGCACTACTCAAGCGTCTCGCAGATAAGCAGCCCACCACGTTGGTGGCGCCATGTTGTAGGGATTCTGCACATACACAGAGCTATGCACAGGATGATAGGACCTCGGAGTATAGTGGTGAGCCAACCATGCCCCTTAGTACCCACAATCCCAATCCGACTAGCTTTAGCGTCTCATTCGCAGCGCAGCTACCAATGATTAGACAACCCAGAACACGGTCTCTCTCAGGACTCGCGGGAGTAAGAACACTCTTTCATAATTCACTCATACTTGTCCACAACGTGCGTAATAAGAGACACAGTATAGTTTAAAATGTTTATTTCAACAATCGTGCTCTAAGATACAGTACACGTGCCAGTACTATCAGCATAATGCATAATGATAAAATAATAAGCATGGTTACAATTCCATAGAATACAAACGGGGACAGCATGTTATATAGACAGTGGATATAGGGCTTAATGACCTTACCACCCTCCCCGTGCTAATAACTAGTTTATTAAAAATAGAAGACCTCTGGGCTTTGTCGGACGGACCCTCATACCTCAATATCTAGATGCAAGGTTTACATCATCAGACAAGCACAGCTCTTCTCCCTGGAAAGGTTTTTCTCCAAGTGTCACAAACAGCGAGATCACAATATTAAAACCACACGAATTTCTCCAGTGCAGCTGTATTTTGTGTTATGTCTAAGTGCGAGGGGCTGACCAGATCAGCAAGAACAAGGGACGTTGTTTTTCGACCTTGTACATGTTGTGCAGACGAAACCCACAGGGAACAGGAGAAAAGGTGAAAGGCAAAAAGGCAGACAGTTCTAATATAGCCGGGCACAAGCAGAGGCTGGAAAACAAAGTCACAAAGTAACTTGTGCAAAAAGGCATCATGACAGCCAGGCCTAAGTTAACTTAGCAATGTAGGCAATGAGGCCACAAACCACACTACAAGACCAGGGGTCTACAACAGGTCGATTGTGAGCTACCAGTGGCTCTCAGGTTGCCTCTGAGTAGCTCGCACACGATAATAAGCTGTCAGCTGGTTTAACAATATGCAGCTGACCAAATGCTATGGCAGCATTATAAAACACAGCATAAGGCTTTCTCTGGGACATAGTATTCTGAAAATGCAAGAACTGTGAGCCCACTATCTTCTGTTTCTTTGCTTTTATTTTATTTATTTGTTTTGCTAGTTTTTTCCTTTTACTATTTCTTAGTTTCATGTCCTTTTTTCCTTTAACTGGTTTGTTAGTTCTTTTTTCTGCCTATTTTGCTCTTTTCTCCATTTATTTATTTTTCTCCCCTTTTTCTCTCATTTTTTCTCTCATTACCTTATTTCTCTCATTACCTTATTTCTCAAATTCTCTTTTGTCTGCTTTTTTATTCTACCTGTCTTTTCCAATTTCTTGCTGTCTTAGTTTCACTTTTTTGTTTCAATTTCTCCTCTACTTCTTTCCCTTTTCTCTCCTTTCTGTTTCTTGGTTACTCTTTTTTCTTCCCCCTCCTTCATTTCCCAGTCCGTTCTCTCTTTTTCTGTTTGTCTCTTTCTTTCACTCTCTGCTTTTTTCTTTCCTGGTTTTTCCTTTTTCTTTTTTTATTTCTCATCTTCTTTCTTCCTTCCTCTTCTTTATGACTGTTTCTTTTATTTGTTCTTCCTCTTTCCTTCTCCACTTGTACTTTACTTGCTCTCCTTTTCTCTTTTCCTCTTTAGCCTTTTTCTCACTTGCTCTTTCCTTGTTCTTATCTTCTCCTACATCTTACTTTTTCTTTCCTCCTGCTCTTTCACTTCTTCTGTTTTTTTCCTTATCTCCTTTATTGCTTCCTTCTTTGTTTAGCTTCTATTTCTTTTTTCTTCCTTTGTTTTTCGTTTATATTCTTATTTCTTTGTTGTTTTGCCTTCTCTCATGTCTTTTGTCTCTTATTCTCTCCTTTTTGTTTCTGCTTCTTTTGTCTTCATCTTTCTTCCTCTCTTTTTCTTTGTTCTCACTTTCCTTCTCCTCCCCTGTCTCAAGATCTCTCCCAAAAATTCTCTCTCTCCCTTGCTTTGTCTCCGTTCTTTCTTTTTGTTTCACTGACTTTCTCAGTCTCCATTTCTTTCCATCGTTTTCTTATTTCTTTCTTCCTCTTCCTAAATTAATTCTCTCATTGGCTTTTGCTTCCTTTCTATCCTCCTGTCTTTCTTCCTCAAATTTCTTTTTTCCCCCTTCTCCCTTTGTTTTTCTCCCTCTCCTTTTCTCTTCCATTGTTTCTCTTCTCCCTGGCTTCTTAAAGCAACTTCTTCGTGGTATCATGTGTGTGTCATTATTGAGGCAATTACTGCAGAGGTATGTTTACTTGTAGATAACCATGAAGTCTGCATGGGCCTCACAAAATGTATTTCTACTAATGGTCATTCAGGCCCTAACGCTCAAAATGAGACCAGTGCCATCTATTGCAGGGTGATTCAAACAACTGACCAAACTGATCCTTGGGGTCCCCACAGGATAAAATTTGCTGTGGAGCCAATTGTCATTAACGTAATACGTTCACTGGAGTAGGACTGGGATACTCTAGGGACAGTGTTTTTTATTTTGACTTGATGCTTCCTTATCGAACACCCTTATATTAGGGGGTAGCTCAGGATGGTTTTTAATGACCAGAAGTAGCTCTAACTATAGAAGAGGTTGGAGACCTCTGGTATATATATTTCTGCATGATCTGTACACTTGTGACGCTGTTTGCTTACTACATAGCTTTCAGTATTGTATTCTTGTAAAGTATGTGATTTTTCTTACTGTCTGTGTTTAAATGTGTCTCTGATTGTCAGTTACCCCGATTAGAGCGTACAACAAACAGCATCTTTCTGCATTTGTGCTTCTGGTCTAAATATAAAAAAGATCTGTTTTTCACATGCGGGGATCTGGCTTTTCTAGTGTGTGCAAATCCATAGCAACAGCTGATTATCCCTTTCAATAGGGAGCAGCTGTCGTGTCCTGGAGGGTGGGGGAGGGGTGGTGGGCTAAGAAGCATTACTCATTTCCACATTGATTGCAAGAATTACCTTGAAAACAGTACACAGTTACAATAAAGACAAAATTGAAGTGCAGCGAAACAAACGTTTTTAGTATTGCCAATGTCTTTTAAAAGTTTATTTATATTTATTCTTTGTGCGTGCGACTATTAATAAATGACATTTAGCTAAAATAACGTACTATCCAGCAGCATTGAACTGGTATAGTGCACTATAAATTACGGAAAACAAAGCTTGTTAATAATCTTCAAAATGCCGCCGTCTGCCCGTCATTGCGATGAGTCATGATCAGATACAAATATATTGTTTATCACTAACGGAGACATGCGTTTCAACTTGCATTAAAAGGAAGTGCGCCGCATAAAGTGCTATTGAGGACCATGGAGTTATGGTTGATAGAAGTCATGGTAAGGAAGTGCCCTTTAAAGGCTGACAGATGGCACAGAGTCAGTCACATGTCCGATAAAGCCTGAATTGGGACTATGACCCAGCAGTACTACCCAGACAAGTTCTGATTTTACTTACTTGTTAGAAGTGAATATCAGTGAGGATAAAACTGTTACAGAACAGAACATGTGTATTTGTAAAGCGCACGTTCACCCAAGGGTACCTTGGCGCTGTATAACGGGTGGTTATTGTTACCCAACTCGGTGGTACACATATAACAAGCATTTGCAATGCAATAGGTCTCGCAATGACGCGAGTTTAAGCTATTGGCATTATAAATGACAATGCCTTTTATTTATGTTTTAAAAAACAAAAATAATAGGCATTGTCATTTACAATGCCAATAGCTTAAACTTGCGTAAATGCGAGACCTATTGCATTGCAAATGCTTGTTAAATTAGGAGTCTGTGGTTCTCTAGATCAAGCACTATTAAACTATACTGCCTACCAAGTGTTGATGCCATGTGAATCCTACACCTTGGAGTCCTCTGTCTTATGTAACATTACCTTACACACGTATGATTTATTGTGTCTGTGTAATGTGTGTTTGATGCAAAGTGCTCTGACACCCTACACTGGTGAGTGGCGCTAGATATGCATCTGAGAGAGAGTGGTTATGGAGACGTGGGTGGTGGTGAGGGAATCCGTGGTGGAGGTGGTCATTGGGGGGCGCCAACAAACATTGTCGCACCAGACACCACCAGCTCTAAAGCCGGCCCTGGCTGCTGACTCACAGAGCACTCTGGCTTTTAGGGTATATAGCAGCAAAGCTTCTGCAGCAAAATCAGCGTATTTCTCTGTTTATCTTTTTATATAATGCATATACTTTACAGACGAGCCGCACTCGCCAAGCAAGTGCATTGTGCGGTAATGGAGACCATGCACTGAAGAGGATACCAATACTACGTGCTATAAATATGTTGTCCTTTGGCTTCGACAGGCCCATAAAGACATCACTTGAAGATGGATCTCTTCCTCCGGCCTCACATGCCGTCGTGTCCCCCACTGCAGACGTTCACATGCTTAGACGCATTGTGTGCTTGGCGTCGCCAGCGCCTGAGGTGGGGCCCGCTTCCGGGACTAGGCCCAGATGGAAGCCGGGCTGCCATGCACGGCCAGTGGATTGTTTTCTTTTACCACAAAGCGATGCAACGTCCTGAGCGTAAATAAAACCCGCAGTTCGTATCGCAGATCTTGCGAAGAGTGTGTGACATCGTGAAGCAGTTCAGGAAAGCCGAAAAGCATCGACAACAAGATGCAAGCGCATTCTGACCGCAATAAACTGCGTCACACCAGACTTCCTCTGATTTATTCGGGGATTGTTAAGAAAACCACTAAGAAAGGAAGTAGCAAAGTTGAATTACTTTCTTTTCTCTCAAAGTCTATACGTTTTCTCTGTTGCAACACTGCCACCTAGTGGATCATTTTTGAAGTAGGCGAACTAGAGGAAGCATGAAATATCTCGGAATTCCAGACCATTTCTATGCGCAATTGCATCTAGGAACGTGAACATGAGGTTTTATTATTACTCAACATGATGGTACCCATTTTTAGGTCTCGCGCCTAGCGTTGCAGTGCGTAGCACTGCTCGCGCAGCGCGAGACCTCTAGATAGGGCTTCTGAAAACGACCCACACGCTCGTGCGTGTGGGTCTGTTTTCAGAAGCCCTCATTGGCTGTAGCGTGCGTTGTTTTGTGAAAAACGGCACGCTATTGGGCAAAGGCGGGCGCATGTCCCGCCTTTGCCGCGCCCATTCCCGACGGTGGCCAGAACGCGCAGCAGCGCGCGTTCGTCTCGCTTTGCTGCCGCGCTCTCTAGCCCCCGCTCCTATGTGGTGCGCGCGCGCTACGTTTACACAATGAAGCGAACGTGCGTTCGCCTCGTTGTCGCGGCCGAGCTCCCTCCCGTCGCTCCTCTGTGGTGCGCGCGCACCACTGGTCACTACAAAAACATTTTTTAAAGAAGAGGGTAAACTCGCGCTCTAGTTTAAGTTGTGTTCTGAAAGGCTGCTATGCTACTAAAACGTGAATAGGGTACCACGAGGTGCTGGGGAGAGCTCCAGCCAGCTCGCATGCTCTTTCTATTTCCGGCTCAGTTCCAGACAGGGTAAGTGCAGTTAATCCCCTTATTTTTATTACATATAACACATTTCATTTGTTGGCTCAGTGCAGAAGACAGGTTTGCAAACAGTGTGTACATAATAAAACGTGCACCTTGGTGCTATGCCCAGCCTTTCCCTCCATGTGAAGTGTATGCAGCGAGCAAGAGCAGACATCGGATGCAAAGACAACCTGCATTGTTCCTCGTCGGGTCAAACACAAAAAACTGCCCTTGGGTAGACATGAGCTCTCTTTGCTGATCTGCCCTTCTCGTTATAGTGTTTGTAAGCGCCGCAGGGGCATGGGCTAACGCTCATAGAAGCCCGTCTTTTGGCAGACAGAAAGTGGGTTGGTTGGAGCCATGCCGGAACCTGACTGCCACAGTCAGATGTCGACAGCGATCTCTGCTGTCCATGCAGGTTGTGACACGTGAGCGGCAGGATCAGGGAAATTCAGTGCCCAAACCCTTTGGAATTCAATTACAAAATGAGCATTGTTATGAAGCCGTGATCGCGCTTCACAAGCTCCTTGAGGGCGACAGATGACGCTTGGTAAGTTCCTCTTTACATACCCTAGGTTCGTTTTGTATCATGTACTATTATTCTTCTCAAATTAAACAACTAATGGAACCGGAGAACGGGGAGATAAGGCGGCATGCCCAGGATCACACCATTTCCTGAAGCGAGGAAATGAGTACGAGAGTTTGGTGCAGCTTTTCAGTGTCAGGCTCTGCCTTCTTTTAATGGCACGGAGTGTTTGTAGCTCCAGTGTGTGCTTTAGCAACGCTTTTTGAGTCTGACGCATATTGGAATGTACATAAACGTACTATATACGCTTTTACTCGGAGCAACATTACTTTTAAAGTCTGACTTCAAGGACAAGGCGCCTTCCGTGCTACTTACTTCTCACCTTGACACTGCATGGCATACCCGTTTTCTTTGCGTTGTCTTCTGCTGATGTAAACTAAGTTGTTCTCAAATATAAAGTGCTAGATTACTGTTTGCAACGAGAGCAGGGTGTAAAAATATCATATGTAAAGTAAGATATATTGTAAGTGGTGCTGCGTGTAACTAACTAATGTAATTTGTATAATGTGCTGTGACTAATGTGATGTGACTAGAGGCTTATAAAAGCATTATTAGCGGCAGTTGCAGCCCTGGAAATGTTCTTTGCTAGTCCTTCGTGTGAGCCCAACTATTACTTGTTTTTGCATAGCGCCCTTCTCCCTCTCGGCTGCATCTGAGCACTAACTGCATAGGCGCTTTCCAATCACATTCCTGAGTTGCATAAATGGTTGTGCAATACCCGCCACCGATGGCTGAAGAGTATTGTTGTGAAAGATTAAAAGTCTGATGTTTTACTGTGGAATGAGCAGGGTGCAGTGCTTTTTGTCTCTTCCTCAGATGTGTGTACTCTGAGGTCGTAACTCTTCAATGTATTCCCAGGATGTCTTATCAACTTTGTCCTTCCATTTGGCCATTTTAATGGCTTTGAAATGTCACGCTAACTTCATTTGCACACATGCAGAGAGCGTACTCGTGGTAGTTGGGAAGTGCAGATTTGCCTCTGTGCTCTTTCCCCTCTTGCAAGTTTCTCTGCCTGCTTCACCATCTCCCAGGAGCTAACAGCAGCAGCATTCCAGGGCTCTTGCCACAGCAATCCAAACGAGCATTTCCTACAGCCCTGATGAAAGAACAATGCCACTTATCCTGTTTTCCCCAAGATGATTGAAGGTAATTACAGCCAGCTAAGGAGAAACGTTTTTTCATTCCACTTAAAGCCCTGCCTCCAGTATAGCGTCTTCCTGCTGTAGAGGGAGAACAAGTTCACTCAGGCCATCATACATGCCAACTTGAACAACAAGCATTGGCAAAGCCAATAGGCTTCTCCTATGTGAAATCTGTTGGCAATGTTTCTTTTACATATTGCATAGCAGTTGAGTTTCTGTGAAACCTGACTTCATGTAAAAAAAGTGCTGTGATGCACACACCATTGACTGCGTCATAGGGCTTGTTTTTACTTTAAGCCATGTTGCACAGCAGCTCAAGTGCTGTGTAATATGTAAAACAATTAACAGAGCCAATAAATTATGTAAAGACGAAACCTGCTGGCTTTGCCATTGCTTGTTTCTCTTAGTTTCCCCTGTGGACTGTTGTCTCTTGCGGTCCTTGATTTTACAGCCTTCGGTCTTTGGTTAAGAATTGTGTCTCGTTTGTCACCTTCATTCGTTAAACTCCCATTTTTTGTAGAACTTTCTGCTTCTTTTACCTCCATTTGTCATAGAAGCACAAGTCTCCTGGCCCAAGAGCCGAGTTCACTTCGTATGCTACTTGCCTATATGAGATTTCCCAATATATAGGTCTCACATTTGCGAGAGATTAAGAATTAGAATGCTTTTTATTTATCTGTTTTCAACACCAACACATACATTGAGCTATTGACATAGTAAATGACAATGCCTTTTATTTGTGTGTTGGCTTTAAAAGAGATAAATAAAAGGTATTATAATTTACAATGCCAATAGCTCAAACTCTTGTTACTCTTACTTTTCCCCCTACTTCCTTCCTCGCCCTCACCATCTTTTGCTATCCCTTCCCACCAAACAGATGTGCACTCCCGGCTGCTCGGGCAAATCTGTGGGCATCTCATCCAGACCACATCTGGAAAAATAGCAAGGAGAAATAGGGGATGGACAGACACTTTTGTTTTTTAGTGGCTAGCATTCATCCCTCATTTTGGATTAATATTCACACAAAAGGATGTTTGCACTCATCTGTGGGCAAACCAAGCGGAATCCCAAGTAGTAATTGTAATGATTCATTATCAATATTTAGTCCGGTCTAAATAATAATAATGAATTATTACAATTACTACTTGGGATTAGGTTTTGAGCCACAGATCATCCATCACTTGCAGTTGTTGATAGGAATCTTACAGTTCCTAAAACCTTGGTAGAACAGTGAAACAAAGCAGACAGGCTACCTCACCAGGTTCAGGCCCTCACAAGTTAAAGGTGGGAGTTACCTCTCAACCCCCACCAACGTCCCCCCATCTTTATTGTGCTTTAAAAAAACGGAACATTCCAAAACCTCAATATAGGGAACTTATTGTAGGTTTGTATATCTGTGAATGCCTGTAAGACTATCTGGCATGGCATAATTGTTGTTTTCCACAAAGAGTGGTTCTACTACGCAATAAGAAAACGAGCATTTGCTATGCAATAGGTGTCGCATTTGCGAGAGTTTGAGCTATTGGCATTGTAAATACCAATGCCTTTTATTTCTGTATTTTAAAAACCTGCAAGCGGTGCGTAAACAGGCACTTTGTACTTGCAGTCGTTGCTTACGAGAAGCAACGCTGGCAGTAACTATGCCTCTTTTACTGCCAGCCTTCCTTTTCGTAAGCAAGGACTATAAGTACAAAGGGCGTGTTTATGCACCGCATACAGCTTTTCGAAACACATAAATAAAAGGCATGGTCGTTTACAGCTCAAACTCTTGCAAATGCAACACCAATAGCTCAAACTTTAATAATGCGAGACCTATTGCATTGCAAATGCTTGTTACACTTCCCGGCACACCTACTCACCTCATTCTCCCTCCCTCAAACTTGAAGAATGGAAGTCTGAACCAGCCGCGGTGGGAGTAAAGCACTTGCCCTTCGGATCTATGGTTTAGCGCTCAATCCACCGAGCTATCTTATTGCACGTTTTGGTTCTATTCGATAATATATGGTGTCACGCACTTCCCCATGACAATAATAGTTTTTCAAACACATTCTGTTCAGCTTTTGGTTGCCAGCCGCTTATCGCAGACCTGAATAGGATTTAGAAGTAATTTACCCAGGGCACAAGTCGTAAACAAGCATCGATCTCTTGTCTTTATGGGGCCATGCCCCATAAAGATAAGAAAGTGCTTTGCGGCAGACGCAAAGCAGGCGGACAAAAAAGCGAAAAAGAGGCACCCCAGAAAGCTTATTTCCAATGGCAGCCCACCATTTACCATAAACGGTGACGCAAGCCAATGGAAATAAGGGGCGGGGCTTCAAGCCCTTTTCTCAAACTCCTCATTTACAATAAATCTCGCCGAGCGAGCTGCGCATGTGTGCAGCAACGCTAGGCGAGACCTAAAAAGAGTATTGTGTGTGGAAGTCTGAAACACTACAACATTCCGATTTAATAACTAATAACATAGTAAGGCAAGGCAGTACTGTCTATATCTGATGTATAGTTTACATAACTGCAGAGGCCTACAGCAGTATACCCCGGTAAGAAAGGAAATGGATTACCTCATCCAGCTCGGAGCCCTCTGATTAGCCTGCAGATTATTCATTAATTCGGTCAAAACCTACAAGACTACCATAAACAAAGCTAGCAACAGAAGCAAAGGTCTTTTCAAGGCAGTGAAGTACTGCATCAACCTCTTTCAGTCTCTCAGTCGGTCGACAAGTGACCCACCACCAACCACTTCTTGCCTGAGAAGATGAGCAGAATCATGTCCCACCTCAACAATTCAAAGCAGACATTCACCCTATCCACAATACTGCTTCCTTCTATCCCAGTTGATCAGCTTTCAATATCCTCTTGCACACTGAACTAACAAGATTCCTTGACATACTAAATGCCAGGGTCGGACTGAGACAGAAAGTAGACCCGCTCAACAAAATAAAAGTGACCCCCGTTAGTGAATCAGATAGCTAAAAAGTCCATGTTTGTAAATTGGGGCTGTTTCGAACTGGTAAAGACATGCTGTGTTTTACAAGGTATGGAAGACTGCATGGAATTGCACTTGCTGCAGGCAAAGTTAGTGTTACTATCGGAGAAATCAACAGTAAAAACTGGCACAGCAGGCAATAAAACAGGCGCACAAACAACCAACAAAATGGCTCACCCACTGACCTGTCAGACCAGCGCTTTGGGCACTGCTTGATTGCCCTAGAGGCCATTCCGACCCCTCTAAAAGCCACATCCAACAAAGACCAAATCCGCCGTTCATCCACCATGAAATGTATACATGGAAATGCCCAGCACGCCTCCTCAACATCATCATCTCCCTCAGCCAAGGAAGTTTCATGGATGACCTAAAACAATTACATAGCAAACAGGTGCGCCGTCGCGCACCAGACCAAAGCCACATAAACATCTTTCAAAAAACCTGAGTCCAATTTAATCCAAGTACTCCATAGTAACCAATGTTTTATTCTGCTTTCTTCAAAGATTTCAAAGTTCATACAGAGGCACCATGATTCCAATTTTCAAATGCAAATAAATTCCCATACAGGATTTTATCCACAGCATGTCGCTGTTTGCAAGACCTGGTGTAATCGCTATACAGAGTGTAATCCAGCTTGCTGCTTGCAAGTGGTTCACTCCTGCGTCGCTTTTATTTCCTGGCTCCTTATTGGTTGGCGCTCCTGATTTTTTTTTTTTTGTTAAACCATTTTATTTGGGTTTCAAGTAATGAGAGAAGCATTACATATGCACACAAATCAGAAATGTAGACATAACATGCTGGTTACATGTCTGATGTTGAGACAACATTGCATGCAATGAGCGATAATAGAGTTCACAAATGTCTATGGAGTGCCTTGGGGGGGTGAACCGCTCCCAGAATAGTTGCGTCTTCCTGTGCGTGCACCCAAAGGAATACTCTTAGAGGAAGAACTAGGTACTAACATAGGGCACCAAACCAGGGTTAGTGGTTGGGGAAGGAGGAGGTGGGGGGAGGCGGGTGTGTAGCTGTGTGCAGTGAGTGGCGGGTGCTGCAGGCATAGGCAGGGGGAAGCACCTAGTGAGTCTGCAGGGGTGTTATGGCTGCGGGGCTTTCGCGCACAGTGAGGGGGAGGGGTGTCTCAGGAAGGCAGGATGTCTGCGGCCTCCGGGGGGACTGTTCAGAAAGATGCCCCAGAGGGACCTTGTGACTGCGGGGGCGCTGTGTCGTGATCAACAGTTTGGCAGAAGCGCAGGAGTAGCATGGCCCATTCAGGGGAGATGGGGCGGCAACAGACTCACCTCCTCATATTGAAGCGCGTCTTCTTCTGCAGCGTCCCACTTACGTACAGCCCCTATCCAGGCCGCCGGGGGGGGGGTTCCAAGGTGCATGCCAGTGCATTGTGATGCCTCGTTTGGCCAGCAGAAGGGCTAGCGCTACGGAACGCAGTTGGACCTTGTAGTGTTTTCTTCGTTTGAATATTCCCAACGAGCAGGCTTCCCAGGAAGAAATATCGGGGAGCTCCGTGACCTTGTGCAGTGTGGCGAGAATACTCTTCCAGTAGTGCTGCAGGACAGGGCAAGCCCAGAACATGTGAAGGAAGGTTGTGCTAGGAGTCTTGCAGCAGGGGGCAAGCAAACTGTGACTCTGGGTCCTGGCGCTGAAGCTTGAAGCGAGAGTTCCGGCACACCCTCTTCAGGAATTCCAGGGCGCGCTCCCACTCCTTATCGTGTACTGGCCTCTCAAATTCCTCTTCCCATTTATGACGCAGCTGAGCAAGCGGGGCAGTGGTCAGTTCCCGAATGGCCTTGTATATCCAGGTGATAAGATGTCGGCCAGGGCCCATGGTTAATACTGGGTGGTACACTGGATGGGTCGCTGGCTCCCCCCCCAGCCAGGCCCCAGAGGTAGGGCCCAAATCCGCCGCGGCCTGTAGAGCCCTCCGACGTTCAGCAATGATTTGCTCCAAATCCAGGGAGGCGGACATGAGGCCTCTGGACAGGGACCCAGAATGGGATGGGGCCCCATTCCACGTCCGGTGCCTATTCCGGGTTCCGCTAGTCCGCGGGATACAACCAGTCTCTGAGAACTTGGGTCCATTCGAACGTTTGTCAATTCAGTCCGACGCCTCAGCTGGGTTAGTGAAGAAGGAGGTGGTGCCTCCGAATATTATCTTGAGGTGCTCTGGAAACAACAGTGAGTATTTCATTCCCATCTGTCTGAGGCGTCGTTTGACTTCTCTGATAGATGAGCGCTGGCGCTGCACGACCCGAGTGTAGTCGGAGACCAGCATGACATGCTTGTCTTCCACTCGGAGGGGCCCGCTCTGTCTGCGGCACCAAGTATTGTGTCTCTGTACTTGAAAGGCAAGAATTTTGCCAGTAATGGTCTAGGAAGGGAGCCTGGAGGCGGGCGATGCGCCGGAACACGATGCGCCCTCTTGGGAGAAGAAGGGTGTAAGGTCGGAGGCTGGGGGCAAAGGACTTAAACCAGGTCTCTAGATAAGCGATGTGATCCGATCCCTCAGCTCCCTCTGGCAGACCCAGTATACGAATATTGTTCCACCGGGACCTACCCTCCAAATCGCCTGCCCGGTTCTCCAGTTGTGCTATTAGACTCTGAATGTCACGCAGGGCTCCCTGGTGGTCGCTTGCAAGCAGTCGAAGAGCTGAAAGGGATTTTTCTCCATCAGTAACCCTATCTGCAAGCTTTCGGTGGTCATCTCTGGCTAGGGCTCCAAATTTGTCCTCCATGGTGACCCTGGAGTGTTCTATAGCAGCTAGCACTTTGTCTAATTTCTCAGACATAGTAAAGGCAGCCATGGTGTCCTCCTCCCCCCACGGGGCACCCAATGCTGGAGGAGATTGCTTTGTTGGGGCCGGTGCCTGGGGCCTGGTGTGAGAGCGGACTCTCCCCATGCAGTGAGGGTGGGTGGTGTGCTTAGTGTTAGCTCTGGTCTCCCTGTCACAGTTTCTGTGGCGCTATGGGCACCTTTATGCCCCCGCCTCCAGGCACGTCAGACGATCAGTTCAAAGGAGGAGTGCCACTTAGGTAGGAGGGGACGTTGCTCCAGCTGCCGCTGGTCCACGACCACTCGAGAGGGACGGTGGACTACTCCCCACCAATTCGTGAGGGGCCACCCCCAGTGAGAGGCAAGGGTCAGTTAGACAATCAGAAAGGCGGGGTTCAGGCGCAGAGGCGGTGGCATCTAGCCATCTGCTGGAGACACTCCCCCTCTACACGCCACGGTTATGGCGTTAGTCAAAGGCACAAGATGCCAGTAGGAATCAACTGACCTAGGGAGCTGGTGAGAAGTCTCTTCTCACTGTAGGCAGAGGTGGGCGGGGAGGGTGGCCAACCAATGGTGTGAGACCATAAGACTCAATCCTCCCGCAGCAATGTACCGTTTCGCAGCTTAGAGTGAGTCCATATCCAGGACCCAGCAGGTGAGGGAAATCCACACCCTGCTTCACGATCGTGACGACAACTCTGGGCCCCTTGTGGGGAGGGGTCCGGGGTACAAGCCTCTCATTCAGAGGCGCCGATTCACCACCCACCGGCAGGTTACCAGGTAAAGTTTGTGTCAGCCCCGTGCCTCGATTGTGACGCCGACTCGGAGCAGGGTGGGGGGTCTCGGGACGCCCGCCCGATTGTTGAGAGTGAGGGCAACTCAAACACCAAGGCCCCAGTCCAATGCCGCAGTACCTCGCTCCCAACGGTCGCGGCCCTCAGCTCAGCTCAGCACGGGCATGGAGGAGGGGAGTCCACCTTAGTGGTGTGGGGCAAGGGCGCTTAGGCCGCACTGACCATAGGCAAGCGTGAGGAGCACGGCAGGCAGGCTAAGGCAGCCGCACTCGCTCACCATCCGCAGCATTGTCGGCAAGTCTCCTCCATCTGCCAGTGTGTAAACAGGCATGGTTGTCCCACCCCCCTGCACCTCGATTGTGACCCTGGCTCAGTGGGGGGGAGACTCGAGGCCTCGGGTTTGCAGGGCAGCACCTGCCCGATCGCGGCAGGCACCTCGCGTCGAGTCAGGAACGGGGGCAGACCCCAGAGCAAGACCCCGGTCCGGGGGGATGACGCCTCAGTTCTTCTCCCTCGGTAGTCACAGCACTAAAATCCAACCAGGCGCAGGGGGAGGTGGGACTGGTGTGAAGGGGTGAGGCAAGGCGGCAATTTTAACATGTGTGAGGAGCGCGGCAGGAAAGCTGAGGCAGCTGCGCTCACTCACCGCTCATGGCGTCGTCATGCACCTTGACCTAGGTGCCCAAGTCACGGGCCCGCAGCTGGGCTCTGGGACAGTTCCTTGTGAGGGACTCCGGTGTCCCCTCGCCTCCGCAGGCTCTCCCTCAGTAGGTGAATGCCGCCATCAAACAGCCCTGGGGACCGGAACATGCAGGGCATGGCACACCCTCCCCCCCCACCCCCCGGCCCATGGGACGTGTTCAGTTGGTCAGCGGGTCTGTGGGCTAGCTCCTGCCGCCCGACCGCAGTGGTGTTTCCGTCCTCTCTCTGTGCCTAGCCGCAGGGGCGGAGGGCCTGCAGCCAGGTAGCACACAGGCCGCCAGCAGGTACCGCACCATCCACGCGTGTACTTCCTCAGCGCCAGGCCCCGCAGCTCACCACAGCAGGCAGTCTCGAGGGCCGGGAGGCCGCATTAAGGCAAGGGCGGCCCGTCGGTTTAGGCATCCAGACCAGCAGGCAGGAAGCCGGCTCCCTGTCGCCCTCTCCGCTACAAGGTCCAGCAGGGGCCGGGCGCCGCCATTTTGGAGACTGCCCAGTTTGCTCGGATCAGCGGTCTCTGCATCCGTGAAGATCTCGACTTTCGGGGCCCAGCCGGCACAGGGCTCAGGTCAGCAGGCCCGTCGGCATCTTTCCATAGCTTTACACTGCCCAGCCAGCCCAGATGTGCACTGATTGTCGGGCTAGCTTGCAGAGCTCTTGGCTGACACGTCTGCCATCTTGGCTGGCTCGGCCACGCCCCATTGTTTGGCGCTCTGATACATCACTTCCGTTTTTAGCTCAGGAGCACTGGCCAACTACAGTTCCCTTACGCTTGTAGGCTTTTATGTGTTCCTTTGGGGACTACTTGTTAGGTATGTAGGTGCTTTTTAGTTTCTTCAGTAACGTGATTTCTCTTGTCTGAGGTTTCCTAGTCTATGACCCATTTAGCTACTCTTAGTACTATGTATTTCTGCTGTTGTGAAAAGTGTTGGCCGCCTCAAATAGTTCATTGTCATTGCCTTATATACTACAAGTCCTTCTGCACGTTAGGTTGCAAAATACAATCTGAGTACTAGAAATCGGGCGTCTTGATGAGCTGGTGGCAACCTCATGGTCATGGCAGATAGTAACAAGCACGTGTTGGGACTGAGGTGTGGGGCTCTCTCTCCTAAGTGTTTTCACACAAAAAAACTGGATAATATATGGAAATGTTGAAGACAACGGCTCAGTGCTTGGTATTTTATTGAAATCTGTAGGAAACAGTCAATTTTAAAGCACGTTGCACTGGGAAACTTGGTCAAAATCCGATATGATTCTACGAGTGGGTGGGGCAAGCATCACCCACCCTTTCTGGTAAATATATAGCGCATATACTGTTGTAAAGCACTTTAGGCCATTATCACAGATAAATATCTTCAGTCCCGAGTGTTCGTTTTTATACGTCTTTATTTTCAGGAGTGTGTTTCTAATTTGTTTGAGTCACTTGAACGGAGACTAAACTCTCACTGCATGCACTAATTTATAAATAAAGACATCGCACAAGGAGTTCCAACGGCTAAAAGTGAACTGGTAACCGTAGGGTGGGGGATTTCAAACAGGTAATTTATGGAAAATTGGGTAAATAGTACTTTACTAATTACATGGAGGGCATGCGGGTTCTGCTCAAGGAATGTGTGACAAATTGTTCCATGTAGAGCACAATAATAAAGGCATATAGGACAAACTCAGCGTTCTAATTCACAACTGCTGACTGGCTTCCAGGACAAGTGCAAGGCACCATTGGCACACTCTCCTCCTCGTCTTTCGATACACAAGCGCAGCCTCTTTATACATCTATAATCTTCTCTCCACTTCTTTCTCTTTCTTGTGCACTGTTTCTCCTACTCTGTCTGGACTACATTCACCACTTCATGCACAAACTACCTATCCATCTCAATCTTCCTTTCTATCTATTCTATACAGTTCTCACCCTCTATTTGTTCACCATGCCACATAATTCCATACACAAATACACTACACACCACACAATTCCACCCCACACAATTCCACAACTAAAAATTGCAATTACAATTCAAACCATATAATTCTACTACAAACAACATACATCCACTTCACTGCAAACAAAAAAAATAAGTAAAAAACATTGTCATTTACAACGCCAATAGCTCTAACTTTCACTAATGCTAGACCGATTGCACTGCAAATGCTTGTTATCTTGCTTAACTGTGCTGATATACCCAATGCATTTCAGGCAAGACTCCCTTCATCAGAGGTAACTATAATATATAGAAAGACCCATCAGTGACCAACGGTAATCACATAACCTACTCAACCCACTCCAAAGGTGTCTAGCAAAAACATCAAAAGGGTATCACTCATGATACCCCACCTGCTCCATCCACTCCAAGATATGAATAAACATAAACAGGGCACCGTTCATGCCCCCATACTCAATCCACTACAATGGCATTTTGCATTAACATCAACATAGGCATCACTAATACCCCAAATGAAACCTACTCCGCTACAGCAGTATCACTTTTACCCCAAGCTCGACACACTAATCTGGTACCTAGCAATCGTAACTCAACATGGGTATTTTCATGCTGTGTTGTCAGTCCCATTAGCAGGCATCTATCTCACAAAGAAACTCAACCGGAGTCTTACACCTCATCTATTAAACACCACTAGAGGGCATCTTGTATCATTAATGTACTGTAATAACTGCTCGATAGGTGCACACTCAGAATAAGTACAATAAAATCAACTGCACAAAATATGAAGTTACAAAATATAACGTTTGGAAGACTAGATGAATCAGTGCTACAGCACGGGCTTAGTGCTTGGAAAACTCTGCATAAGATCCATAGCTTCTTATTCCAGTTAATGCAAAGCTTTGTTTTTACCATTGACTGGTACCATTGTTTCATCTAATATGAATACAGTATCCTGGAGCTCCCCAATCCCCTGACCTTCCACCTTAAATCTAGGAGGGGACGGCGCATTGGTTTGGCGCTGGGAGCAGCGCTTCAAGCAATTCTCTCGCATTGGGGTATGGAGAACCTCCAGACGCACACTGTTTAGGTCCATAGTATATGGCACATACAGGGTATGGAACATCTGACTTTCTTTTTTTTTTTTTTTTGCCTGAACAACAACAATACCAAAACTAAAACACAAATACAATCCCCTCCCACCCACCCCACATACCCAACATACATTCCCCCAACCCCCCCTCCCTGCCTCCCTGCTCGGCGGTAACAAAACCTCCTGCCCCCCAAACTAGCAGAGTGCCTATCGCCCACCCTTCCAAGAACTTGCGGGTTCGTGTAGCCTAACCGAGCACCCGCCCCTGAGAAATTCTGTTTTACCGACATTAACATTAATAACCTGACATGGATATACTAAGAACATCACCAAGGGCCTGATATACACCCAACGACGCCCACATGGTTAGCAGGGGAACAGGCAAGTTTCGAGGAGATCAATCCAACAAAGCCATCTAAGACAGTCTAACTCAAGACGACAAAAGTCTGACGCATGTGGCGGAGACGACTCTATCTCCACAGCCCTCCGTCTATTTGGAATCATGCCACCTCCCAAAGGGAAAAAACATACAGACCAGTTATTCGGCACCACCCGCCGCCTCAGTCAAGTCTTGCAGAGGCGAGCCACCACCAGAGGCTCGGGCGTCTCCGACCATCCTCACGCCCCGGGCATGGTTGTTGCGGCGCCCCGCCGTTCGCCAGCCCTCCAGCCGGTCCCAGGTCTCCTCCGGGGTGGTGAAGAACCAAGCTTTCGCCTCCGATTCCACCCTCAACTTGGCCGGAAACATCATAGCATATTTCAAGTCTTTGTCGCGGAGCACTTTTTTCACTTCCAGGAAGCTTCGTCGTTGTCGCTGCACCTTGAGGGTGAAGTCCGGGAAGAAAGTGATGCGACTGTTTTGGAATTCCACTGGCGGGGCGGAGCGGGCACACTGCAGGATGACATCCCTGTCGCGGAAATTGAAGATCCTGGCAAGAAGTGGTCGCGGGGGGCTCCAGGCCTCGGTCGGCCTCCTGGCACCCGGTGCGCTCTTTCCACTGAGAAGAAGTTGGAGAGTCCCCTGGGCTTGAGGTAAGTAGTGATCAGTTCTTCCTCGAAAGGGTCCGCCGATGGCCCTTCCGCTCGTTCCGGTACCCCAATTATGCGGACGCTGTTGCGTCTGGAGCGCCCTTCATAGTCATCCAACTGCGCTTCTGGTTTCGCAGCGTGTGTTTGCAGTTCATCCACCTTTCTCTGCAGCGCTGACGTGTCCTCTACCAGGGAGGTCGCCTTGATTTCGACGCCTTTCAATCGCGAGTTCATTGAGCGCATAACTTCTCTAATAAGGGACACTTCGGTGGACACCGTGTCAATACGCGACTCCAATGACGTGCGGACGGTGGTGATGGCTTCAAGAATATCCTGCAGCGTTGGTTCCTTCTGCTTCCCACCGGGCTCAGATTTGTCGGATGTGGCTGGTCCTCCTTTGGGGCTCGCGCCGGGGCCTCCCTCCCATGCGTATTTCGTCAATTTGGCCTGGAGGGCTGCCTTCGAGCTGTGGCCTCCCGCCATGATGTAGGCAGATCCCTCCGATGGGGCTTACGTACGGTTGGTGCAAGGTACGATGTGCGGCAGTCAGCAGTGGGATCACCGGTATCCGCCTTTCTGTACGACACAGCCCGTTAACAGCAGGAGCACAGGCCTCTGGTTTCACGCGTCTAGGACTCCCCCCAACACCAGGGTATTAACAAGTGCGTGCCGGAACCGCACCAAGAACGCGCCTCGGCTTGCACCAGAATCAATGTTAGGGGGGGATCCACACCGCAGGTGCTTCTCAATGGTAGTCTGTGCTCTCCTGCGCAGTGATTTTTGCGGCTAGCAGGGCAGGACAGCAGTGCGGTGTTTCCAGGCAGCCGCGGGAGTTACAACAGCGTCCCGGCTAGAGAGCCCCTTGTTTGGCATCCCACGGGTCAAGGAGCAGCCCCAAACTTCACTTATCCTTGGTTATAAGCATATGCTGCAGACGTGCGGCTGTGTACCGGATCTTGTAACACAGCGGCGCTGCAGTCCTATCTCTGCGATGTCCCTGGTGCGCGTAGCCGCGGGAAGACCGCCTAGCAATCCGGTTATCCGCCCGATTCTGCTCCTCCCTCCCGTCCGACGCGGGGCTACCGCCTCACCTCAGTCACTCCATGCGTTCTATCCGCTTCGGTGGAGGCCGATGCTGATTTCGATGCCGATGCTGCTATTTCGTGCCTACCGGCCTCCCGGTTACTCGCTCAGCTCTCTGCTTGTTATGTACCGGAGTGTCGGCGGCACGCCTACAGTGAATCGCGGCAAGCGGATGGTGGCAGCCGCGGTCCGGGTCTTCCTGCTTGACTCGGTGAGGTACCGTATACAGGCGCCCAACAACCCAGCCGCGGTTATTCCGATGGCTGTGCGCAGCTAACGATACACTAGGCCAACGAGCCTCACGGCCGACGAGCCTCACGGCCGCGCCTCCGTCTCGATCCGGCCCGATGGCGCAGATCTCGCCGCTTCCGTTCCGTACCTCCTTTCTGGCCGCAGGTGGTGTCAATCTGCTCAGAAGCCCTTCCGATTATAGGTTACGTTATTGGAGCCCCAGTTTAGGCAGTTTTTAAACGAATATCTAGCGGATTTTGTGCTCGGTCGGCAGAGCCGACAGATTAGGCGACCATCTTGCTGCTTGGCTTGGCCACGCCCCCCATCTGACTCTTTCAATGATTCATTAGCTAGAAGCCTGTCGAGAGCTGAAGCAACCATACATATCACTGCTCTCTGCAGAATTTAACAAACTAACATGCTTTAAATATCTACACTTGCTGCAATTGATGGCACAAAATGACGTGGTGCAGCTGGGACGGTAAGCTGATGGGGCGCGGGACACATGAGGAGCACATGACGCTTAAATACATTCTGTCGGAGTGAGTACAGAGGGGAAAGGAGGGATAAGGGTAATGCTTAGGTCGTTTGGTATCTTTTCCCTCTGTGCAACACCCCGGGCAATGGGTTTGATTGTGTAGGTATTTCTGTATTATTTGCATTGGAATAATAAAATAGATTTGAACCATAAAATGAATGCATTCCATTGTCCATATGATATTAAAAAAAAAAAAACTTCAAAGTTAGTATTAAGGCACAACACCTCACAATATAAAACAAGAATACCCTGGATTGTTTGTTCTTGAAAATTTCCATCATTACTAATTTTTTATCCCCTCAAGATCGAGGATTGCGAAAGCCTCCTCTTTACTCTGACACTCAGTCATACTTTTACCTTTTCTGGTATTTTATTATACAGACCACTGGGTCCGTACGCCCATTTCCTGCAGGCTTTTCCCGAGGTGGTAGGTTTAGCTGTGAGCAGCGCCAATTTCACTGTTCTTGGTAACTTTAATATACACTTAGATGATTCTAACAGCGCTGCTTTTAAGACTCTGTTACATGATCTTGCATCCCTGCAAATGAGGCAATTAGTCAACGAGCCCACTCACGAAGAAGGCCATAGCATCTATCCAATATTTAGTAATATGAATCTTCAGGTGGAAAGTCCTGTTCCTCTAACTTGGTCATATCATTTGTTGCTCTCTTTTGTTCTACCTGTCCCCAAGTCCCACATGACAACGCCTTCGGTTAGATGGTTGGAACGGCACTGGTCTAAGTTAAATGTGGAAGACTGGTCAGTTGCATTGCAGACAGCGAGACCTGATCTTACAGACAATGTCTCCTTCCTTCAGTTGTGTTAATGAATAGATTTCTAATTCATTGGACAGAGTCCTACCCACAAGGGGGTGTAGGACGATCCAGCGGGATAAAATATCCCCATGTTTTAATGCCAACCTGCTTCCTTTGAAAAAGGACTGTAAACGTCTCGAAAGGTGTTGGAGAAAGTCTTATGACGACGTCAGTTAAGCTAAGTATAGGAGTTCAATGTGGCACTACCATGCAGAGATTAAAGTCACTCAATCAGCCTACTTTTCCACCAAAATTGAGCAATCCACCTAAGGAGATCTTTCAAATTCTCAAGGACATTACGGGGCCCAAGTCTGCTAATCCTGTTTTAGAAGCTTCTGCTGAGCATAGCAATGACTTGGCCCTCTTCTTTAAAAAGAAGATATTCGATATCTACGCCACCTTCCCTGATGGACCAGTCATTGAGGAGTCCTTAGGAAGTGAGCTCTATTCAGGCAGTCGAAAGGAACCCTCTCTGCCTTTCCTGACCATACGGAAAGCCTTCTTATAGATCCCCACCTGCCATTCATGTTTTGCGTCAAGGTTCCGTCAGTATTGTTCCCACTCTGGTGGATCTGCTGAATCTTTCCCTCACCAGGGGGCAGGTTTCTCCACAATGGAAGCATACAGTAGTCAAGCCCCTTCTGAAAAAGTGAGGGTTAGACCCTCTTTGCCTGAGTAACTATAGGCCAATCTCCCTGTTACCAGTTTTATCTAAGCTCCTGGAAAAGCATGTCAGTTATCATTTTTCTGCCTCCTTGAGCTCCATGGTATCCTCCACCTACGCAAATGGGATTCAGACCACAGCATCACACATAAACAGTTTTGCTGGCTGTGGCTGAGGAATTAAGATCTTTGTTGGACAAAGGACAATCAGCAGTCATTATTCTATTAAAGCTAAGTGCGGCCTTCAACACGGTAGACCATGCCACACTTATCCATAGGATATCAAAGGCAGGTGTTGTTGGCCGTGCCATGAAATGGCTTTCCTCCTTGAAGGGCAGAACTTTCCAGCTGCATGCCCTCTCCTGGATACTCTTGCAGTCTTCCCCTGAGCTGTGGGATAACTCAAGGGTCATCCCTTAGCCCCACCCTTTTTACTCTTTATATGTGTCCCCTTGCTGACATTGTCCGTTCCTTTGGGTTGTCATTGGTCTCTTATGCCGATGACACCCAGTTGGTGATTTCTGTTTCCCCTGATCGCACTTCTAATCATCACAACTTGGCCACTGTCTACAGGAGGTGGCTAGTTGGATGGCCAACTCTAAACTGAAACTAAACGAAGACAACTACTGCCTGGAATAAACTTCCTCTTGATATTTAAACCTCGCCAAATCTCCTCGTCTTTAGAAAATCGTTGAAGACCTGGTTATTTAACTCTTTTTAATCTGTTCCTTTGTTTCAGCAGCACATGGTAGCTAGCCCCAAGACGCCTTTGGGTATTCGTGTGCTCAACAAATTCAATTAACATAACATAACAAGACGGAGGTTATGCTACTGGGCAATAACCTGAGCATGAAAGTCTTAATCCTTGTGCCTGATTGTCTGGGGAGACTCCCTAGTCCTGAAGTGGTGATAAAGAGTCTTTGAATGTGGTTAGACTCCAGTCTTATCATGGAGCACCAAGCAAAAAAACTTGCGGCCAATTGCTTTGGTGTCCTTAGTTTACTTCAAAAAGTCTTAAATCTTCTCCCTTTCTTAGTCAGAAGACTAATTGTCCAACATCTTATCATCTCTTGTCTCGATTATGGCCCTTTTCTGTACCTTGCTTCACCAGGTTATGTGAAAAAAAGGTTTCAGACAACCTAGAACCGGCCGTGCGGCTTCTCATGAACCTCCCCAGACATCTGTCTGTAAAAAAAGCTTTGAAGGATCTGTACTGGCTTCCAGTTGAACAGCTGGAACAATTTAAGGCTTTATACTTTCTGCATAGGTCACTCCACAAGAAAGGTCCCACTTTGCTGAGACCTTTTGCCATTCCTTACATCCCGGGAAGGTCACTTAGATCCCACTCAGCTCACCTGCTACAGGTCTCCAAGATCAGTACATTTTGCTGGGGTGGTCGCTCTTTTTCACACCTGGCCCCCAAACTTTGGAACACCCTTCCTCTTGAACTGACTCACATTCCTAATTAACTTTCCTTTCGTAAGGCCTTGAAGACCTGACTTTTCAGGAGGTAGTTTAGGTGAGCTGTTGGCATTGTAGACTGTTCCAGCGCTGGGAGGCCTTTGGGGAACATGGCGGCCGCTAGTTAGAGCGGTCGCGGGCTCTCGCTCGATTCTGGCAGTCTAAACACGGTACCTGGATGTGAAGCTGTGTGAAGTCGCTGCAAGGCAGGCGCGGTGGTCAGGGACGGCTTTTCTCTCCCTCATTTCTCGGCGTTCTGCTGCTTGTAAGTTAGGGAAGTGACGGTGGTGGCCGGAACGGTGGAGATGCCGCAGAGGAGCCGCTGGGCGGTAGCGGCAGTGCGGATTGCGTGTGGCAGGCGCGCCGCGGCCAGGGTCGGCTTCCGGGGCAGCGGGAGTCGGGTGACTGAACTGACGGCTCCATGTGTTTCTACACGGTCTTTCCCTGAAACTGAAACTAATTTAGGATCCCCTGAATCTGAAATTGACTGGTTCCGAAGCAGAGTATCTGGAGAATCTTGGTTACGGTATATGGCACTCGCAAATGACCCCGGTAAGGAGGAGGGAAAAGGGGGATTGGGGGCCTACGCTGAATGTGGAGAAGGGCACTGTTTGTGAGGAGCAGCAAGCCAGTGGGGTTCAGGCTGAATCATATATTGGTGCAAATAGGCTAAATAGATGTACCCTCAGAAGTAGGACATCTGGGGCCAAAGTCGGCCCCCTTCTGAGGCTCAAACCAGGGAAACTACTCCGCCCACGGTGCAAATTAATTCTCGAAAAACCTCAGAAGCCCTCTCCTGCCCCCTTATCCTACAAAACAAAAAGGTGCCTGTAGAGAAGATCCCCCCCCAACCATGGGAAAAAAGCTAACCAAAAGTAAACCAGCTAATATTCAAGTTACTCCATCACTCCGCTCTTACTTTAAGGTTCAGGCTCAATCTTTTTTGTTAACTCAATCTACCCAACCTACTCAAGCTATTCAGGATAGCCAGTCCAGCTCTAACCTTACCCCTACGGTGGCCACGAGCAGCAGTATTGACTCAACGCAACTGATTTCTTTTGAGTTGCCCAGGATAGTAAACACTGGGGGATTGGAAACAGACATGAACACTGTACCTCTTGAAAACAGATTCGCTCCCTTGGCCTCTTTGGCAGGGGTAGAAAATGACAGCATCTGCCCCCCATACGACCCTAGGTCTGAGATTCCGCAGAATCAGTTCACCCAACAGAGAGATGAGCCAAGGGATGAGCTAAGGGAATCAGCTACAGGCTCCAATTCAGGGGTCCAACCATCTACAGAGGGTCTTTTAGCTACCTTACTCACCGCAATCAGGGAAAAATTTGCGGTTTCAGAAAGCAATCAAACGAAAATCCAAGCAGTCTGCGAAACGCTGGAAGAAAAAATGAATGACATGATGGAAAGAGGCGGAGCAATGGAGACAGCTTTGGAAGACCTTTCAAAACAAGTAGAAAAAAATTCATCTGAAATCACGAGACTAAAAGACAATGACAAAGAACTGAGGGACAAAATAGAAAGTTTAGAGAACAGTGCTAGAAGGAATAATATTAGGATCCTGAATGTCCCAGAATAGGTTGAGGGAGGAGACATAAGATCCTTAATTATCAGCCTTCTTAGAGAATTCCACCCTGACATAGAAAGACATACCCGGGAAGATGATATTCAGAGAGTCCATCATGACCCATACTCTAAAAGACCCGGGAAAAAAAGCCTGAGAAGGATCCTAGTTAATTTTAAAACGTACTCAAGTAAAGGAAAAGATCCTTGCTGGGGGCTTAAAAGCAGGAGTATATAATAAGGGGGACTGGTCTTTTCGTGTCGCGTCAGACATCTTACGCACCACACAGGACTGGTAGTGGGAACTAGGGAAATATATCAAGAATTAAGGGGTCTGGGTGCTACAGCAAATCTACGATTCCCCGCCTCTCTAAAGGTGATGTGGAATGATAAAATGTATAATTTTAAGGACCCCCTTGAAGTCAAATCCCTGATTGATCAGATTAAAAGCACATCCAAATGAGAAATCTTAAAATTCCTGCTCAGATACCTCTAGTATTGAGGGAGGGTTCCCCGGGGTGGGGGGACTGGATGGAAGGGGTGGGGTGGGACACAAATAAAATTAAATTTAAAAAATAAAGATTTTCTGTTCGTGCACGGGGTGGGGGGCGCATGAGGGAAAAAAGAAAAAAATTGTCCTCATTTATAAATAACAACCAAATATTTCAAATTGGTTCGTATAAATTTTTCATTTCTTTATCGTGCGCAGCATATATAAGCTTTCCTCTCTCAACTTACCATGTGGCCATCTATTTTTTCCATGACAGATTTAGGTAGGACAGAGAAATCAAAAAATTTGAAAATACTATCATGGAACGTAAATGGTCTCAGGGTTCTGTCCAGAAGAAGGAAAATTTTAGAATATCTGAGACTCTCAGATAGCGATGTGGGTTTTATTCAAGCGTCACATCTGCCTAAGGAGGAATGGACATCGATTTAAAAAAAAATCAAAAATGGGTAGAACACTGCATCTGCACAACTCAATCGTGTACAATAAAAGGGGTTGCTCTTATGTTTAAAAAAACTATCCAAGCTATACTTGGGGATTGCATCGTTGACCCTTTGGGGAGGTGGGCAACTGCCAGGGCCAAAATGAATGGCTCCTGGCTGACTTTTGTGGGCTATTATGGACCAAATCTAGACGATCCGGCTCCATTACAAACTTTAGTCCTCCAATTAATCAATATAAATGATCCTATTATATTTGGCGGTGACTTTAATTTGGTTTTGGATCCTAGTCAAGATTCAACCTCAAGTAGAGCAGTGGCAGCGACTCAAAACATGAGAGCTGCCCTAAAACAGCTGATGATAGATATGGGGCTCTTAGATATTTGGAGAGAGAAGGGACGTAAGGCAGGGACAGCTGGCGGGGAACTACACTTTTCATAATAAAAAGTGCGGTCATCGTTTCAGGATTGATTTTTTTTTTTTTCCTTGTCGATGCCTTCACCTGTAAGAACACGATTAAGGTTAGACATGTCCCGGAACATCTGTCTGATCACTCTGCTGTGGTCTTGGAAATTGTCATTGCGAAGAGACCCTCCTCTCGTAGGTGGACCCTAAATCGCTCGCTACTCCTGGAAGCCGCAGTAACTGAAAAGCTAAAAATAGTAACTAATGAGTTATTTGTATTTAATCTCAACTCAGCACCCCTTCATGTGGTATGGAACTCATATAAGGCCTTCTTAAGAGGTATTTTAACAACTCTCTCAATTGCTCAAACTAAGAGAGTGAGGGACAAAATCAGAGCTTTAGAAGCTGTAGTACACATCAATCAGGAAGCGTTAGAACAAACTCCTGATAATTTGAATATCTCACAAACTTTAGCGGCAGCGAAACACAAGCTTGCGGATTATCTTGAAGTAATAATTAAAAGAAAATGGGAAGCCAGCAGGCTGTCTCACCACGAATACGGGGAGGGATGTGGCAAATTCCTTGCGTGGAAAACGAAGGCAGACCAGTCCAGAAATTTGATAAAAGATCTTAGATGTTCGAACTCTGGTAATATTATTACTGATGACTCTGGGATCGAAGAAGCCTTTGTTCAATTCTATCTTCTCCCTTTCTTAGTCCGAAGACTAATTGTCCAACATCTTATCATCTCTTGTCTCGATTATGGCCCTTTTCTGTACCTTGCTTCACCAGGTTATGTGAAAAAAAGGTTTCAGACAACCTAGAACCGGCTGTGCGGCTTCTCATGAACCTCCCCAGACATCTGTCTGTAAAAAAGCTTTGAAGGATCTGTACTGGCTTCCAGTTGAACAGCTGGAACAATTTAAGGCTTTATACTTTCTGCATAGGTCACTCCACAAGAAAGGTCCCACTTTGCTGAGACCTTTTGCCATTCCTTACATCCCGGGAAGGTCACTTACATCCCACTCAGCTCACCTGCTACAGGTCTCCAAGATCAGTACATTTTGCTGGGGTGGTCGCTCTTTTTCACACCTGGTCCCCAAACTTTGGAACACCCTTCCCCTTGAACTGCCTCACATTCCTAATTAACTTTCCTTTCGTAAGGCCTTGAAGACCTGACTTTTCGGGAGGTAGTTTGGGTGAGCTGTTGGCATTGTAGACTGTTCCAGCGCTGGGAGGCCTTTGTGTAACCACACGCTCAATACGTTTTACTGAATAGAATAGAATTCATTTGTGTTGTTTTCCATGTGCCATAAGTAGAACACCAAGAGTTAGAATTAGGGGAGTCTATGAAATCCCTAATTTTCCCAAGCACACTAATGTCTTCATTACAAGTTGACAGGTAAAATGGGGTGGCAATACCGGGCCTTGTCTTACTGTATGGTCTTTCCATCCAATTTGGCTGTTACAAGAGCCCCTCAATGGGGAATAACATGTGGACCCCGGCATTACCGGTATGTTTATTATATATTTTTCTACAAATTCCGGGCCCTTTTCTGCCCACAAATTACATCTGCCCTGAGCAGGGTGCACTAATACTGGCTGTGGTACGATACCCGGTAACATTTGTAATTCGTGTGAAGTATTTACCACTGAAAACCTTGTGATATTTCGACCCTGCGTTTCCTTTAATGAGAGCCTAAGATGCACAAACTAAATCTATATCCAGATGACCTGGCCATAACTATCAATATTAGAGAAACTTGGATTACCTCATCATATTAGTCATTGAGATACATTTTATTCAATAGGATTAATTGAATCAAGGTAGAAGAAATCTCAGTTAATCTGCCTAGTACAGCAGCCATACTTCAACTAGGACCTATTGATTGAGATATAAATCAACCCTTACGGAATATGTCAGGACAATAGACATCAGTCAAAGTTTATGCATATCATTAATCAGCACAACAAACTATGTCAAAATGAATATCCTCCTCAAACTGCTTTGTATCTTTCAGTACGCCACTGTACCAATTTCATTTTCAACAAGAGGAAACTCACATCACTAGATTTACATGGTGCAATAAACGAATTATCTGGAAGAGACTATTAGTTATGGATTCCTCACCTTAGAATTACCCCCAGGCGTCAGACTGGATCCGGAGAATTTTTCTTCAGCAGTACCCCTGCGTGTCGGTAGGTGGCGTCGGTCGACTCTGCGTTCGTCGTTGGCGTTGTGATCGCCGGAATGATGTTGCGGTATCTACTTAGACGCCGCCCCTGCGCGCTGACGTCAGTTCTTTCTTTTTCTGCGCCAGCCAGCGCAGATCCGGAGAGAGCGGTACCTCGAGTCACTTTTTGACTCTCTTTTTTTGACTTTTTGTTGACATCTTTTCGAGTTGTCCGACTCCTGGTGCACAGGAATGTCATCTTGGCAGACCGGCTTCAAGCCTTGTGGCTCCTGCCACAAGCTGATGTCGGTGACGGACCCCCATCTTGTGTGCCTCTGGTGTCTGGAGCGCGACCACGACCCGAAGTCGTGCTCCGACTGCCGGGCCATGGCCCGAAGTCTTTGCGGGAGCGGTCCCGAAAGCTTCTGGAGGCCCGGCAGTTGGCTCCGGGCCGCTCGAGGTCCCGGTCGAGAGGGAGGTCGCAGACCGGTCGCGGAGCCATCACCACCACTCCTCGTCGAAGTCTTCGGGTAAGTCGAAGCACAAAAAGAAGGCGAAGAAGCATCGTCGCTCTTCGCGTTCTCCCCGTCCGTCGGCCGACGCAAAGCGGGATAAGTAAGGTAGTCGTCCGGCTCTGCCCAAAGAGCCTGTTGTGTCGACTCCGGAATTCCCTCCCCTCCCTTCCTTGGAGCCGGAGCGTCCCCTGCCCAACTTAGTAGCTTTTACAAAGCCCTCCACTCCATCTTTGGGCAGCCCGACTCCGCTTGGGGGTTCTACGCTTTCGATGCCGGCGGCTTCGGCACCGCAGGGCCCCCAGGGATCCAGAACGGCGCCGGTCGACCTTACGACACCTCCTCTGGCGCCTAATCCATTGGCGACACCTCCCCCCCACCCCCTCCAACGCCGGTTGTGTCCCCCACCGACGTCGACCCCAGCCTCACACTCGACGTGGACACGGAGCCGGACCGACGTCAGTACCGGCGCTGACTGGTACTTTTGTACCCCTGTTCTCCCCTGGTGTTCCCTATCGCCCTGAGTGGCTACCAGAGGAGGGTGAGAAGGACTGGGAGGGGTCTGTGGACCCTCTGGCAAACCAGTTAGAAGAACCGGACTGGAGAGAGGTGTTGGGTGAGGCCAGTGGTCTGGACACCTCTCCAGACCGTGGCATGCTATCTCCCCCTACCGTGGCTACGGAGGAGGGTGCATCATACGCAGTGATGTTGGGTAGGGTGGCTGAGGCCTTAAACCTTGAGCTTCCTACGGTGGGGGTCAGGACTAACCTCCTGACCGAGGTGCTTCAACCGGCGGTGGCCTCTTCGGAGCCCCTGCTGCCGTTCAATGAGTCCCTCACGGACATCCTTTTGGGCAATTGGTCCAAGCCCAACACAGGGGCCCCTGTGGATAGGATGATTGCCCGACGGCACCGCCCGGCCCCGGGCGACCCCATTTTCCTCTACCAACACCCTACCCCGAGGGCTTGGTGGACCAAGCCTCAACTTCCAAGGGCGCATTCCCTACCGCTCCATCTGATAGGGAATCCAAGAAGCTGGACCATCTTGGGAAGAAAATGTTTTCTTCCTCTAGCCTAGGACTGCGGTCGGTAAACACTGCATGTCTCTTGGGCCGTTACTCCCATTCTGTGCGGGACACGGTCGCGCAGGTGCTGCCACAGTGCCCGGAGGAGGCCCGGGCCGTGCTCTCTCGTGCAGTTGCCGAAGGGAGAGACACAGCCAAGTTCGCCATACGATGTGGACTGGACACCGCCAACTCGCTGGGCAGGATGATTTCAACGTTGGTAGCCCTGAGACACTACACCTGGCTGAGGTCCACTGGCTTTTCGGGTGATATCCAAGCTACACTTTTGGACATGCCCTTTGATGGCCGTCGCTTGTTTGGCGACAAACGAGACAATGCGCTCAAGCGCTTTAAGGACTCCAGGGCTAGGGCCAGGTCCTTGGGCCTCTCTTCTACCTCTCGCCCCGCGCAGTCTGGTTTTCGCCCCTTTCGTGGCTATGGAGGGGTGCCCTGCCATGTTCCGCCCAGAGCCACAGGCCTGCGCAAGCTGTCCAGCCTCTGCGCGGCCGGGGACGTGGGACCCACTGTCGTGGGTCTGGGGGCCATCGGGCGGGCCAGTCCACCAGCGCCCCCTCTGCAGCAGCCTCCAAGCCCTCTGATTCCGACCTTTCAGGCCCACCATTCGCCAGTGGGCGGCAGGATCAGCCATCACCTCCCCCACTGGCTCAACCTCACGTCGGACTGGTGGGTTTTGCAGATAGTCCGAAGGGGCTACTCCCTCCCCTTCGAGACTACCCCTCCATCCATGCCACCTCAATTCCATCGCATGTAGGAGAATCACTTGGCCCTTCTCCGCCAGGAAGTGACTGCTCTCTTGGCCAAGGGAGCCATCGAGCCAGTTTCTGCCCCAGAAGTAGGTCGTGGTTGTTATTCCCACTACTTTCTAGTGCCCAAGAAGGACAAGGGCCTGCGTCCTATCTTGGATCTCAGGAACGTCAACCGCTTCCTCCGGAAGGAGAAGTTCAAAATGTTGACATTGGCTCAGGTCCTGTCTGCCCTCGACCCTGGAGACTGGATGGTAGCGTTGGACTTGCAGGACGCTTATTTTCATATCCCTGTCCTGCCGGCCCACAGGCGTTATCTACGGTTCACGGTAGCCCACGAGCACTTTGAGTTTACCTTGCTCCCCTTTGGCCTTACCAGCGCCCCTCTGGTGTTCACGAAAGTGATGGCGGTGATCGCAGCTCATCTGCGCCGATCAGGGGTTCCAGTCTTCCCCTATCTCGACGACTCGCCCCAGGCTGTCGTCTCCCACCTCCAGACTACGTCCGACCTCCTGCATTCGCTGGGGTTCACCATCAATGTGCCGAAGTCACACCTGATTCCCTCTCAGAAGCTCCTTTTCATCGGAGCAGTTCAGGACACAGCGCAGTTTAGGGCTTATCCTCCTGAGCAGCGAGTCCGGGATATTCAGGCTATGATTCCGATCTTTCAGCCTCTATCCCGTGTTTCGGTCAGAATGACCCTGAGGCCACTGGGCCTCACGGCCTCCTGCATCCTGCTGGTGGACTATGCCAGGTGGCATATGCGGGCTCTGCAGTGGGACCTGAAGTTCCAGTGGGCACAGCATCAGGAAAATCTTTCCGATTGCGTCCAGATCTCGGAGGGCACTGCACACCAGTTGCAGTGGTGGCTAATGAACCAGGATTGGGGCAACGGCAGCTCCCTCTCCCTTCCCCAACCAGAGTTCACAGTGGTGACAGATGCATCACTTCTGGGGTGGGGCGGCCAAATAGGGGAGACGGAGATCAGAGGCCTCTGGTCTCCGGCGGAGTCCGGGCTCCATATCAACCTTCTGGAGCTCCAGGCGATTCGTCTTGCACTGAAGACATTCCTTCCTTCTGTCAAAGGAAGAGTAGTGCAGGTGTTCATGGACAGCACCACCGCCATGTGGTATTGCAACAAACAGGGCGGGGTGGGGTTCGTGGACCCTATGTCAAGAGGCTCTTCGTCTTAGGACATGGCTGGAACATCAGGGTATGTCCCTGGTGAGTCAACACCTGGCAGGTTCACTGAACGCCAGGGCGTATGAACTCAGCCGCCGGTGCATGATGGATCACGAATGGCGTCTTCACTCGGAGGTGGTGCAAGGTCTCTTTCAGCAGTGGGGAGAGCCTTGGTTAGATCTATTCGCCACCGAAGAGAACATGCAATGTCAGCAGTTCTGCGTGTTGGAATTTCCAAGGCGGCACTCGCTAGGCGACGCTTTTCGTCGCGAGTGGAGTTGCGGTCTTCTATACGCCTTTCCGCCTATACCACTTCTACCCAGAGTGCTGAAGAAGATCAAGCGCGACTGGGCCCAAGTCATTCTTGTGGCTCCGGACTGGGACGTAGAGTCTGGTATCCCGAGCTCTTGCAGATGGCCATCGATCCTCCGATCAGACTGCCCCTTCGGGAGGATCTTCTGTCGCAGCAGCAGGGGACGGTCCTCCACCCGAACCTGTCCAGCCTCCATCTCCTTGCGTGGAGATTGAGCGGCGACATTGACAGCTTTCGACCTTCCTCCCAAAGTCTGTAACGTTATCTTGGCAGCCAGGCGTCCCTCCACCAAAACGGTATACGCCTGTAGATGGAACAAATTTGTGGCATGGTGCGCAGCAAAGGCTGTGGATCCCCTTTCTGCCCCCCTTTCAGAGGTTCTCCTCTTCATTCTTTCCTTGGCCCAGCAAGGCCCTGCTCTGGGCACTCTCAAGGGCTTTCTTTCTGCCATTTCGGCCTTTCTTTGCCTTCCAGATCAACTTTCTCTTTTCAAGTCCCCTATTGTAAATCGTTTCCTTAAGGGCATAACTCACTTGTTTACTCCTATCCCTTTCGTAATGCCCCAGTGGGACTTGAATCTGGTTCTGACCTACCTTATGGGCGCTCCTTTCGAGCCGCTACATAACTGTCCTCTCAGACTTTTGACACTCAAAACTGCCTTTTTGATTGCCATCACCTCTGCTCGCAGGGTGAGTGAGCTTCAAGCTCTTTCTTCCAAACCTCCTTTCCTGGCTTTTCATCCGGACAAGGTTGTCCTTCGCCTTCTTTTCTTCCCAAAGTGGTTACTTCTTTCCACATAGGACAGACCATCACTTTGCCCACCTTCTTCCCGCCCGCGCGTCCTTCTAAAGAGGAGGAGAGGCTCTACCGTCTGGTTCCAAAATGTTTGCTTTCATTCTATCTGGATCGCACAAAACAATTCCGGGTGGATGAGCAGCTCTTTGTTGTCTATGTGGGCGCCAAGAAAGGCCGGGCCGTGCAAAAGCGGACCATCTCTCGATGGGTCGTTCTTTGCATCAAAATCTGCTATTCCTTAGCGAAGAAGGAACCTCCAGTGGGGCTGTGCGCCCATTCCACCAGGGCGACGGCAGCCACTACTGCTTTGGGACGTGGTGTCCCTCTTCATGGCATCTGCCAGGCAACCACGTGGGCTTCATTGCACACGTTCACCAAACATTACTGCCTGGACAGCCAAGTCCAGAGAGACGGCTTCTTTGGCCATTCAGTTCTCCAGGAGTTTCTGGTGTGAACTCAGTTCGCAGACCCACATCCGGGGTTGGTATTGCTGGGGTATCTATTCTAAGGTGAGGAATCCATAACTAATGGTCTCTTTCAGATGAACAAGTTACTTACCTTCGGTAACGATATATCCGTAAGACATATATTAGTTATGGATTCCTCACCGCCCCACCCATCCTCCCCGTTCTGCGAACTGACTTCTAGGGTAAGGGACTCCCTTTCAGGGCCCTAGTTTTGTGCACCAGTGGTCAGTGTCTTGCATGGCTCTGCGCTTCTGGCGTGGAATGTCGTGTAAAGAACTGACGTCAGCGAGCAGGGGCGGCGTCTAAGTAGATACCGCGAGGTCATTCCGGCGATCACGACGCCAACGACCAACGCGGAGTCTATCGACGCCACCTACTGATACGCAGGGGGACTGATGAAGAAAAATTCTCCAGATCCAGTCTGATGCCTGGGGGTAATTCTAAGGTGAGGAATCCATAACTAATATATGTCTCTTACAGATATATCGTTACCAAAGGTAAGTAACTTGTTCTTCTGTGTTGAAAAAAAAAAACATCTCACCATTGCTCAAATTGGCGCTGGCCGATCCAGGCCTTAAACTTTGTTACTTAAAATCCAATTGATATATTCTCCTCACAGATCTGTTAGCACACATTTTGCAGCATTATGTAACCTTATCCGCCCTGAAATACTGGAGGTTATCTCAAGTTCGATTTTGCTAAATACCATAAGAATTTTTGGTTTAAATTATTGCCTGAAAATGCTATGGAAAGTCCTGATGTATATCAAGAAAATGTAATGTACTTTAGTTTTTCTGGCACACCTATTTGAAAACCTTAGTTTTCTTGCTTCATTCAGTAAACCAATGGCTCAAGTTATTACATTCAAATACATACACACTTTTGAAAGCTTTCAGCTTCAAGCAATCAAAGCTAATATGGCTAATGACAGTATCACGCTTGCCCCAGTTTCAATAATTAGTTCACAGTATCTCTCTGCTTTCAAAGAACGTGCAATTTGAGCATTAGCCATTGACTTGAAAATAGATTGAATGAACGGGTGAATCTTTTCAATAGGATGAAATCCCCTTTAGATATTTACATATTCAAATCTACCATGAGGAGGAGGACCTCATAACTGGGAATATAGAGAGTTCAATCTCAAGGATTAGAGTTCATTTGTGTCCTTGGAGAAACCAGTGTTGGCTGGTGACCTTTGAAAGAAGTGGGGCGTAACTAAGTAAGAACATTAATGCACCCAATACTTTGGTGGTAAGCAGCATCAATCAGCCTTACTCTCAACATTTGTGTTGAGGCTCTCACACTCCAAGAAAATATCGAAAATTTGAGTCCTATTGTTGTTCATCAGTGTAGATGGAAATTCGCTAAAGAGCAACATGTATTGCTGTTAAGCAAATCTGGTTATACAATTTCACATGGTGCATCTTTTTTCAAAATGTGCATAGCATCCTTCTTCACTTAATTTTTCCATCCTGCTTGATATTCTCAGTCATATCTAATGACTATGGGGTCGATTCCGATTCGGGCCGGAAAAAGCACCGACCGACTCGGATCCGGAAAAAATACCGACCGACACGTACCAGTGGCGCCCGACACGCCAAGTACGATGCAAGCCGCGATAAATCCGACCGACACGTCAGGAAACCAAGCCGACCGACCGACCCGCTCGGAAAATAGCAATCCGGCCGGAAAAACACGCGAATCCAACCGACCGACACGCACCCGGAACAAATCCGACCGAATCGTACCCGCCAACTCCAACCTGCAAAGTACGATGCAAGGCGCGAAAACACGACCGAGTCGGACGGAGGACAAGCCGTACGACCGACACGCATACAAAACCGAGCCGAAGCAACACAATACACCGCGACCGACGCGTACGCAGCATACAAAACTGCACAAACACAGCGTGAACGAAACGGAAAACACCGTACGAGACCAATGCAGGGTCCGACTCGGTCACAAGAACGTTTCCAACATACACAAACAGCACAAAGGAAAAATCAACCAAAAAAAGGCCAAACAAGCAATTACCAAGCCAATAAATACTGGGGGGTGGGACAGAGAACAAAGACACACCAACAACTCCACCTATATAAAGGACACAAATCACTACCATGAGCCTTTGCAAATGCCATTCCACTGCCAGCACCCAAGAGAAAGCAACCACACACCCACAGCTCATCCCTCACACAAGCCACACACCAGCAGCACACCAACAAATACCTACCTCACATACACCCAGCACAACACACACCCACACACCCTCACCTGCACACCAACACACACAGCACCCACTATCACCACCCATCACCATGCCCCCCAAGAAGAATCCCAAGTTCCTAGATAGTGAATTGGAAGTCATGGTAGACGAGATCCTCAGGGTGGAGCCACAGCTGTTTGGCACTCTGGTCCAACAGACCCCCATGTCGCAGAAAACCAAGATGTGGGAGAGGATCATCAACAGGGTGAACGCCCAATCACCATGTCGGCGCACAAAGACCGACATCCAGAACAGGTGGTATGACGTGCGCAGGAGGGTCCGGGAGCTGCTCAAGAAAGACTACCACCTGAGCCAATACACCGGCAGTGGCCCTCCTGCCAAGCCAGTATACCTCAGGCCCTGGGAGGAGAAGGTGCGGGCCATCCTTCCGCCAGTGAGCGTATATGGACTAGAGGACATCCCAGAGCCTGGTGAGTACACAACAAATGTACACAATAAACTGCCACAAAACACACACATCACTGTCAAGGGAGAGTCAAACCATGCACTCATAGCAATTACACAGCAACTAGAACAGAATCATCCCAAAATGTGTATGTCAGTCAGATAAACACAACACATGCCATCAAAAAAGTCACATCCAACTGTGCCAACACATGTACAAACACAACCACAACTACAGCTAGGCAGTGGCACAAATAGAACTAACACACACATCCACACATGTAGCCACCACAACAACACCAACACACAGTGAAGACCACTCAAAGGAAGGAATTCTGTGTATGCTGGCCAAGTCAGTGTAGCCAATAGCATCATGGGAGTCGCACTCACACATATTGCCCCCCCCCCACAACTGTCCCATCAACAC